>JAUPMV010000071.1:0-238486 GCA_030848855.1 Branchinecta sandiegonensis
TTCCACTTTAGTCTGTCCACTTCAGTCTTTCCACTATAGTCTGTCCAGTTTAGTCTTTCCACTTTAGTCTTTCCACTATAGTCTCCACTTTATTCTGTCGACTACAGTCTTTCCACTATAGTCTTTCCACTATAGTCTGTCCACTTTAGTCTTTCCACTTTAGTTTTTCCACTTTAGTCTGTCCACTTCAGTCTTTCCACTATAGTCTGTCCAGTTTAGTCTTTCCACTTTAGTCTTTCCACTATAGTCTCCTCTTTATTCTGTCCACTACAGTCTTTCCACTATAGTCTTTCCACTATAGTCTGTCCACTGTAGTCTTTCCACTTTAGTCTTTCCACTATAGTCTCCACTTTATTCTGTCCACTACAGTCTTTCCACATTAGTCTTTCCACTATTCTCTGTCAACTTTAGTCTTTCCACTTTAGTCTTTCCACTATAGTCTCCACTTTATTCTGTCCGCTACAGTCTTTCCACTTTAGTCTTTCCACTATTCTCTGTCAACTTTAGTCTTTCCACTTTAGTCTTTCCACTATAGTCTCCACTTTATTCTGTCCACTACAGTCTTTCCACTTTAGTCTTTCCACTATTCTCTGTCAACTTTAGTCTTTCCACTTTAGTCTTTCCACTATAGTCTCCACTTTATTCTGTCCACTACAGTCTTTCCACTATAGTCTGTCCACTTTAGTCTTTCCACTATTCTCTGTCCACTTTAGTCTTTCCACTATAGTCTTTCCAATATAGTCTGTCCACTTTAGTCTTTCCACTTTAGTCTTTCCACCTTAGTCTGTCCACTTTAGTCTTTCCACTATAGTCTGTCCACTTTAGTCTTTCCACTATTCTCTGTCCACTTTAGTCTTTCCACTTTAGTCTTTCCACTATAGTCTCCACACTATTCTGTCCACTACAGTCTTTCCACTACAGTCTTTCCACTATAGTCTCCACTTTATTCTGTCCACTACAGTCTTTCCACTTTAGTCTTTCCACTATTCTCTGTCAACTTTAGTCTTTCCACTATAGTCTTTTCACTATAGTTTGTCCACTTTAGTCTTTCCACTATTCTCTGTCAACTTTAGTCTTTCCATTATAGTCTCCACTTTATTCTGTCCACTACAGTCTTTCCACTATAGTCTTTCCACTATAGTCTGTCGACTTTAGTCTTTCCACTTTAGTTTTTCCACTTCAGTCTTTCCACTATAGTCTGTCCAGTTTAGTCTTTCCACTTTAGTCTTTCCACTATAGTCTTTTCACTATAGTTTGTCCACTTTAGTCTTTCCACTATTCTCTGTCAACTTTAGTCTTTCCATTATAGTCTCCACTTTATTCTGTCCACTACAGTCTTTCCACTATAGTCTTTCCACTATAGTCTGTCGACTTTAGTCTTTCCACTTTAGTTTTTCCACTTCAGTCTTTCCACTATAGTCTGTCCAGTTTAGTCTTTCCACTTTAGTCTTTCCACTATAGTCTCCACTTTATTCTGTCCACTACAGTCTTTCCACTTTAGTCTCTCCACTATTCTCTGTCAACTTTAGTCTTTCCACTTTAGTCTTTCCACTATAGTCTCCACTTTATTCTGTCCACTACAGTCTTTCCACTATAGTCTTTCCACTATAGTCTGCCCACTTTAGTCTTTCCACTTTAATCTTTCCACTTTAGTCTGTCCACTTTAGTCTTTCCACTATAGTCTGTCCACTTTAGTCTTTCCACTATAGTCTTTCCACTATAGTCTGTCCACTTTAGTCTTTCCACTTTAGTTTTTCCACATTAGTCTGTCCACTTCAGTCTTTCCACTATAGTCTGTCCAGTTTAGTCTTTCCACTTTAGTCTTTCCACTATAGCCTCCACTTTATTCTGTCCACTACAGTATTTCCACTATAGTCTTTCCACTAAAGTCTGTCCACTTTAGTCTTTCCACTTTAGTTTTTCCACTTTAGTTTTTCCACTTTAGTCTGTCCACTTCAGTCTTTCCACTATAGTCTGTCCAGTTTAGTCTGTCCACTTCAGCCTTTCCACTATAGTATGTCCAGTTTAGTCTTTCCACTTTAGTCTTTCCACTATAGTCTCCACTTTATTCTGTCCACTACAGTCTTTCCACTATAGTATTTCCACTAAAGTCTATCCACTTTAGTCTTTCCACTATTCTCTGTCCACTTTAGTCTTTCCACTATAGTCTCCACTTTAATCTGCCCACTACAGTCTTTCCACTATAGTCTTTCCACTATAGTCTGTCCACTTTAATCTTTCCACTTTAGTCTTTCCACTATAATCTCCACTTTATTCTGTCCACTACAGTCTTTCCTTTTTAGTCTTTCCACTATTCTCTGTCAACTTTAGTCTTTCCACTTTAATCTTTCCACTATAGTCTCCACTTTATTCTGTCCACTACAGTCTTTCCACTATAGTCTTTCCACTATAGTCTGTCCACTTTAGTCTTTCCACTTTAATCTTTCCACTTTAGTCTGTCCACTTTAGTCTTTCCACTATAGTCTGTCCACTTTAGTCTTTCCACTATAGTCTTTCCACTATAGTCTGTCCACTTAGTCTTTCCAATTTAGTTTTTCCACTTTAGTCTGTCCACTTCAGTCTTTCCACTATAGTCTGTCCAGTTTAGTCTTTCCACTTTAGTCTTTCCACTATAGTCTCCACTTTATTCTGTCCACTACAGTCTTTCCACTATAGTCTTTCCACTATAGTCTGTCCACTTTAGTCTTTCCACTTTAGTTTTTCCACTTTAGTCTGTCCCCTTCAGTCTTTCCACTATAGTCTGTCCAGTTTAGTCTTTCCACTTTAGTCTTTCCACTATAGTCTCCACTTTATTCTGTCCACTACAGTCTTTCCACCATAGTCTTTCCACTAAAGTCTATCCACTTTAGTCTTTCCACTATTCTCTGTCCACTTTAGTCTTTCCACTATAGTCTCCACTTTATTCTGTCCACTACAATCTTTCCACTATAGTCTTTCCACTATAGTCTGTCCACTGTAGTCTTTCCACTTTAGTCTTTCCACTATAGTCTCCACTTTATTCTGTCCACTACAGTCTTTCAACATTAGTCTTTCCACTATTCTCTGTCAACTTTAGTCTTTCCACTTTAGTCTTTCCACTATAGTCTCCACTTTATTCTGTCCGCTACAGTCTTTCCACTTTAGTCTTTCCACTATTCTCTTTCAACTTTAGTCTTTCCACTTTAGTCTTTCCACTATAGTCTCTACTTTATTCTGTCCACTACAGTCTTTCCACTTTAGTCTTTCCACTATTCTCTGTCAACTTTAGTCTTTCCACTATAGTCTCCACTTTATTCTGTCCACTACAGTCTTTCCACTATAGTCTGTCCACTTTAGTCTTTCCACTATTCTCTGTCCACTTTAGTCTTTCCACTATAGTCTTTCCAATATAGTCTGTCCACTTTAGTCTTTCCACTTTAGTCTTTCCACCTTAGTCTGTCCACTTTAGTCTTTCCACTATAGTCTGTCCACTTTAGTCTTTCCACTATTCTCTGTCCACTTTAGTCTTTCCACCTTAGTCTTTCCACTATAGTCTCCACTCTATTCTGTCCACTACAGTCTTTCCACTATAGTCTTTCCACTATAGTCTGTCCACTGTAGTCTTTCCACTTTAGTCTTTCCACCATAGTCTCCACTTTATTCTGTCCACTACAGTCTTTCTACTTTAGTCTTTCCACTATTCTCTGTCAACTTTAGTCTTTCCACTATAGTCTTTCCACTATAGTCTGTCCACTTTAGTCTTTCCACTATTCTCTGTCCACTTTAGTCTTTCCACCTTAGTCTTTCCACTATAGTCTCCACACTATTCTGTCCACTACAGTCTTTCCACTACAGTCTTTCCACTATAGTCTGTCCACTGTAGTCTTTCCACTTCAGTCTTTCCACTAAAGTCTCCACTATATTCTGTCCACTACAGTCTTTCCACTTTAGTCTTTCCACTATTCTCTGTCAACTTTAGTCTTTCCACTATATTCTTTTCACTATAGTCTGTCCACTTTAGTCTTTCCACTATTCTCTGTCAACTTTAGTCTTTCCATTATAGTCTCCACTTTATTCTGTCCACTACAGTCTTTCCACTATAGTCTTTCCAATATAGTCTGTCCACTTTAGTCTTTCCACTTTAGTCTTTCCACCTTAGTCTGTCCACTTTAGTCTTTCCACTATAGTCTGTCCACTTTAGTCTTTCTACTATTCTCTGTCCACTTTAGTCTTTCCACTTTAGTCTTTCCACTATAGTCTCCACTTTATTCTGTCCACTACAGTCTTTCCACTATAGTCTTTCCACTATAGTCTTTCCACTTTAGTCTTTCCACTTTAATCTTTCCACTTTAGTCTGTCCACTTTAGTCTTTCCACTATAGTCTGTCCACTTTAGTCTTTCCACTATAGTCTTTCCACTATAGTCTGTCCACTTTAGTCTTTCCACTTTAGTTTTTCCACTTTAGTCTGTCCACTTCAGTCTTTCCACTATAGTCTGTCCAGTTTAGTCTTTCCACTTTAGTCTTTCCACTATAGCCTCCACTTTATTCTGTCCACTACAGTATTTCCACGATAGTCTTTCCACTAAAGTCTGTCCACTTTAGTCTTTCCACTTTAGTTTTTCCACTCTAGTCTGTCCACTTCAGTCTTTCCACTATAGTATGTCCAGTTTAGTCTTTCCACTATAGTCTCCACTTTATTCTGTCCACTACAGTCTTTCCACTATAGTATTTCCACTAAAGTCTATCCACTTTAGTCTTTCCACTATTCTCTGTCCACTTTAGTCTTTCCACTATAGTCTCCACTTTAATCTGCCCACTACAGTCTTTCCACTATAGTCTTTCCACTATAGTCTGTCCACTTTAATCTTTCCACTTTAGTCTTTCCACTATAGTCTCCACTTTATTCTGTCCACTACAGTCTTTCCACTTTAGTCTTTCCACTATTCTCTGTCAACTTTAGTCTTTCCACTTTAATCTTTCCACTATAGTCTCCACTTTATTCTGTCCACTACAGTCTTTCCACTATAGTCTTTCCACTATAGTCTGTCCACTTTAGTCTTTCCACTTTAATCTTTCCACTTTAGTCTGTCCACTTTAGTATTTCCACTATAGTCTGTCCACTTTAGTCTTTCCACTATAGTCTTTCCACTATAGTCTGTCCACTTTAATCTTTCCACTTTAGTTTTTCCACTTTAGTCTGTCCACTTCAGTCTTTCCACTATAGTCTGTCCAGTTTAGTCTTTCCACTTTAGTCTTTCCACTATAGTCTCCACTTTATTCTGTCCACTACAGTCTTTCCACTATAGTCTTTCCACTATAGTCTGTCCACTTTAGTCTTTCCACTTTAGTTTTTCCACTTTAGTCTGTCCACTTCAGTCTTTCCACTATAGTCTGTCCAGTTTAGTCTTTCCACTTTAGTCTTTCCACTATAGTCTCCACTTTATTCTGTCCACTACAGTCTTTCCACTATAGTATTTCCACTAAAGTCTATCCACTTTAGTCTTTCCACTATTCTCTGTCCTCTTTAGTCTTTCCACTATAGTCTCCACTTTAATCTGCCCACTACAGTCTTTCCACTATAGTCTTTCCACTATAGTCTGTCCACTTTAATCTTTCCACTTTAGTCTTTCCACTATAGTCTCCACTTTATTCTGTAGACTACAGTCTTTCCTTTTTAGTCTTTCCACTATTCTCTGTCAACTTTAGTCTTTCCACTTTAATCTTTCCACTATAGTCTCCACTTTATTCTGTCCACTACAGTCTTTCCACTATAGTCTTTCCACTATAGTCTGTCCACTTTAGTCTTTCCACTTTAATCTTTCCACTTTAGTCTGTCCACTTTAGTCTTTCCACTATAGTCTGTCCACTTTAGTCTTTCCACTATAGTCTTTCCACTATAGTCTGTCCACTTTAGTCTTTCCACTTTAGTTTTTCCACTTTAGTCTGTCCACTTCAGTCTTTCCACTATAGTCTGTCCAGTTTAGTCTTTCCACTTTAGTCTTTCCACTATAGTCTCCACTTTATTCTGTCCACTACAGTCTTTCCACTATAGTCTTTCCACTATAGTCTGTCCACTTTAGTCTTTCCACTTTAGTTTTTCCACTTTAGTCTGTCCACTTCAGTCTTTCCACTATAGTCTGTCCAGTTTAGTCTTTCCACTTTAGTCTTTCCACTATAGTCTCCACTTTATTCTGTCCACTACAGTCTTTCCACCATAGTCTTTCCACTAAAGTCTATCCACTTTAGTCTTTCCACTATTCTCTGTCCACTTTAGTCTTTCCACTATAGTCTCCACTTTATTCTGTCCACTACAATCTTTCCACTATAGTCTTTCCACTATAGTCTGTCCACTGTAGTCTTTCCACTTTAGTCTTTCCACTATAGTCTCCACTTTATTCTGTCCACTACAGTCTTTCCACATTAGTCTTTCCACTATTCTCTGTCAACTTTAGTCTTTCCACTTTAGTCTTTCCACTATAGTCTCCACTTTATTCTGTCCGCTACAGTCTTTCCACTTTAGTCTTTCCACTATTCTCTTTCAACTTTAGTCTTTCCACTTTAGTCTTTCCACTATAGTCTCTACTTTATTCTGTCCACTACAGTCTTTCCACTTTAGTCTTTCCACTATTCTCTGTCAACTTTAGTCTTTCCACTATAGTCTCCACTTTATTCTGTCCACTACAGTCTTTCCACTATAGTCTGTCCACTTTAGTCTTTCCACTATTCTCTGTCCACTTTAGTCTTTCCACTATAGTCTTTCCAATATAGTCTGTCCACTTTAGTCTTTCCACTTTAGTCTTTCCACCTTAGTCTGTCCACTTTAGTCTTTCCACTATAGTCTGTCCACTTTAGTCTTTCCACTATTCTCTGTCCACTTTAGTCTTTCCACCTTAGTCTTTCCACTATAGTCTCCACTCTATTCTGTCCACTACAGTCTTTCCACTATAGTCTTTCCACTATAGTCTGTCCACTGTAGTCTTTCCACTTTAGTCTTTCCACCATAGTCTCCACTTTATTCTGTCCACTACAGTCTTTCTACTTTAGTCTTTCCACTATAGTCTTTCCACTATAGTCTGTCCACTTTAGTCTTTCCACTATTCTCTGTCCACTTTAGTCTTTCCACTTTAGTCTTTCCACTATAGTCTTTCCACTATAGTCTTTCCACTACAGTCTTTCCACTATAGTCTGTCCACTGTAGTCTTTCCACTTCAGTCTTTCCACTAAAGTCTCCACTTTATTCTGTCCACTACAGTCTTTCCACTTTAGTCTTTCCACTATTCTCTGTCAACTTTAGTCTTTCCACTATAGTCTTTTCACTATAGTCTGTCCACTTTAGTCTTTCCACTATTCTCTGTCAACTTTAGTCTTTCCATTATAGTCTCCACTTTATTCTGTCCACTACAGTCTTTCCACTATAGTCTTTCCAATATAGTCTGTCCACTTTAGTCTTTCCACTTTAGTCTTTCCACCTTAGTCTGTCCACTTTAGTCTTTCCACTATAGTCTGTCCACTTTAGTCTTTCTACTATTCTCTGTCCACTTTAGTCTTTCCACTTTAGTCTTTCCACTATAGTCTCCACTTTATTCTGTCCACTACAGTCTTTCCACTATAGTCTTTCCACTATAGTCTGCCCACTTTAGTCTTTCCACTTTAATCTTTCCAATTTAGTCTGTCCACTTTAGTCTTTCCACTATAGTCTGTCCACTATAGTCTTTCCACTACAGTCTTTCCACTATAGTCTGTCCACTGTAGTCTTTCCACTTCAGTCTTTCCACTAAAGTCTCCACTTTATTCTGTCCACTACAGTCTTTCCACTTTAGTCTTTCCACTATTCTCTGTCAACTTTAGTCTTTCCACTATAGTCTTTTCACTATAGTCTGTCCACTTTAGTCTTTCCACTATTCTCTGTCAACTTTAGTCTTTCCATTATAGTCTCCACTTTATTCTGTCCACTACAGTCTTTCCACTATAGTCTTTCCAATATAGTCTGTCCACTTTAGTCTTTCCACTTTAGTCTTTCCACCTTAGTCTGTCCACTTTAGTCTTTCCACTATAGTCTGTCCACTTTAGTCTTTCTACTATTCTCTGTCCACTTTAGTCTTTCCACTTTAGTCTTTCCACTATAGTCTCCACTTTATTCTGTCCACTACAGTCTTTCCACTATAGTCTTTCCACTATAGTCTGCCCACTTTAGTCTTTCCACTTTAATCTTTCCAATTTAGTCTGTCCACTTTAGTCTTTCCACTATAGTCTGTCCACTTTAGTCTTTCCACTATAGTCTTTCCACTATAGTCTGTCCACTTTAGTCTTTCCACTTTAGTTTTTCCACTTTAGTCTGTCCACTTCAGTCTTTCCACTATAGTCTGTCCAGTTTAGTCTTTCCACTTTAGTCTTTCCACTATAGCCTCCACTTTATTCTGTCCACTACAGTATTTCCACTATAGTCTTTCCACTAAAGTCTGTCCACTTTAGTCTTTCCACTTTAGTTTTTCCACTCTAGTCTGTCCACTTCAGTCTTTCCACTATAGTATGTCCAGTTTAGTCTTTCCACTTTAGTCTTTTCAATATAGTCTCCACTTTATTCTGTCCACTACAGTCCTTTCCACTATAGTATTTCCACTAAAGTCTATCCACTTTAGTCTTTCCACTATTCTCTGTCCACTTTAGTCTTTCCACTATAGTCTCCACTTTAATCTGCCCACTACAGTCTTTCCACTATAGTCTTTCCACTATAGTCTGTCCACTTTAATCTTTCCACTATAGTCTTTCCACTATAGTCTGTCCACTTTAGTCTTTCCACTTTAATCTTTCCACTTTAGTCTGTCCACTTTAGTCTTTCCACTATAGTCTGTCCACTTTAGTCTTTCCACTATAGTCTTTCCACTATAGTCTGTCCACTTTAGTCTTTCCACTTTAGTTTTTCCACTTTAGTCTGTCCACTTCAGTCTTTCCACTATAGTCTGTCCAGTTTAGTCTTTCCACTTTAGTCTTTCCACTATAGTCTCCACTTTATTCTGTCCACTACAGTCTTTCCACTATAGTCTTTCCACTATAGTCTGTCCACTTTAGTCTTTCACTTTAGTTTTTCCACTTTAGTCTGTCCACTTCAGTCTTTCCACTATAGTCTGTCCAGTTTAGTCTTTCCACTTTAGTCTTTCCACTATAGTCTCCACTTTATTCTGTCCACTACAGTCTTTCCACCATAGTCTTTCCACTAAAGTCTATCCACTTTAGTCTTTCCACTATTCTCTGTCCACTTTAGTCTTTCCACTATAGTCTCCACTTTATTCTGTCCACTACAATCTTTCCACTATAGTCTTTCCACTATAGTCTGTCCACTGTAGTCTTTCCACTTTAGTCTTTCCACTATAGTCTCCACTTTATTCTGTCCACTACAGTCTTTCCACATTAGTCTTTCCACTATTCTCTGTCAACTTTAGTCTTTCCACTTTAGTCTTTCCACTATAGTCTCCACTTTATTCTGTCCGCTACAGTCTTTCCACTTTAGTCTTTCCACTATTCTCTTTCAACTTTAGTCTTTCCACTTTAGTCTTTCCACTATAGTCTCTACTTTATTCTGTCCACTACAGTCTTTCCACTTTAGTCTTTCCACTATTCTCTGTCAACTTTAGTCTTTCCACTATAGTCTCCACTTTATTCTGTCCACTACAGTCTTTCCACTATAGTCTGTCCACTTTAGTCTTTCCACTATTCTCTGTCCACTTTAGTCTTTCCACTATAGTCTTTCCAATATAGTCTGTCCACTTAGTCTGTCCATATAGTCTGTCCACTTTATTCTGTCCACTACAGTCTTTCCACTATAGTCTTTCCACTATAGTCTGCCCACTTTAGTCTTTCCACTTTAATCTTTCCAATTTAGTCTGTCCACTTTAGTCTTTCCACTATAGTCTGTCCACTTTAGTCTTTCCACTATAGTCTTTCCACTATAGTCTGTCCACTTTAGTCTTTCCACTTTAGTTTTTCCACTTTAGTCTGTCCACTTCAGTCTTTCCACTATAGTCTGTCCAGTTTAGTCTTTCCACTTTAGTCTTTCCACTATAGCCTCCACTTTATTCTGTCCACTACAGTATTTCCACTATAGTCTTTCCACTAAAGTCTGTCCACTTTAGTCTTTCCACTTTAGTTTTTCCACTCTAGTCTGTCCACTTCAGTCTTTCCACTATAGTATGTCCAGTTTAGTCTTTCCACTTTAGTCTTTTCAATATAGTCTCCACTTTATTCTGTCCACTACAGTCCTTTCCACTATAGTATTTCCACTAAAGTCTATCCACTTTAGTCTTTCCACTATTCTCTGTCCACTTTAGTCTTTCCACTATAGTCTCCACTTTAATCTGCCCACTACAGTCTTTCCACTATAGTCTTTCCACTATAGTCTGTCCACTTTAATCTTTCCACTTTAGTCTTTCCACTATAGTCTCCACTTTATTCTGTCCACTACAGTCTTTCCACTTTAGTCTTTCCACTATTCTCTGTCAACTTTAGTCTTTCCACTTTAATCTTTCCACTATAGTCTCCACTTTATTCTGTCCACTACAGTCTTTCCACTATAGTCTTTCCACTATAGTCTGTCCACTTTAGTCTTTCCACTTTAATCTTTCCACTTTAGTCTTTCCACTTTAGTCTTTCCACTATAGTCTGTCCACTTTAGTCTTTCCACTATAGTCTTTCCACTATAGTCTGTCCACTTTAGTCTTTCCACTTTAGTTTTTCCACTTTAGTCTGTCCACTTCAGTCTTTCCACTATAGTCTGTCCAGTTTAGTCTTTCCACTTTAGTCTTTCCACTATAGTCTCCACTTTATTCTGTCCACTACAGTCTTTCCACTATAGTCTTTCCACTATAGTCTGTCCACTTTAGTCTTTCCACTTTAGTTTTTCCACTTTAGTCTGTCCACTTCAGTCTTTCCACTATAGTCTGTCCAGTTTAGTCTTTCCACTTTAGTCTTTCCACTATAGTCTCCACTTTATTCTGTCCACTACAGTCTTTCCACCATAGTCTTTCCACTAAAGTCTATCCACTTTAGTCTTTCCACTATTCTCTGTCCACTTTAGTCTTTCCACTATAGTCTCCACTTTATTCTTTCCACTACAATCTTTCCACTATAGTCTTTCCACTATAGTCTGTCCACTGTAGTCTTTCCACTTTAGTCTTTCCACTATAGTCTCCACTTTATTCTGTCCACTACAGTCTTTCCACATTAGTCTTTCCACTATTCTCTGTCAACTTTAGTCTTTCCACTTTAGTCTTTCCACTATAGTCTCCACTTTATTCTGTCCACTACAGTCTTTCCACCATAGTCTTTCCACTAAAGTCTATCCACTTTAGTCTTTCCACTATTCTCTGTCAACTTTAGTCTTTCCACTATAGTCTCCACTTTATTCTGTCCACTACAATCTTTCCACTATAGTCTTTCCACTATAGTCTGTCCACTGTAGTCTTTCCACTTTAGTCTTTCCACTATAGTCTCCACTTTATTCTGTCCGCTACAGTCTTTCCACTTTAGTCTTTCCACTATTCTCTTTCAACTTTAGTCTTTCCACTTTAGTCTTTCCACTATAGTCTCTACTTTATTCTGTCCACTACAGTCTTTCCACTTTAGTCTTTCCACTATTCTCTGTCAACTTTAGTCTTTCCACTTTAGTCTTTCCACTATAGTCTCCACTTTATTCTGTCCACTACAGTCTTTCCACTATAGTCTGTCCACTTTAGTCTTTCCACTATTCTCTGTCCACTTTAGTCTTTCCACTATAGTCTCCACTTTATTCTGTCCACTACAATCTTTCCACTATAGTCTTTCCACTATAGTCTGTCCACTGTAGTCTTTCCACTTTAGTCTTTCCACTATAGTCTCCACTTTATTCTGTCCGCTACAGTCTTTCCACTTTAGTCTTTCCACTATTCTCTTTCAACTTTAGTCTTTCCACTTTAGTCTTTCCACTATAGTCTCTACTTTATTCTGTCCACTACAGTCTTTCCACTTTAGTCTTTCCACTATTCTCTGTCAACTTTAGTCTTTCCACTTTAGTCTTTCCACTATAGTGTCCACTTTATTCTGTCCACTACAGTCTTTCCAATATAGTCTGTCCACTTTAGTCTTTCCACTTTAGTCTTTCCACCTTAGTCTGTCCACTTTAGTCTTTCTACTATAGTCTGTCCACTTTAGTCTTTCCACTATTCTCTGTCCACTTTAGTCTTTCCACCTTAGTCTTTCCACTATAGTCTCCACTCTATTCTGTCCACTACAGTCTTTCCACTATAGTCTTTCCACTATAGTCTGTCCACTGTAGTCTTTCCACTTTAGTCTTTCCACCATAGTCTCCACTTTATTCTGTCCACTACAGTCTTTCTACTTTAGTCTTTCCACTATTCTCTGTCAACTTTAGTCTTTCCACTATAGTCTTTCCACTATAGTCTGTCCACTTTAGTCTTTCCACTATTCTCTGTCAACTTTAGTCTTTCCACTATAGTCTCCACTTTATTCTGTCCACTACAGTCTTTCCACTTTAGTCTTTCCACTATAGTCTGTCCACTTCAGTCTTTCCACTTTAGTTTTTCCACTTTAGTCTTTCCACTTCAGTCTTTCCACTATAGTCTGTCCAGTTTAGTCTTTCCACTTTAGTCTTTACACTATAGTCTCCACTTTATTCTGTCCACTACAGTCTTTCCACTATAGTCTTTCCACTAAATTCTATCCACTTTAGTCTTTCCACTATTCTCTGTCCACTTTAGTCTTTCCACTATAGTCTCCAATTTATTCTGTCCACTACAGTCTTTCCACTATAGTCTTTCCACTTTAGTCTGTCCACCGTAGTCTTTCCACTTTAGTCTTTCCACTATAGTCTCCACTTTATTCTGTCCACTACAGTCTTTCCACTTTAGTCTTTCCACTATTCTCTGTCAACTTTAGTCTTTCCACTTTAGTCTTTCCACTATAGTCTCCACTTTATTCTGTCCACTACAGTCTTTCCACTCTAGTCTTTCCACTATTCTCTGTCCACTTTAATCTTTCCACTATAGTCTTTCCACCTTAGTCTGTCCACTTTAGTCTTTCCACTATAGTCTGTCCACTTTAGTCTTTCCACTATTCTCTGTCCACTTTAGTCTTTCCACTTTAGTCTTTCCACTATAGTCTCCACTTTATTCTGTCCACTACAGTCTTTCCACTATAGTCTTTCCACTATAGTCTGTCCACATTAGTCTTTCCACTTTAATCTTTCCACTTTAGTCTGTCCACTTTAGTCTTTCCACTATAGTCTGTCCACTTTAGTCTTTCCACTATAGTCTTTCCACTATAGTCTGTCCACTTTAGTCTTTCCACTTTAGTTTTTCCACTTTAGTCTGTCCACTTCAGTCTTTCCACTATAGTCTGTCCAGTTTAGTCTTTCCACTTTAGTCTTTCCACTATAGTCTCCACTTTATTCTGTCCACTACAGTCTTTCCAGTATAGTCTTTCCACTATAGTCTGTCCACTTTAGTCTTTCCACTTTAGTTTTTCCACTTTAGTCTGTCCACTTCAGTCTTTCCACTATAGTCTGTCCAGTTTAGTCTTTCCACTTTAGTCTTTCCACTATTCTCTGTCAACTTTAGTCTTTCCACTTTAGTCTTTCCACTATAGTCTCCACTTTATTCTGTCCACTACAGTCTTTCCACTTTAGTCTTTCCACTATTCTCTGTCAACTTTAGTCTTTCCACTTTAGTCTTTCCACTATAGTCTCCACTTTATTCTGTCCACTACAATCTTTCCACTATAGTCTTTCCACTATAGTCTGTCCACTGTAGTCTTTCCACTTTAGTCTTTCCACTATTCTCTGTCAACTTTAGTCTTTCCACTTTAGTCTTTCCACTATAGTCTCCACTTTATTCTGTCCACTACAGTCTTTCCACTTTAGTCTTTCCACTATTCTCTGTCAACTTTAGTCTTTCCACTTTAGTCTTTCCACTATAGTCTCCACTTTATTCTGTCCACTACAGTCTTTCCACTTTAGTCTTTCCACTATTCTCTGTCAACTTTAGTCTTTCCACTTTAGTCTTTCCACTATAGTCTCCACTTTATTCTGTCCACTACAGTCTTTCCGCTATAGTCTGTCCACTTTAGTCTTTCCACTATTCTCTGTCCACTTTAGTCTTTCCACTATAGTCTTTCCAATATAGTCTGTCCACTTTAGTCTTTCCACTTTAGTCTTTCCACCTTAGTCTGTCCACTTTAGTCTTTCCACTATAGTCTGTCCACTTTAGTCTTTCCACTATTCTCTGTCCACTTTAGTCTTTCCACTTTAGTCTTTCAACTATAGTCTCCACACTATTCTGTCCACTACAGTCTTTCCACTACAGTCTTTCCACTATAGTCTGTCCACTGTAGTCTTTCCACTTTAGTCTTTCCACTAAAGTCTCCACTTTATTCTGTCCACTACAGTCTTTCCACTTTAGTCTTTCCACTATTCTCTGTCAACTTTAGTCTTTCCACTATAGTCTTTTCACTATAGTCTGTCCACTTTAGTCTTTCCACTATTCTCTGTCAACTTTAGTCTTTCCATTATAGTCTCCCCTTTATTCTGTCCACTACAGTCTTTCCACTATAGTCTTTCCACTATAGTCTGTCCACTTCAGTCTTTCCACTTTAGTTTTTCCACTATAGTCTGTCCACTTCAGTCTTTCCACTATAGTCTGTCCAGTTTAGTCTTTCCACTTTAGTCTTTCCACTATAGTCTCCACTTTATTCTGTCCACTACAGTCTTTCCACTTTAGTCTCTCCACTATTCTCTGTCAACTTTAGTCTTTCCACTTTAGTCTTTCCACTATAGTCTCCACTTTATTCTGTCCACTACAGTTTTTCCACTATAGTCTTTCCACGATAGTCTGTCCACTTTAGTCTTTCCACTATTCTCTGTCCACTTTAATCTTTCCACTATTCTCTGTCCACTTTAGTCTTTCCACTTTAGTCTTTCCACTATAGTCTCCACTTTATTCTGTCCACTACAGTCTTTCCACTATAGTCTTTCCACTATAGTCTGCCCACTTTAGTCTTTCCACTTTAATCTTTCCACTTTAGTCTGTCCACTTTAGTCTTTCCACTATAGTCTGTCCACTTTAGTCTTTCCACTATAGTCTTTCCACTATAGTCTGTCCACTTTAGTCTTTCCACTTTAGTTTTTCCACTTTAGTCTGTCCACTTCAGTCTTTCCACTATAGTCTGTCCAGTTTAGTCTTTTCCACTTTAGTCTGTCCACTTCAGTCTTTCCACTATAGTCTGTCCAGTTTAGTCTTTCCACTTTAATCTTTCCATTATAGTCTCCACTTTATTCTGTCCACTACAGTCTTTCCACTATAGTCTTTCCACTATAGTCTGTCCACTTTAGTCTTTCCACTTTAATCTTTCCACTTTAGTCTGTCCACTTTAGTCTTTCCACTATAGTCTGTCCACTTTAGTCTTTCCACTATAGTCTTTCCACTATAGTCTGTCCACTTTAGTCTATCCACTTTAGTTTTTCCACTTTAGTCTGTCCACTTCAGTCTTTCCACTATAGTCAGTCCAGTTTAGTCTTTCCACTTTAGTCTTTCCACTATAGTCTCCACTATATTCTGTCCACTACAGTCTTTCCACTATAGTCTTTCCACTATAGTCTGTCCACTTTAGTCTTTCCACTTTAGTTTTTCCACTTTAGTCTGTCCACTTCAGTCTTTCCACTATAGTCTGTCCAGTTTAGTCTTTCCACTTTAGTCTTTCCACTATAGTCTCCACTTTATTCTGTCCACTACAGTCTTTCCACCATAGTCTTTCCACTAAAGTCTATCCACTTTAGTCTTTCCACTATTCTCTGTCCACTTTAGTCTTTCCACTATAGTCTCCACTTTATTCTGTCCACTACAATCTTTCCACTATAGTCTTTCCACTATAGTCTGTCCACTGTAGTCTTTCCACTTTAGTCTTTCCACTATAGTCTCCACTTTATTCTGTCCACTACAGTCTTTCCACATTAGTCTTTCCACTATTCTCTGTCAACTTTAGTCTTTCCACTTTAGTCTTTCCACTATTTTCTCCACTTTATTCTGTCCACTACAGTCTTTCCACCATAGTCTTTCCACTAAAGTCTATCCACTTTAGTCTTTCCACTATTCTCTGTCCACTTTAGTCTTTCCACTATAGTCTCCACTTTATTCTGTCCACTACAATCTTTCCACTATAGTCTTTCCACTATAGTCTGTCCACTGTAGTCTTTCCACTTTAGTCTTTCCACTATAGTCTCCACTTTATTCTGTCCGCTACAGTCTTTCCACTTTAGTCTTTCCACTATTCTCTTTCAACTTTAGTCTTTCCACTTTAGTCTTTCCACTATAGTCTCTACTTTATTCTGTCCACTACAGTCTTTCCACTTTAGTCTTTCCACTATTCTCTGTCCACTTTAATCTTTCCACTTTAGTCTTTCCACTATAGTCTCCACTTTATTCTGTCCACTACAGTCTTTCCACTTTAGTCTTTCCACTATTCTCTGTCAACTTTAGTCTTTCCACTTTAATCTTTCCACTATAGTCTCCACTTTATTCTGTCCACTACAGTCTTTCCACTATAGTCTTTCCACTATAGTCTGTCCACTTTAGTCTTTCCACTTTAATCTTTCCACTTTAGTCTGTCCACTTTAGTCTTTCCACTATAGTCTGTCCACTTTAGTCTTTCCACTATAGTCTTTCCACTATAGTCTGTCCACTTTAGTCTTTCCACTTTAGTTTTTCCACTTTAGTCTGTCCACTTCAGTCTTTCCACTATAGTCTGTCCAGTTTAGTCTTTCCACTTTAGTCTTTCCACTATAGTCTCCACTTTATTCTGTCCACTACAGTCTTTCCACTATAGTCTTTCCACTATAGTCTGTCCACTTTAGTCTTTCCACTTTAGTTTTTCCACTTTAGTCTGTCCACTTCAGTCTTTCCACTATAGTCTGTCCAGTTTAGTCTTTCCACTTTAGTCTTTCCACTATAGTCTCCACTTTATTCTGTCCACTACAGTCTTTCCACCATAGTCTTTCCACTAAAGTCTATCCACTTTAGTCTTTCCACTATTCTCTGTCCACTTTAGTCTTTCCACTATAGTCTCCACTTTATTCTTTCCACTACAATCTTTCCACTATAGTCTTTCCACTATAGTCTGTCCACTGTAGTCTTTCCACTTTAGTCTTTCCACTATAGTCTCCACTTTATTCTGTCCACTACAGTCTTTCCACATTAGTCTTTCCACTATTCTCTGTCAACTTTAGTCTTTCCACTTTAGTCTTTCCACTATAGTCTCCACTTTATTCTATCCACTACAGTCTTTCCACCATAGTCTTTCCACTAAAGTCTATCCACTTTAGTCTTTCCACTATTCTCTGTCAACTTTAGTCTTTCCACTATAGTCTCCACTTTATTCTGTCCACTACAATCTTTCCACTATAGTCTTTCCACTATAGCCTGTCCACTGTAGTCTTTCCACTTTAGTCTTTCCACTATAGTCTCCACTTTATTCTGTCCGCTACAGTCTTTCCACTTTAGTCTTTCCACTATTCTCTTTCAACTTTAGTCTTTCCACTTTAGTCTTTCCACTATAGTCTCTACTTTATTCTGTCCACTACAGTCTTTCCACTTTAGTCTTTCCACTATTCTCTGTCAACTTTAGTCTTTCCACTTTAGTCTTTCCACTATAGTCTCCACTTTATTCTGTCCACTACAGTCTTTCCACTATAGTCCGTCCACTTTAGTCTTTCCACTATTCTCTGTCCACTTTAGTCTTTCCACTATAGTCTCCACTTTATTCTGTCCACTACAATCTTTCCACTATAGTCTTTCCACTATAGTCTGTCCACTGTAGTCTTTCCACTTTAGTCTTTCCACTATAGTCTCCACTTTATTCTGTCCGCTACAGTCTTTCCACTTTAGTCTTTCCACTATTCTCTTTCAACTTTAGTCTTTCCACTTTAGTCTTTCCACTATAGTCTCTACTTTATTCTGTCCACTACAGTCTTTCCACTTTAGTCTTTCCACTATTCTCTGTCAACTTTAGTCTTTCCACTTTAGTCTTTCCACTATAGTCTCCACTTTATTCTGTCCACTACAGTCTTTCCAATATAGTCTGTCCACTTTAGTCTTTCCACTTTAGTCTTTCCACCTTAGTCTGTCCACTTTAGTCTTTCCACTATAGTCTGTCCACTTTAGTCTTTCCACTATTCTCTGTCCACTTTAGTCTTTCCACCTTAGTCTTTCCACTATAGTCTCCACTCTATTCTGTCCACTAAAGTCTTTCCACTATAGTCTTTCCACTATAGTCTGTCCACTGTAGTCTTTCCACTTTAGTCTTTCCACCATAGTCTCCACTTTATTCTGTCCACTACAGTCTTTCTACTTTAGTCTTTCCACTATTCTCTGTCAACTTTAGTCTTTCCACTATAGTCTTTCCACTATAGTCTGTCCACTTTAGTCTTTCCACTATTCTCTGTCAACTTTAGTCTTTCCACTATAGTCTCCACTTTATTCTGTCCACTACAGTCTTTCCACTTTAGTCTTTCCACTATAGTCTGTCCACTTCAGTCTTTCCACTTTAGTTTTTCCACTTTAGTCTTTCCACTTCAGTCTTTCCACTATAGTCTGTCCAGTTTAGTCTTTCCACTTAAGTCTTTACACTATAGTCTCCACTTTATTCTGTCCACTACAGTCTTTCCACTATAGTCTTTCCACTAAATTCTATCCACTTTAGTCTTTCCACTATTCTCTGTCCACTTTAGTCTTTCCACTATAGTCTCCAATTTATTCTGTCCACTACAGTCTTTCCACTATAGTCTTTCCACTTCAGTCTGTCCACCGTAGTCTTTCCACTTTAGTCTTTCCACTATAGTCTCCACTTTATTCTGTCCACTACAGTCTTTCCACTTTAGTCTTTCCACTATTCTCTGTCAACTTTAGTCTTTCCACTTTAGTCTTTCCACTATAGTCTCCACTTTATTCTGTCCACTACAGTCTTTCCACTCTAGTCTTTCCACTATTCTCTGTCCACTTTAATCTTTCCACTATAGTCTTTCCACCTTAGTCTGTCCACTTTAGTCTTTCCACTATAGTCTGTCCACTTTAGTCTTTCCACTATTCTCTGTCCACTTTAGTCTTTCCACTTTAGTCTTTCCACTATAGTCTCCACTTTATTCTGTCCACTACAGTCTTTCCACTATAGTCTTTCCACTATAATCTGTCCACTTTAGTCTTTCCACTTTAATCTTTCCACTTTAGTCTGTCCACTTTAGTCTTTCCACTATAGTCTGTCCACTTTAGTCTTTCCACTATAGTCTTTCCACTATAGTCTGTCCACTTTAGTCTTTCCACTTTAGTTTTTCCACTTTAGTCTGTCCACTTCAGTCTTTCCACTATAGTCTGTCCAGTTTAGTCTTTCCACTTTAGTCTTTCCACTATAGTCTCCACTTTATTCTGTCCACTACAGTCTTTCCACTATAGTCTTTCCACTATAGTCTGTCCACTTTAGTCTTTCCACTTTAGTTTTTCCACTTTAGTCTGTCCACTTCAGTCTTTCCACTATAGTCTGTCCAGTTTAGTCTTTCCACTTTAGTCTTTCCACTATAGTCTCCACTTTATTCTGTCCACTACAGTCTTTCCACTATAGTCTTTCCACTAAAGTCTATCCACTTTAGTCTTTCCACTATTCTCTGTCCACTTTAGTCTTTCCACTATAGTCTCCACTTTATTCTGTCCACGACAATCTTTCCACTATAGTCTTTCCACTATAGTCTGTCCACTGTAGTCTTTCCACTTTAGTCTTTCCACTATTCTCTGTCAACTTTAGTCTTTCCACTTTAGTCTTTCCACTATAGTCTTCACTTTATTCTGTCCACTACAGTCTTTCCACTTTAGTCTTTCCACTATTCTCTGTCAACTTTAGTCTTTCCACTTTAGTCTTTCCACTATAGTCTCCACTTTATTCTGTCCACTACAGTCTTTCCACTTTAGTCTTTCCACTATTCTCTGTCAACTTTAGTCTTTCCACTTTAGTCTTTCCACTATAGTCTCCACTTTATTCTGTCCACTACAGTCTTTCCGCTATAGTCTGTCCACTTTAGTCTTTCCACTATTCTCTGTCCACTTTAGTCTTTCCACTATAGTCTTTCCAATATAGTCTGTCCACTTTAGTCTTTCCACTTTAGTCTTTCCACCTTAGTCTGTCCACTTTAGTCTTTCCACTATAGTCTGTCCACTTTAGTCTTTCCACTATTCTCTGTCCACTTTAGTCTTTCCACTTTAGTCTTTCAACTATAGTCTCCACACTATTCTGTCCACTACAGTCTTTCCACTACAGTCTTTCCACTATAGTCTGTCCACTGTAGTCTTTCCACTTTAGTCTTTCCACTAAAGTCTCCACTTTATTCTGTCCACTACAGTCTTTCCACTTTAGTCTTTCCACTATTCTCTGTCAACTTTAGT
This sequence comes from Branchinecta sandiegonensis, assembly GCA_030848855.1. NCBI lineage: Eukaryota > Metazoa > Arthropoda > Branchiopoda > Anostraca > Branchinectidae > Branchinecta > Branchinecta sandiegonensis. The sequence goes on from JAUPMV010000071.1 coordinate 20,446, forward strand.
CTTTCCACTATAGTCTTTTCACTATAGTCTGTCCACTTTAGTCTTTCCACTATTCTCTGTCAACTTTAGTCTTTCCATTATAGTCTCCACTTTATTCTGTCCACTACAGTCTTTCCACTATAGTCTTTCCACTATAGTCTGTCCACTTTAGTCTTTCCACTTTAGTTTTTCCACTATAGTCTGTCCACTTCAGTCTTTCCACTATAGCCTGTCCAGTTTAGTCTTTCCACTTTAGTCTTTCCACTATAGTCTCCACTTTATTCTGTCCACTACAGTCTTTCCACTTTAGTCTCTCCACTATTCTCTGTCAACTTTAGTCTTTCCACTTTAGTCTTTCCACTATAGTCTCCACTTTATTCTGTCCACTACAGTTTTTCCACTATAGTCTTTCCACGATAGTCTGTCCACTTTAGTCTTTCCACTATTCTCTGTCCACTTTAATCTTTCCACTATTCTCTGTCCACTTTAGTCTTTCCACTTTAGTCTTTCCACTATAGTCTCCACTTTATTCTGTCCACTACAGTCTTTCCACTATAGTCTTTCCACTATAGTCTGCCCACTTTAGTCTTTCCACTTTAATCTTTCCACTTTAGTCTGTCCACTTTAGTCTTTCCACTATAGTCTGTCCACTTTAGTCTTTCCACTATAGTCTTTCCACTATAGTCTGTCCACTTTAGTCTTTCCACTTTAGTTTTTCCACTTTAGTCTGTCCACTTCAGTCTTTCCACTATAGTCTGTCCAGTTTAGTCTTTTCCACTTTAGTCTGTCCACTTCAGTCTTTCCACTATAGTCTGTCCAGTTTAGTCTTTCCACTTTAATCTTTCCACTATAGTCTCCACTTTATTCTGTCCACTACAGTCTTTCCACTATAGTCTTTCCACTATAGTCTGTCCACTTTAGTCTTTCCACTTTAATCTTTCCACTTTAGTCTGTCCACTTTAGTCTTTCCACTATAGTCTGTCCACTTTAGTCTTTCCACTATAGTCTTTCCACTATAGTCTGTCCACTTTAGTCTTTCCACTTTAGTTTTTCCACTTTAGTCTGTCCACTTCAGTCTTTCCACTATAGTCTGTCCAGTTTAGTCTTTCCACTTTAGTCTTTCCACTATAGTCTCCACTATATTCTGTCCACTACAGTCTTTCCACTATAGTCTTTCCACTATAGTCTGTCCACTTTAGTCTTTCCACTTTAGTTTTTCCACTTTAGTCTGTCCACTTCAGTCTTTCCACTATAGTCTGTCCAGTTTAGTCTTTCCACTTTAGTCTTTCCACTATAGTCTCCACTTTATTCTGTCCACTACAGTCTTTCCACCATAGTCTTTCCACTAAAGTCTATCCACTTTAGTCTTTCCACTATTCTCTGTCCACTTTAGTCTTTCCACTATAGTCTCCACTTTATTCTGTCCACTACAATCTTTCCACTATAGTCTTTCCACTATAGTCTGTCCACTGTAGTCTTTCCACTTTAGTCTTTCCACTATAGTCTCCACTTTATTCTGTCCACTACAGTCTTTCCACATTAGTCTTTCCACTATTCTCTGTCAACTTTAGTCTTTCCACTTTAGTCTTTCCACTATAGTCTCCACTTTATTCTGTCCACTACAGTCTTTCCACCATAGTCTTTCCACTAAAGTCTATCCACTTTAGTCTTTCCACTATTCTCTGTCCACTTTAGTCTTTCCACTATAGTCTCCACTTTATTCTGTCCACTACAATCTTTCCACTATAGTCTTTCCACTATAGTCTGTCCACTGTAGTCTTTCCACTTTAGTCTTTCCACTATAGTCTCCACTTTATTCTGTCCGCTACAGTCTTTCCACTTTAGTCTTTCCACTATTCTCTTTCAACTTTAGTCTTTCCACTTTAGTCTTTCCACTATAGTCTCTACTTTATTCTGTCCACTACAGTCTTTCCACTTTAGTCTTTCCACTATTCTCTGTCAACTTTAGTCTTTCCACTTTAGTCTTTCCACTATAGTCTCCACTTTATTCTGTCCACTACAGTCTTTCCACTATAGTCTGTCCACTTTAGTCTTTCCACTATTCTCTGTCCACTTTAGTCTTTCCACTATAGTCTCCACTTTATTCTGTCCACTACAATCTTTCCACTATAGTCTTTCCACTATAGTCTGTCCACTGTAGTCTTTCCACTTTAGTCTTTCCACTATAGTCTCCACTTTATTCTGTCCGCTACAGTCTTTCCACTTTAGTCTTTCCACTATTCTCTTTCAACTTTAGTCTTTCCACTTTAGTCTTTCCACTATAGTCTCTACTTTATTCTGTCCACTACAGTCTTTCCACTTTAGTCTTTCCACTATTCTCTGTCAACTTTAGTCTTTCCACTTTAGTCTTTCCACTATAGTCTCCACTTTATTCTGTCCACTACAGTCTTTCCAATATAGTCTGTCCACTTTAGTCTTTCCACTTTAGTCTTTCCACCTTAGTCTGTCCACTTTAGTCTTTCCACTATAGTCTGTCCACTTTAGTCTTTCCACTATTCTCTGTCCACTTTAGTCTTTCCACCTTAGTCTTTCCACTATAGTCTCCACTCTATTCTGTCCACTACAGTCTTTCCACTATAGTCTTTCCACTATAGTCTGTCCACTGTAGTCTTTCCACTTTAGTCTTTCCACCATAGTCTCCACTTTATTCTGTCCACTACAGTCTTTCTACTTTAGTCTTTCCACTATTCTCTGTCAACTTTAGTCTTTCCACTATAGTCTTTCCACTATAGTCTGTCCACTTTAGTCTTTCCACTATTCTCTGTCAACTTTAGTCTTTCCACTATAGTCTCCACTTTATTCTGTCCACTACAGTCTTTCCACTTTAGTCTTTCCACTATAGTCTGTCCACTTCAGTCTTTCCACTTTAGTTTTTCCACTTTAGTCTTTCCACTTCAGTCTTTCCACTATAGTCTGTCCAGTTTAGTCTTTCCACTTTAGTCTTTACACTATAGTCTCCACTTTATTCTGTCCACTACAGTCTTTCCACTATAGTCTTTCCACTAAATTCTATCCACTTTAGTCTTTCCACTATTCTCTGTCCACTTTAGTCTTTCCACTATAGTCTCCAATTTATTCTGTCCACTACAGTCTTTCCACTATAGTCTTTCCACTTTAGTCTGTCCACCGTAGTCTTTCCACTTTAGTCTTTCCACTATAGTCTCCACTTTATTCTGTCCACTACAGTCTTTCCACTTTAGTCTTTCCACTATTCTCTGTCAACTTTAGTCTTTCCACTTTAGTCTTTCCACTATAGTCTCCACTTTATTCTGTCCACTACAGTCTTTCCACTCTAGTCTTTCCACTATTCTCTGTCCACTTTAATCTTTCCACTATAGTCTTTCCACCTTAGTCTGTCCACTTTAGTCTTTCCACTATAGTCTGTCCACTTTAGTCTTTCCACTATTCTCTGTCCACTTTAGTCTTTCCACTTTAGTCTTTCCACTATAGTCTCCACTTTATTCTGTCCACTACAGTCTTTCCACTATAGTCTTTCCACTATAGTCTGTCCACTTTAGTCTTTCCACTTTAATCTTTCCACTTTAGTCTGTCCACTTTAGTCTTTCCACTATAGTCTGTCCACTTTAGTCTTTCCACTATAGTCTTTCCACTATAGTCTGTCCACTTTAGTCTTTCCACTTTAGTTTTTCCACTTTAGTCTGTCCACTTCAGTCTTTCCACTATAGTCTGTCCAGTTTAGTCTTTCCACTTTAGTCTTTCCACTATAGTCTCCACTTTATTCTGTCCACTACAGTCTTTCCACTATAGTCTTTCCACTATAGTCTGTCCACTTTAGTCTTTCCACTTTAGTTTTTCCACTTTAGTCTGTCCACTTCAGTCTTTCCACTATAGTCTGTCCAGTTTAGTCTTTCCACTTTAGTCTTTCCACTATAGTCTCCACTTTATTCTGTCCACTACAGTCTTTCCACTATAGTCTTTCCACTAAAGTCTATCCACTTTAGTCTTTCCACTATTCTCTGTCCACTTTAGTCTTTCCACTATAGTCTCCACTTTATTCTGTCCACTACAATCTTTCCACTATAGTCTTTCCACTATAGTCTGTCCACTGTAGTCTTTCCACTTTAGTCTTTCCACTATTCTCTGTCAACTTTAGTCTTTCCACTTTAGTCTTTCCACTATAGTCTCCACTTTATTCTGTCCACTACAGTCTTTCCACTTTAGTCTTTCCACTATTCTCTGTCAACTTTAGTCTTTCCACTTTAGTCTTTCCACTATAGTCTCCACTTTATTCTGTCCACTACAGTCTTTCCACTTTAGTCTTTCCACTATTCTCTGTCAACTTTAGTCTTTCCACTTTAGTCTTTCCACTATAGTCTCCACTTTATTCTGTCCACTACAGTCTTTCCGCTATAGTCTGTCCACTTTAGTCTTTCCACTATTCTCTGTCCACTTTAGTCTTTCCACTATAGTCTTTCCAATATAGTCTGTCCACTTTAGTCTTTCCACTTTAGTCTTTCCACCTTAGTCTGTCCACTTTAGTCTTTCCACTATAGTCTGTCCACTTTAGTCTTTCCAATATTCTCTGTCCACTTTAGTCTTTCCATTTTAGTCTTTCAACTATAGTCTCCACACTATTCTGTCCACTACAGTCTTTCCACTACAGTCTTTCCACTATAGTCTGTCCACTGTAGTCTTTCCACTTTAGTCTTTCCACTAAAGTCTCCACTTTATTCTGTCCACTACAGTCTTTCCACTTTAGTCTTTCCACTATTCTCTGTCAACTTTAGTCTTTCCACTATAGTCTTTTCACTATAGTCTGTCCACTTTAGTCTTTCCACTATTCTCTGTCAACTTTGGTCTTTCCATTATAGTCTCCACTTTATTCTGTCCACTACAGTCTTTCCACTATAGTCTTTCCACTATAGTCTGTCCACTTTAGTCTTTCCACTTTAGTTTTTCCACTATAGTCTGTCCACTTCAGTCTTTCCACTATAGTCTGTCCAGTTTAGTCTTTCCACTTTAGTCTTTCCACTATAGTCTCCACTTTATTCTGTCCACTACAGTCTTTCCACTTTAGTCTCTCCACTATTCTCTGTCAACTTTAGTCTTTCCACTTTAGTCTTTCCACTATAGTCTCCACTTTATTCTGTCCACTACAGTTTATCCACTATAGTCTTTCCACGATAGTCTGTCCACTTTAGTCTTTCCACTATTCTCTGTCCACTTTAATCTTTCCACTATTCTCTGTCCACTTTAGTCTTTCCACTTTAGTCTTTCCACTATAGTCTCCACTTTATTCTGTCCACTACAGTCTTTCCACTATAGTCTTTCCACTATAGTCTGCCCACTTTAGTCTTTCCACTTTAATCTTTCCACTTTAGTCTGTCCACTTTAGTCTTTCCACTATAGTCTGTCCACTTTAGTCTTTCCACTATAGTCTTTCCACTATAGTCTGTCCACTTTAGTCTTTCCACTTTAGTTTTTCCACTTTAGTCTGTCCACTTCAGTCTTTCCACTATAGTCTGTCCAGTTTAGTCTTTTCCACTTTAGTCTGTCCACTTCAGTCTTTCCACTATAGTCTGTCCAGTTTAGTCTTTCCACTTTAATCTTTCCACTATAGTCTCCACTTTATTCTGTCCACTACAGTCTTTCCACTATAGTCTTTCCACTATAGTCTGTCCACTTTAGTCTTTCCACTTTAATCTTTCCACTTTAGTCTGTCCACTTTAGTCTTTCCACTATAGTCTGTCCACTTTAGTCTTTCCACTATAGTCTTTCCACTATAGTCTGTCCACTTTAGTCTTTCCACTTTAGTTTTTCCACTTTAGTCTGTCCACTTCAGTCTTTCCACTATAGTCTGTCCAGTTTAGTCTTTCCACTTTAGTCTTTCCACTATAGTCTCCACTATATTCTGTCCACTACAGTCTTTCCACTATAGTCTTTCCACTATAGTCTGTCCACTTTAGTCTTTCCACTTTAGTTTTTCCACTTTAGTCTGTCCACTTCAGTCTTTCCACTATAGTCTGTCCAGTTTAGTCTTTCCACTTTAGTCTTTCCACTATAGTCTCCACTTTATTCTGTCCACTACAGTCTTTCCACCATAGTCTTTCCACTAAAGTCTATCCACTTTAGTCTTTCCACTATTCTCTGTCCACTTTAGTCTTTCCACTATAGTCTCCACTTTATTCTGTCCACTACAATCTTTCCACTATAGTCTTTCCACTATAGTCTGTCCACTGTAGTCTTTCCACTTTAGTCTCCACTTTATTCTGTCCACTACAGTCTTTCCACTATAGTCTGTCCACTTTAGTCTTTCCACTATTCTCTGTCCACTTTAGTCTTTCCACTATAGTCTTTCCAATATAGTCTGTCCACTTTAGTCTTTCCACTTTAGTCTTTCCACCTTAGTCTGTCCACTTTAGTCTTTCCACTATAGTCTATCCACTTTACTCTTTCCACTATTCTCTGTCAACTTTAGTCTTTCCACTTTAGTCTTTCCACTATAGTCTCCACTTAATCTGTCCACTACAGTCTTTCCACTATAGTCTGTCCACTTTAGTCTTTCCACTATTCTCTGTCCACTTTAGTCTTTCCACTATAGTCTTTCCAATATAGTCTGTCCACTTTAGTCTTTCTACTTTAGTCTTTCCACCTTAGTCTGTCCACTTTAGTCTTTCCACTATAGTCTGTCCACTTTAGTCTTTCCACTATTCTCTGTCCACTTTAGTCTTTCCACTTTAGTCTTTCCACTATAGTCTCCACCCTATTCTGTCCACTACAGTCTTATCACTATAGTCTCCACTTTATTCTGTCCACTACAGTCTTTCCACTTTAGTCTCTCCACTATTCTCTGTCAACTTTAGTCTTTCCACTTTAGTCTTTCCACTATAGTCTCCACTTTATTCTGTCCACTACAGTTTTTCCACTATAGTCTTTCCACGATAGTCTGTCCACTTTAGTCTTTCCACTATTCTCTGTCCACTTTAATCTTTCCACTATTCTCTGTCCACTTTAGTCTTTCCACTTTAGTCTTTCCACTATAGTCTCCACTTTATTCTGTCCACTACAGTCTTTCCACTATAGTCTTTCCACTATAGTCTGCCCACTTTAGTCTTTCCACTTTAATCTTTCCACTTTAGTCTGTCCACTTTAGTCTTTCCACTATAGTCTGTCCACTTTAGTCTTTCCACTATAGTCTTTCCACTATAGTCTGTCCACTTTAGTCTTTCCACTTTAGTTTTTCCACTTTAGTCTGTCCACTTCAGTCTTTCCACTATAGTCTGTCCAGTTTAGTCTTTCCACTTTAGTCTTTCCACTATAGCCTCCACTTTATTCTGTCCACTACAGTATTTCCACTATAGTCTTTCCACTAAAGTCTGTCCACTTTAGTCTTTCCACTTTAGTTTTTCCACTCTAGTCTGTCCACTTCAGTCTTTCCACTATAGTATGTCCAGTTTAGTCTTTCCACTTTAGTCTTTCCACTATAGTCTCCACTTTATTCTGTCCACTACAGTCTTTCCACTATAGTATTTCCACTAAAGTCTATCCACTTTAGTCTTTCCACTATTCTCTGTCCACTTTAGTCTTTCCACTATAGTCTCCACTTTAATCTGCCCACTACAGTCTTTCCACTATAGTCTTTCCACTATAGTCTGTCCACTTTAATCTTTCCACTTTAGTCTTTCCACTATAGTCTCCACTTTATTCTGTCCACTACAGTCTTTCCACTTTAGTCTTTCCACTATTCTCTGTCAACTTTAGTCTTTCCACTTTAGTCTTTCCACTATAGTCTCCACTTTATTCTGTCCACTACAGTCTTTCCGCTATAGTCTGTCCACTTTAGTCTTTCCACTATTCTCTGTCCACTTTAGTCTTTCCACTATAGTCTTTCCAATATAGTCTGTCCACTTTAGTCTTTCCACTTTAGTCTTTCCACCTTAGTCTGTCCACTTTAATCTTTCCACTTTAGTCTTTCCACTATAGTCTCCACTTTATTCTGTCCACTACAGTCTTTCCACTTTAGTCTTTCCACTATTCTCTGTCAACTTTAGTCTTTCCACTTTAGTCTTTCCACTATAGTCTCCACTATATTCTGTCCACTACAGTCTTTCCACTATAGTCTTTCCACTATAGTCTGTCCACTTTAGTCTTTCCACTTTAGTTTTTCCACTTTAGTCTGTCCACTTCAGTCTTTCCACTATAGTCTGTCCAGTTTAGTCTTTCCACTTTAGTCTTTCCACTATAGTCTCCACTTTATTCTGTCCACTACAGTCTTTCCACCATAGTCTTTCCACTAAAGTCTATCCACTTTAGTCTTTCCACTATTCTCTGTCCACTTTAGTCTTTCCACTATAGTCTCCACTTTATTCTGTCCACTACAATCTTTCCACTATAGTCTTTCCACTATAGTCTGTCCACTGTAGTCTTTCCACTTTAGTCTCCACTTTATTCTGTCCACTACAGTCTTTCCACTATAGTCTGTCCACTTTAGTCTTTCCACTATTCTCTGTCCACTTTAGTCTTTCCACTATAGTCTTTCCAATATAGTCTGTCCACTTTAGTCTTTCCACTTTAGTCTTTCCACCTTAGTCTGTCCACTTTAGTCTTTCCACTATAGTCTATCCACTTTAGTCTTTCCACTATTCTCTGTCAACTTTAGTCTTTCCACTTTAGTCTTTCCACTATAGTCTCCACTTAATCTGTCCACTACAGTCTTTCCACTATAGTCTGTCCACTTTAGTCTTTCCACTATTCTCTGTCCACTTTAGTCTTTCCACTATAGTCTTTCCAATATAGTCTGTCCACTTTAGTCTTTCTACTTTAGTCTTTCCACCTTAGTCTGTCCACTTTAGTCTTTCCACTATAGTCTGTCCACTTTAGTCTTTCCACTATTCTCTGTCCACTTTAGTCTTTCCACTTTAGTCTTTCCACTATAGTCTCCACCCTATTCTGTCCACTACAGTCTTATCACTATAGTCTCCACTTTATTCTGTCCACTACAGTCTTTCCACTTTAGTCTCTCCACTATTCTCTGTCAACTTTAGTCTTTCCACTTTAGTCTTTCCACTATAGTCTCCACTTTATTCTGTCCACTACAGTTTTTCCACTATAGTCTTTCCACGATAGTCTGTCCACTTTAGTCTTTCCACTATTCTCTGTCCACTTTAATCTTTCCACTATTCTCTGTCCACTTTAGTCTTTCCACTTTAGTCTTTCCACTATAGTCTCCACTTTATTCTGTCCACTACAGTCTTTCCACTATAGTCTTTCCACTATAGTCTGCCCACTTTAGTCTTTCCACTTTAATCTTTCCACTTTAGTCTGTCCACTTTAGTCTTTCCACTATAGTCTGTCCACTTTAGTCTTTCCACTATAGTCTTTCCACTATAGTCTGTCCACTTTAGTCTTTCCACTTTAGTTTTTCCACTTTAGTCTGTCCACTTCAGTCTTTCCACTATAGTCTGTCCAGTTTAGTCTTTCCACTTTAGTCTTTCCACTATAGCCTCCACTTTATTCTGTCCACTACAGTATTTCCACTATAGTCTTTCCACTAAAGTCTGTCCACTTTAGTCTTTCCACTTTAGTTTTTCCACTCTAGTCTGTCCACTTCAGTCTTTCCACTATAGTATGTCCAGTTTAGTCTTTCCACTTTAGTCTTTCCACTATAGTCTCCACTTTATTCTGTCCACTACAGTCTTTCCACTATAGTATTTCCACTAAAGTCTATCCACTTTAGTCTTTCCACTATTCTCTGTCCACTTTAGTCTTTCCACTATAGTCTCCACTTTAATCTGCCCACTACAGTCTTTCCACTATAGTCTTTCCACTATAGTCTGTCCACTTTAATCTTTCCACTTTAGTCTTTCCACTATAGTCTCCACTTTATTCTGTCCACTACAGTCTTTCCACTTTAGTCTTTCCACTATTCTCTGTCAACTTTAGTCTTTCCACTTTAGTCTTTCCACTATAGTCTCCACTTTATTCTGTCCACTACAGTCTTTCCGCTATAGTCTGTCCACTTTAGTCTTTCCACTATTCTCTGTCCACTTTAGTCTTTCCACTATAGTCTTTCCAATATAGTCTGTCCACTTTAGTCTTTCCACTTTAGTCTTTCCACCTTAGTCTGTCCACTTTAGTCTTTCCACTATAGTCTGTCCACTTTAGTCTTTCCACTATTCTCTGTCCACTTTAGTCTTTCCACTTTAGTCTTTCCACTATAGTCTTTTCACTATAGTCTGTCCACTTTAGTCTTTCCACTATTCTCTGTCAACTTTAGTCTTTCCATTATAGTCTCCACTTTATTCTGTCCACTACAGTCTTTCCACTATAGTCTTTCCACTATAGTCTGTCCACTTTAGTCTTTCCACTTTAGTTTTTCCACTATAGTCTGTCCACTTCAGTCTTTCCACTATAGTCTGTCCAGTTTAGTCTTTCCACTTTAGTCTTTCCACTATAGTCTCCACTTTATTCTGTCCACTACAGTCTTTCCACTTTAGTCTCTCCACTATTCTCTGTCAACTTTAGTCTTTCCACTTTAGTCTTTCCACTATAGTCTCCACTTTATTCTGTCCACTACAGTTTTTCCACTATAGTCTTTCCACGATAGTCTGTCCACTTTAGTCTTTCCACTATTCTCTGTCCACTTTAATCTTTCCACTATTCTCTGTCCACTTTAGTCTTTCCACTTTAGTCTTTCCACTATAGTCTCCACTTTATTCTGTCCACTACAGTCTTTCCACTATAGTCTTTCCACTATAGTCTGCCCACTTTAGTCTTTCCACTTTAATCTTTCCACTTTAGTCTGTCCACTTTAGTCTTTCCACTATAGTCTGTCCACTTTAGTCTTTCCACTATAGTCTTTCCACTATAGTCTGTCCACTTTAGTCTTTCCACTTTAGTTTTTCCACTTTAGTCTGTCCACTTCAGTCTTTCCACTATAGTCTGTCCAGTTTAGTCTTTTCCACTTTAGTCTGTCCACTTCAGTCTTTCCACTATAGTCTGTCCAGTTTAGTCTTTCCACTTTAATCTTTCCACTATAGTCTCCACTTTATTCTGTCCACTACAGTCTTTCCACTATAGTCTTTCCACTATAGTCTGTCCACTTTAGTCTTTCCACTTTAATCTTTCCACTTTAGTCTGTCCACTTTAGTCTTTCCACTATAGTCTGTCCACTTTAGTCTTTCCACTATAGTCTTTCCACTATAGTCTGTCCACTTTAGTCTTTCCACTTTAGTTTTTCCACTTTAGTCTGTCCACTTCAGTCTTTCCACTATAGTCTGTCCAGTTTAGTCTTTCCACTTTAGTCTTTCCACTATAGTCTCCACTATATTCTGTCCACTACAGTCTTTCCACTATAGTCTTTCCACTATAGTCTGTCCACTTTAGTCTTTCCACTTTAGTTTTTCCACTTTAGTCTGTCCACTTCAGTCTTTCCACTATAGTCTGTCCAGTTTAGTCTTTCCACTTTAGTCTTTCCACTATAGTCTCCACTTTATTCTGTCCACTACAGTCTTTCCACCATAGTCTTTCCACTAAAGTCTATCCACTTTAGTCTTTCCACTATTCTCTGTCCACTTTAGTCTTTCCACTATAGTCTCCACTTTATTCTGTCCATTACAATCTTTCCACTATAGTCTTTCCACTATAGTCTGTCCACTGTAGTCTTTCCACTTTAGTCTCCACTTTATTCTGTCCACTACAGTCTTTCCACTATAGTCTGTCCACTTTAGTCTTTCCACTATTCTCTGTCCACTTTAGTCTTTCCACTATAGTCTTTCCAATATAGTCTGTCCACTTTAGTCTTTCCACTTTAGTCTTTCCACCTTAGTCTGTCCACTTTAGTCTTTCCACTATAGTCTATCCACTTTAGTCTTTCCACTATTCTCTGTCAACTTTAGTCTTTCCACTTTAGTCTTTCCACTATAGTCTCCACTTAATCTGTCCACTACAGTCTTTCCACTATAGTCTGTCCACTTTAGTCTTTCCACTATACTCTGTCCACTTTAGTCTTTCCACTATAGTCTTTCCAATATAGTCTGTCCACTTTAGTCTTTCTACTTTAGTCTTTCCACCTTAGTCTGTCCACTTTAGTCTTTCCACTATAGTCTGTCCACTTTAGTCTTTCCACTATTCTCTGTCCACTTTAGTCTTTCCACTTTAGTCTTTCCACTATAGTCTCCACCCTATTCTGTCCACTACAGTCTTTCCACTATAGTCTCCACTTTATTCTGTCCACTACAGTCTTTCCACTTTAGTCTCTCCACTATTCTCTGTCAACTTTAGTCTTTCCACTTTAGTCTTTCCACTATAGTCTCCACTTTATTCTGTCCACTACAGTTTTTCCACTATAGTCTTTCCACGATAGTCTGTCCACTTTAGTCTTTCCACTATTCTCTGTCCACTTTAATCTTTCCACTATTCTCTGTCCACTTTAGTCTTTCCACTTTAGTCTTTCCACTATAGTCTCCACTTTATTCTGTCCACTACAGTCTTTCCACTATAGTCTTTCCACTATAGTCTGCCCACTTTAGTCTTTCCACTTTAATCTTTCCACTTTAGTCTGTCCACTTTAGTCTTTCCACTATAGTCTGTCCACTTTAGTCTTTCCACTATAGTCTTTCCACTATAGTCTGTCCACTTTAGTCTTTCCACTTTAGTTTTTCCACTTTAGTCTGTCCACTTCAGTCTTTCCACTATAGTCTGTCCAGTTTAGTCTTTCCACTTTAGTCTTTCCACTATAGCCTCCACTTTATTCTGTCCACTACAGTATTTCCACTATAGTCTTTCCACTAAAGTCTGTCCACTTTAGTCTTTCCACTTTAGTTTTTCCACTCTAGTCTGTCCACTTCAGTCTTTCCACTATAGTATGTCCAGTTTAGTCTTTCCACTTTAGTCTTTCCACTATAGTCTCCACTTTATTCTGTCCACTACAGTCTTTCCACTATAGTATTTCCACTAAAGTCTATCCACTTTAGTCTTTCCACTATTCTCTGTCCACTTTAGTCTTTCCACTATAGTCTCCACTTTAATCTGCCCACTACAGTCTTTCCACTATAGTCTTTCCACTATAGTCTGTCCACTTTAATCTTTCCACTTTAGTCTTTCCACTATAGTCTCCACTTTATTCTGTCCACTACAGTCTTTCCACTTTAGTCTTTCCACTATTCTCTGTCAACTTTAGTCTTTCCACTTTAATCTTTCCACTATAGTCTCCACTTTATTCTGTCCACTACAGTCTTTCCACTATAGTCTTTCCACTATAGTCTGTCCACTTTAGTCTTTCCACTTTAATCTTTCCACTTTAGTCTGTCCACTTTAGTCTTTCCACTATAGTCTGTCCACTTTAGTCTTTCCACTATAGTCTTTCCACTATAGTCTGTCCACTTTAGTCTTTCCACTTTAGTTTTTCCACTTTAGTCTGTCCACTTCAGTCTTTCCACTATAGTCTGTCCAGTTTAGTCTTTCCACTTTAGTCTTTCCACTATAGTCTCCACTATATTCTGTCCACTACAGTCTTTCCACTATAGTCTTTCCACTATAGTCTGTCCACTTTAGTCTTTCCACTTTAGTTTTTCCACTTTAGTCTGTCCACTTCAGTCTTTCCACTATAGTCTGTCCAGTTTAGTCTTTCCACTTTAGTCTTTCCACTATAGTCTCCACTTTATTCTGTCCACTACAGTCTTTCCCCCATAGTCTTTCCACTAAAGTCTATCCACTTTAGTCTTTCCACTATTCTCTGTCCACTTTATTCTTTCCACTATAGTCTCCACTTTATTCTGTCCACTACAATCTTTCCACTATAGTCTTTCCACTATAGTCTGTCCACTGTAGTCTTTCCACTTTAGTCTCCACTTTATTCTGTCCACTACAGTCTTTCCACTATAGTCTGTCCACTTTAGTCTTTCCACTATTCTCTGTCCACTTTAGTCTTTCCACTATAGTCTTTCCAATATAGTCTGTCCACTTTAGTCTTTCCACTTTAGTCTTTCCACCTTAGTCTGTCCACTTTAGTCTTTCCACTATAGTCTATCCACTTTAGTCTTTCCACTATTCTCTGTCAACTTTAGTCTTTCCACTTTAGTCTTTCCACTATAGTCTCCACTTAATCTGTCCACTACAGTCTTTCCACTATAGTCTGTCCACTTTAGTCTTTCCACTATTCTCTGTCCACTTTAGTCTTTCCACTATAGTCTTTCCAATATAGTCTGTCCACTTTAGTCTTTCTACTTTAGTCTTTCCACCTTAGTCTGTCCACTTTAGTCTTTCCACTATTCTCTGTCCACTTTAGTCTTTCCACTTTAGTCTTTCCACTATAGTCTCCACCCTATTCTGTCCACTACAGTCTTTCCACTATAGTCTTTCCACTATAGTCTGTCCACTGTAGTCTTTCCACTATAGTCTCCACTTTATTCTGTCCACTACAGTCTTTCCACTTTAGTCTTTCCACTATTCTCTTTCAACTTTAGTCTTTCCACTATGGTCTTTTCACTATAGTCTGTCCACTTTAGTCTTTCCACTATTCTCTGTCAACTTTAGTCTTTCCACTATAGTCTCCACTTTATTCTTTCCACTACAGTCTTTCCACTATAGTCTTTCCACTATAGTCTGTCCACTTTAGTCTTTCCACTTTAGTTTTTCCACTTTAGTCTGTCCACTTTAGTCTTTCCACTATCGTCTGTCCAGTTTAGTCTTTCCACTATAGTCTCCACTTTATTCTGTCCACTACAGTCTTTCCACTATAGTCTTTCCACTAAAGTCTATCCACTTTAGTCTTTCCACTATTCTCTGTCCACTTTAGTCTTTCCACTATAGTCTCCACTTTATTCTGTCCACTACAGTCTTTCCACTATAGTCTTTCCACTATAGTCTGTCCACTGTCGTCTTTCCACTTTAGTCTTTCCACTATAGTCTCCACTTTATTCTGTCCACTACAGTCTTTCCACTTTAGTCTTTCCACTATTCTCTGTCAACTTTAGTCTTTCCACTTTAGTCTTTCCACTATAGTCTCCACTTTATTCTGTCCACTACAGTTTTTCCACTATAGTCTGTCCACTTTAGTCTTTCCACTATTCTCTGTCCACTTTAATCTTTCCACTATAGTCTTTCCAATATAGTCTGTCCACTTTAGTCTTTCCACTTTAGTCTTTCCACCTTAGTCTGTCCACTTTAGTCTTTCCACTATAGTCTGTCCACTTTAGTCTTTCCACTATTCTCTGTCCACTTTAGTCTTTCCACTTTAGTCTTTCCACTATAGTCTCCACTTTATTCTGTCCACTACAGTCTTTCCACTATAGTCTTTCCACTATAGTCTGTCCACTTTAGTCTTTCCACTTTAATCTTTCCACTTTAGTCTGTCCACTTTAGTCTTTCCACTATAGTCTGTCCACTTTAGTCTTTCCACTATAGTCTTTCCACTATAGTCTGTCCACTTTAGTCTTTCCACTTTAGTTTTTCCACTTTAGTCTGTCCACTTCAGTCTTTCCACTATAGTCTGTCCAGTTTAGTCTTTCCACTTTAGTCTTTCCACTAGAGTCTCCACTTTATTCTGTCCACTACAGTATTTCCACTATAGTCTTTCCACTAAAGTCTGTCCACTTTAGCCTTTCCACTTTAGTTTTTCCACTCTAGTCTGTCCACTTCAGTCTTTCCACTATAGTCTGTCCAGTTTAGTCTTTCCACTTTAGTCTTTCCACTATAGTCTCCACTTTATTCTGTCCACTACAGTCTTTCCACTATAGTATTTCCACTAAAGTCTATCCACTTTAGTCTTTCCACTATAGTCTCCACTTTAATCTGCCCACTACAGTCTTTCCACTATAGTCTTTCCACAATAGTCTGTCCACTTTAATCTTTCCACTTTAGTCTTTACACTATAGTCTCCACTTTATCCTGTCCACTACAGTCTTTCCACTTTAGTCTTTCCACTATTCTCTGTCAACTTTAGTCTTTCCACTTTAGTCTTTCCACTATAGTCTCCACTTTATTCTGTCCACTACAGTCTTTCCACTATAGTCTTTCCACTATAGTCTGTCCACTTTAGTCTTTCCACTATTCTCTGTCCACTTTAGTCTTTCCACTATAGTCTTTACAATATAGTCTGTCCACTTTAGTCTTTCCACTATAGTCTGTCCAGTTTAGTCTTTCCACTTTAGTCTATCCACTATTCTCTGTCCACTTTAGTCTTTCCACTATAGTCTTTCCAATATAGTCTGTCCACTTCAGTCTTTCCACTATAGTCTGTCCAGTTTAGTCTTTCCACTTTAGTCTTTCCACTATAGTCTTCACTTTATTCTGTCCACTACAGTCTTTCCACTATAGTCTTTCCACTAAAGTCTATCCACTTTAGTCTTTCCACTATTCTCTGTCAACTTTAGTCTTTCCACTTTAGTCTTTCCACTATAGTCTCCACTTTATTCTTTCCACTACAGTCTTTCCACTATAATCTTTCCACTATAGTCTGTCCACTTTGGTCTTTCCACTATTCTCTGTCCACTTTAGTCTTTCCACTATAGTCTTTCCAATATAGTCGGTCCACTTTAGTCTTTCCACTATAGTCTTTCCAATATAGTCTGTCCACTTTAGTCTTTCCACTTTAGTCTTTCCACCTTAGTCTGTCCACTTTAGTCTTTCCACTATTTTGTCCACTTTAGTCTTTCCACTATTCTCTGTCCACTTTAGTCTTTCCACTTTAGTCTTTCCACTATAGTCTCCACTCTATTCTGTCCACTACAGTCTTTCCACTATAGTCTTTCCACTATAGTCTGTCCACTGTAGTCTTTCCACTTTAGTCTTTCCACTATAGTCTCCACTTTATTCTGTCCACTACAGTCTTTCCACTTTAGTCTTTCCACTATTCTCTGTCAACTTTAGTCTTTCCACTATAGTCTTTTCACTATAGTCTGTCCACTTCAGTCTTTCCACTATTCTCTGTCAACTTTAGTCTTTCCACTATAGTCTCCACTTGATTCTGTCCACTACAGTCTTTCCACTATAGTCTTTCCACTATAGTCTGTCCACTTTAGTCTTTCCACTTTAGTCTTTCCACCTTAGTCTGTCCACTTTAGTCTTTCCACTATAGTCTGTCCACTTTAGTCTTTCCACTATTCTCTGTCCACTTTAGTCTTTCCTCTTTAGTCTTTCCACTATAGTCTCCACTCTATTCTGTCCACTACAGTCTTTCCACTACAGTCTTTCCACTATAGTCTGTCCACTGTAGTCTTTCCACTTTAGTCTTTCCACTATAGTCTACACTTTATTCTGTCCACTACAGTCTTTCCACTTTAGTCTTTCCACTATTCTCTGTCAACTTTAGTCTTTCCACTATAGTCTTTTCACTATAGTCTGTTCACTTTAGTCTTTCCACTATTCTCTGTCAACTTTAGTCTTTCCACTAGAGTCTCCACTTTATTCTGTCCACTACAGTCTTTCCACTATAGTCTTTCCACTATAGTCTGTCCACTTTAGTCTTTCCACTTTAGTTTTTCCACTTTAGTCTGTCCACTTCAGTCTTTCCACTATAGTCTGTCCAGTTTAGTCTTTCCACTTTAGTCTTTCCACTAAAGTCTCCACTTTATTCTGTCCACTACAGTCTTTCCACTATAGTCTTTCCACTAAAGTCTATCCACTTTAGTCTTTCCACTATTCTCTGTCCACTTTAGTCTTTCCACTATAGTCTCCACTTTATTCTGTCCACTACAGTCTTTCCACTATAGTCTTTCCACTATAGTCTGTCCACTGTAGTCTTTCCACTTTAGTCTTTCCACTATAGTCTCCACTTTATTCTGTCCACTACAGTCTTTCCACTTTAGTCTTTCCACTATTCTCTGTCAACTTTAGTCTTTCCACTTTAGTCTTTCCACTATAGTCTGTCCACTTTAGTCTTTCCACTATTCTCTGTCCACTTTAATCTTTCCACTTTAGTCTTTCCACTATAGTCTCCACTTTATTCTGTCCACTACAGTATTTCCACTATAGTCTTTCCACTAAAGTCTGTCCACTTTAGTCTTTCCACTTTAGTTTTTCCACTCTAGTCTGTCCACTTCAGTCTTTCCACTATAGTCTGTCCAGTTTAGTCTTTCCACTTTAGTCTTTCCACTATAGTCTCCACTTTATTCTGTCCACTACAGTCTTTCCACTATAGTATTTCCACTAAAGTCTATCCACT
The DNA here is from genome assembly GCA_030848855.1 of Branchinecta sandiegonensis. Lineage (NCBI taxonomy): Eukaryota > Metazoa > Arthropoda > Branchiopoda > Anostraca > Branchinectidae > Branchinecta > Branchinecta sandiegonensis. The sequence continues at coordinate 38,570 of JAUPMV010000071.1, forward strand.
TTAGTCTTTCACTATTTTCTGTCCACTTTAGTCTTTCCACTATAGTCTCCACTTTAATCTGCCCACTACAGTCTTTCCACAATAGTCTTTCCACTATAGTCTGTCCACTTTAATCTTTCCACTTTAGTCTTTCCACTATAGTCTCCACTTTATTCTGTCCACTACAGTCTTTCCACTTTAGTCTTTCCACTATTCTCTGTCAACTTTAGTCTTTCCACTATAGTCTCCACTTTATTCTGTCCACTACAGTCTTTCCACTATAGTCTTTCCACTATAGTCTGTCCAATTTAGTCTTTCCACTATTCTCTGTCCACTTTAGTCTTTCCACTATAGTCTTTACAATATAGTCTGTCCACTTTAGTCTTTCCACTATAGTCTGTCCAGTTTAGTCTTTCCACTTTAGTCTTTCCACTATTCTCTGTCCACTTTAGTCTTTCCACTATAGTCTTTCCAATATAGTCTGTCCACTTCAGTCTTTCCACTATAGTCTGTCCATTTTAGTCTTTCCTTTTTAGTCTTTCCACTATAGTCTTCACTTTATTCTGTCCACTACAGTCTTTCCACTATAGTCTTTCCACTAAAGTCTATCCACTTTAGTCTTTCCACTATTCTCTGTCAACTTTAGTCTTTCCACTTTAGTCTTTCCACTATAGTCTCCACTTTATTCTGTCCACTACAGTCTTTCCACTATAATCTTTCCACTATAGTCTGTCCACTTTAGTCTTTCCACTATTCTCTGTCCACTTTAGTCTTTCCACTATAGTCTTTCCAATATAGTCTGTCCACTTTAGTCTTTCCAATATAGTCTTTCCAATATAGTCTGTCCACTTTAGTCTTTCCACTTTAGTCTTTCCACCTTAGTCTGTCCACTTTAGTCTTTCCACTATAGTCTGTCCACTTTAGTCTTTCCACTATTCTCTGTCCACTTTAGTCTTTCTACTTTAGTCTTTCCACTATAGTCTCCACTCTATTCTGTCCACTACAGTCTTTCCACTATAGTCTTTCCACTATAGTCTTTCCACTGTAGTCTTTCCACTTTAGTCTTTCCACTAAGGTCTCCACTTTATTCTGTCCACTACAGTCTTTCCACTTTAGTCTTTCCACTATTCTCTGTCAACTTTAGTCTTTCCACTATAGTCTTTTCACTATAGTCTGTCCACTTTAGTCTTTCCACTATTCTCTGTCAACTTTAGTCTTTCCTCTATAGTCTCCACTTTATTCTGTCCACTACAGTCTTTCCACTATAGTCTGTCCACTTTAGTCTTTCCACTTTAGTCTTTCCACCTTAGTCTGTCCACTTTAGTCTTTCCACTATAGTCTGTCCACTTTAGTCTTTCCACTATTCTCTGTCCACTTTAGTCTTTCCACTATAGTCTCCACTCTATTCTGTCCACTACAGTCTTTCCACTATAGTCTTTCCACTATAGTCTGTCCACTGTAGTCTTTCCACTTTAGTCTTTCCACTATAGTCTACACTTTATTCTGTCCACTACAGTCTTTCCACTTTAGTCTTTCCACTATTCTCTGTCAACTTTAGTCTTTCCACTATAGTCTTTTCACTATAGTCTGTTCACTTTAGTCTTTCCACTATTCTCTGTCAACTTTAGTCTTTCCACTATAGTCTCCACTTTATTCTGTCCACTACAGTCTTTCCACTATAGTCTTTCCACTATAGTCTGTCCACTTTAGTCTTTCCACTTTAGTTTTTCCACTTTAGTCTGTCCACTTCAGTCTTTCCACTATAGTCTGTCCAGTTTAGTCTTTCCACTTTAGTCTTTCCACTATAGTCTCCACTTTATTCTGTCCACTACAGTCTTTCCACTATAGTCTTTCCACTATAGTCTGTCCACTTTAGTCTTTCCACTTTAGTTTTTCCACTTTAGTCTGTCCACTTCAGTCTTTCCACTATAGTCTCCACTTTATTCTGTCCACTACAGTCTTTCCACTTTAGTCTTTCCACTATTCTCTGTCAACTTTAGTCTTTCCACTATAGTCTTTCCAATATAGTCCGTCCACTTTAGTCTTTCCACTTTAGTCTTTCCACCTTAGTCTGTCCACTTTAGTCTTTCCACTATAGTCTGTCCACTTTAGTCTTTCCACTATTCTCTGTCCACTTTAGTCTTTCCACTTTAGTCTTTCCACTATAGTCTCCACTCTATTCTGTCCACTACAGTCTTTCCACTATAGTCTTTCCACTATAGTCTGTCCACTGTAGTCTTTCCACTTTAGTCTTTCCACTATAGTCTCCACTTTATTCTGTCCACTACAGTCTTTCCACTTTAGTCTTTCCACTATTCTCTGTCAACTTTAGTCTTTCCACTATAGTCTTTTCACTATAGTCTGTCCACTTTAGTCTTTCCACTATTCTCTGTCAACTTTAGTCTTTCCTCTATAGTCTCCACTTTATTCTGTCCACTACAGTCTTTCCACTATAGTCTTTCCACTATAGTCTGTCCACTTTAGTCTTTCCACTTTAGTCTTTCCACCTTAGTCTGTCCACTTTAGTCTTTCCACTATAGTCTGTCCACTTTAGTCTTTCCACTATTCTCTGTCCAATTTAGTCTTTCCACTTTAGTCTTTCCACTATAGTCTCCACTCTATTCTGTCCACTACAGTCTTTCCACTATAGTCTTTCCACTATAGTCTGTCCACTGTAGTCTTTCCACTTTAGTCTTTCCACTATAGTCTACACTTTATTCTGTCCACTACAGTCTTTCCACTTTAGTCTTTCCACTATTCTCTGTCAACTTTAGTCTTTCCACTATAGTCTTTTCACTATAGTCTGTTCACTTTAGTCTTTCCACTATTCTCTGTCAACTTTAGTCTTTCCACTATAGTCTCCACTTTATTCTGTCCACTACAGTCTTTCCACTATAGTCTGTCCACTTTAGTCTGTCCACTTCAGTCTTTCCACTATAGTCTGTCCAGTTTAGTCTTTCCACTTTAGTCTTTCCACTATAGTCTCCACTTTATTCTGTCCACTACAGTCTTTCCACTTTAGTCTTTCCACTATTCTCTGTCAACTTTAGTCTTTCCACTTTAGTCTTTCCACTATAGTCTCCACTTTATTCTGTCCACTACAGTTTTTCCACTATAGTCTGTCCACTTTAGTCTTTCCACTATTCTCTGTCCACTTTAATCTTTCCACTATAGTCTTTCCAATATAGTCTCTCCACTTTAGTCTTTCCACTTTAGTCTTTCCACCTTAGTCTGTCCACTTTAGTCTTTCCACTATAGTCTGTCCACTTTAGTCTTTCCACTATTCTCTGTCCACTTTAGTCTTTCCACTTTAGTCTTTCCACTATAGTCTCCACTTTATTCTGTCCACTACAGTCTTTCCACTATAGTCTTTCCACTATAGTCTGTCCACTTTAGTCTTTCCACTTTAATCTTTCCACTTTAGTCTGTCCACTTTAGTCTTTCCACTATAGTCTGTCCACTTTAGTCTTTCCACTATAGTCTTTCCACTATAGTCTGTCCACTTTAGTCTTTCCACTTTAGTTTTTCCACTTTAGTCTGTCCACTTCAGTCTTTCCACTATAGTCTGTCCAGTTTAGTCTTTCCACTTTAGTCTTTCCACTAGAGTCTCCACTTTATTCTGTCCACTACAGTATTTCCACTATAGTCTTTCCACTAAAGTCTGTCCACTTTAGCCTTTCCACTTTAGTTTTTCCACTCTAGTCTGTCCACTTCAGTCTTTCCACTATAGTCTGTCCAGTTTAGTCTTTCCACTTTAGTCTTTCCACTATAGTCTCCACTTTATTCTGTCCACTACAGTCTTTCCACTATAGTATTTCCACTAAAGTCTATCCACTTTAGTCTTTCCACTATAGTCTCCACTTTAATCTGCCCACTACAGTCTTTCCACTATAGTCTTTCCACAATAGTCTGTCCACTTTAATCTTTCCACTTTAGTCTTTACACTATAGTCTCCACTTTATCCTGTCCACTACAGTCTTTCCACTTTAGTCTTTCCACTATTCTCTGTCAACTTTAGTCTTTCCACTTTAGTCTTTCCACTATAGTCTCCACTTTATTCTGTCCACTACAGTCTTTCCACTATAGTCTTTCCACTATAGTCTGTCCACTTTAGTCTTTCCACTATTCTCTGTCCACTTTAGTCTTTCCACTATAGTCTTTACAATATAGTCTGTCCACTTTAGTCTTTCCACTATAGTCTGTCCAGTTTAGTCTTTCCACTTTAGTCTATCCACTATTCTCTGTCCACTTTAGTCTTTCCACTATAGTCTTTCCAATATAGTCTGTCCACTTCAGTCTTTCCACTATAGTCTGTCCAGTTTAGTCTTTCCACTTTAGTCTTTCCACTATAGTCTTCACTTTATTCTGTCCACTACAGTCTTTCCACTATAGTCTTTCCACTAAAGTCTATCCACTTTAGTCTTTCCACTATTCTCTGTCAACTTTAGTCTTTCCACTTTAGTCTTTCCACTATAGTCTCCACTTTATTCTTTCCACTACAGTCTTTCCACTATAATCTTTCCACTATAGTCTGTCCACTTTAGTCTTTCCACTATTCTCTGTCCACTTTAGTCTTTCCACTATAGTCTTTCCAATATAGTCGGTCCACTTTAGTCTTTCCACTATAGTCTTTCCAATATAGTCTGTCCACTTTAGTCTTTCCACTTTAGTCTTTCCACCTTAGTCTGTCCACTTTAGTCTTTCCACTATTTTGTCCACTTTAGTCTTTCCACTATTCTCTGTCCACTTTAGTCTTTCCACTTTAGTCTTTCCACTATAGTCTCCACTCTATTCTGTCCACTACAGTCTTTCCACTATAGTCTTTCCACTATAGTCTGTCCACTGTAGTCTTTCCACTTTAGTCTTTCCACTATAGTCTCCACTTTATTCTGTCCACTACAGTCTTTCCACTTTAGTCTTTCCACTATTCTCTGTCAACTTTAGTCTTTCCACTATAGTCTTTTCACTATAGTCTGTCCACTTCAGTCTTTCCACTATTCTCTGTCAACTTTAGTCTTTCCACTATAGTCTCCACTTGATTCTGTCCACTACAGTCTTTCCACTATAGTCTTTCCACTATAGTCTGTCCACTTTAGTCTTTCCACTTTAATCTTTCCACCTTAGTCTGTCCACTTTAGTCTTTCCACTATAGTCTGTCCACTTTAGTCTTTCCACTATTCTCTGTCCACTTTAGTCTTTCCTCTTTAGTCTTTCCACTATAGTCTCCACTCTATTCTGTCCACTACAGTCTTTCCACTACAGTCTTTCCACTATAGTCTGTCCACTGTAGTCTTTCCACTTTAGTCTTTCCACTATAGTCTACACTTTATTCTGTCCACTACAGTCTTTCCACTTTAGTCTTTCCACTATTCTCTGTCAACTTTAGTCTTTCCACTATAGTCTTTTCACTATAGTCTGTTCACTTTAGTCTTTCCACTATTCTCTGTCAACTTTAGTCTTTCCACTAGAGTCTCCACTTTATTCTGTCCACTACAGTCTTTCCACTATAGTCTTTCCACTATAGTCTGTCCACTTTAGTCTTTCCACTTTAGTTTTTCCACTTTAGTCTGTCCACTTCAGTCTTTCCACTATAGTCTGTCCAGTTTAGTCTTTCCACTTTAGTCTTTCCACTAAAGTCTCCACTTTATTCTGTCCACTACAGTCTTTCCACTATAGTCTTTCCACTAAAGTCTATCCACTTTAGTCTTTCCACTATTCTCTGTCCACTTTAGTCTTTCCACTATAGTCTCCACTTTATTCTGTCCACTACAGTCTTTCCACTATAGTCTTTCCACTATAGTCTGTCCACTGTAGTCTTTCCACTTTAGTCTTTCCACTATAGTCTCCACTTTATTCTGTCCACTACAGTCTTTCCACTTTAGTCTTTCCACTATTCTCTGTCAACTTTAGTCTTTCCACTTTAGTCTTTCCACTATAGTCTGTCCACTTTAGTCTTTCCACTATTCTCTGTCCACTTTAATCTTTCCACTTTAGTCTTTCCACTATAGTCTCCACTTTATTCTGTCCACTACAGTATTTCCACTATAGTCTTTCCACTAAAGTCTGTCCACTTTAGTCTTTCCACTTTAGTTTTTCCACTCTAGTCTGTCCACTTCAGTCTTTCCACTATAGTCTGTCCAGTTTAGTCTTTCCACTTTAGTCTTTCCACTATAGTCTCCACTTTATTCTGTCCACTACAGTCTTTCCACTATAGTATTTCCACTAAAGTCTATCCACTTTAGTCTTTCACTATTTTCTGTCCACTTTAGTCTTTCCACTATAGTCTCCACTTTAATCTGCCCACTACAGTCTTTCCACAATAGTCTTTCCACTATAGTCTGTCCACTTTAATCTTTCCACTTTAGTCTTTCCACTATAGTCTCCACTTTATTCTGTCCACTACAGTCTTTCCACTTTAGTCTTTCCACTATTCTCTGTCAACTTTAGTCTTTCCACTATAGTCTCCACTTTATTCTGTCCACTACAGTCTTTCCACTATAGTCTTTCCACTATAGTCTGTCCAATTTAGTCTTTCCACTATTCTCTGTCCACTTTAGTCTTTCCACTATAGTCTTTACAATATAGTCTGTCCACTTTAGTCTTTCCACTATAGTCTGTCCAGTTTAGTCTTTCCACTTTAGTCTTTCCACTATTCTCTGTCCACTTTAGTCTTTCCACTATAGTCTTTCCAATATAGTCTGTCCACTTCAGTCTTTCCACTATAGTCTGTCCATTTTAGTCTTTCCTTTTTAGTCTTTCCACTATAGTCTTCACTTTATTCTGTCCACTACAGTCTTTCCACTATAGTCTTTCCACTAAAGTCTATCCACTTTAGTCTTTCCACTATTCTCTGTCAACTTTAGTCTTTCCACTTTAGTCTTTCCACTATAGTCTCCACTTTATTCTGTCCACTACAGTCTTTCCACTATAATCTTTCCACTATAGTCTGTCCACTTTAGTCTTTCCACTATTCTCTGTCCACTTTAGTCTTTCCACTATAGTCTTTCCAATATAGTCTGTCCACTTTAGTCTTTCCAATATAGTCTTTCCAATATAGTCTGTCCACTTTAGTCTTTCCACTTTAGTCTTTCCACCTTAGTCTGTCCACTTTAGTCTTTCCACTATAGTCTGTCCACTTTAGTCTTTCCACTATTCTCTGTCCACTTTAGTCTTTCTACTTTAGTCTTTCCACTATAGTCTCCACTCTATTCTGTCCACTACAGTCTTTCCACTATAGTCTTTCCACTATAGTCTTTCCACTGTAGTCTTTCCACTTTAGTCTTTCCACTAAGGTCTCCACTTTATTCTGTCCACTACAGTCTTTCCACTTTAGTCTTTCCACTATTCTCTGTCAACTTTAGTCTTTCCACTATAGTCTTTTCACTATAGTCTGTCCACTTTAGTCTTTCCACTATTCTCTGTCAACTTTAGTCTTTCCTCTATAGTCTCCACTTTATTCTGTCCACTACAGTCTTTCCACTATAGTCTGTCCACTTTAGTCTTTCCACTTTAGTCTTTCCACCTTAGTCTGTCCACTTTAGTCTTTCCACTATAGTCTGTCCACTTTAGTCTTTCCACTATTCTCTGTCCACTTTAGTCTTTCCACTATAGTCTCCACTCTATTCTGTCCACTACAGTCTTTCCACTATAGTCTTTCCACTATAGTCTGTCCACTGTAGTCTTTCCACTTTAGTCTTTCCACTATAGTCTACACTTTATTCTGTCCACTACAGTCTTTCCACTTTAGTCTTTCCACTATTCTCTGTCAACTTTAGTCTTTCCACTATAGTCTTTTCACTATAGTCTGTTCACTTTAGTCTTTCCACTATTCTCTGTCAACTTTAGTCTTTCCACTATAGTCTCCACTTTATTCTGTCCACTACAGTCTTTCCACTATAGTCTTTCCACTATAGTCTGTCCACTTTAGTCTTTCCACTTTAGTTTTTCCACTTTAGTCTGTCCACTTCAGTCTTTCCACTATAGTCTGTCCAGTTTAGTCTTTCCACTTTAGTCTTTCCACTATAGTCTCCACTTTATTCTGTCCACTACAGTCTTTCCACTATAGTCTTTCCACTATAGTCTGTCCACTTTAGTCTTTCCACTTTAGTTTTTCCACTTTAGTCTGTCCACTTCAGTCTTTCCACTATAGTCTCCACTTTATTCTGTCCACTACAGTCTTTCCACTTTAGTCTTTCCACTATTCTCTGTCAACTTTAGTCTTTCCACTATAGTCTTTCCAATATAGTCCGTCCACTTTAGTCTTTCCACTTTAGTCTTTCCACCTTAGTCTGTCCACTTTAGTCTTTCCACTATAGTCTGTCCACTTTAGTCTTTCCACTATTCTCTGTCCACTTTAGTCTTTCCACTTTAGTCTTTCCACTATAGTCTCCACTCTATTCTGTCCACTACAGTCTTTCCACTATAGTCTTTCCACTATAGTCTGTCCACTGTAGTCTTTCCACTTTAGTCTTTCCACTATAGTCTCCACTTTATTCTGTCCACTACAGTCTTTCCACTTTAGTCTTTCCACTATTCTCTGTCAACTTTAGTCTTTCCACTATAGTCTTTTCACTATAGTCTGTCCACTTTAGTCTTTCCACTATTCTCTGTCAACTTTAGTCTTTCCTCTATAGTCTCCACTTTATTCTGTCCACTACAGTCTTTCCACTATAGTCTTTCCACTATAGTCTGTCCACTTTAGTCTTTCCACTTTAGTCTTTCCACCTTAGTCTGTCCACTTTAGTCTTTCCACTATAGTCTGTCCACTTTAGTCTTTCCACTATTCTCTGTCCAATTTAGTCTTTCCACTTTAGTCTTTCCACTATAGTCTCCACTCTATTCTGTCCACTACAGTCTTTCCACTATAGTCTTTCCACTATAGTCTGTCCACTGTAGTCTTTCCACTTTAGTCTTTCCACTATAGTCTACACTTTATTCTGTCCACTACAGTCTTTCCACTTTAGTCTTTCCACTATTCTCTGTCAACTTTAGTCTTTCCACTATAGTCTTTTCACTATAGTCTGTTCACTTTAGTCTTTCCACTATTCTCTGTCAACTTTAGTCTTTCCACTATAGTCTCCACTTTATTCTGTCCACTACAGTCTTTCCACTATAGTCTGTCCACTTTAGTCTTTCCACTTTAGTTTTTCCACTTTAGTCTGTCCACTTCAGTCTTTCCACTATAGTCTGTCCAGTTTAGTCTGTCCACTTTAATCTTTCCACTTTAGTCTGTCCACTTTAGTCTTTCCACTATAGTCTGTCCACTTTAGTCTTTCCACTATAGTCTTTCCACTATAGTCTGTCCACTTTAGTCTTTCCACTTTAGTTTTTCCACTTTAGTCTGTCCACTTCAGTCTTTCCACTATAGTCTGTCCAGTTTAGTCTTTCCACTTTAGTCTTTCCACTATAGTCTCCACTATATTCTGTCCACTACAGTCTTTCCACTATAGTCTTTCCACTATCGTCTGTCCACTTTAGTCTTTCCACTTTAGTTTTTCCACTTTAGTCTGTCCACTTCAGTCTTTCCACTATAGTCTGTCCAGTTTAGTCTTTCCACTTTAGTCTTTCCACTATAGTCTCCACTTTATTCTGTCCACTACAGTCTTTCCACCATAGTCTTTCCACTAAAGTCTATCCACTTTAGTCTTTCCACTATTCTCTGTCCACTTTAGTCTTTCCACTATAGTCTCCACTTTATTCTGTCCACTACAATCTTTCCACTATAGTCTTTCCACTATAGTCTGTCCACTGTAGTCTTTCCACTTTAGTCTCCACTTTATTCTGTCCACTACAGTCTTTCCACTATAGTCTGTCCACTTTAGTCTTTCCACTATTCTCTGTCCACTTTAGTCTTTCCACTATAGTCTTTCCAATATAGTCTGTCCACTTTAGTCTTTCCACTTTAGTCTTTCCACCTTAGTCTGTCCACGTTAGTCTTTCCACTATAGTCTATCCACTTTAGTCTTTCCACTATTCTCTGTCAACTTTAGTCTTTCCACTTTAGTCTTTCCACTATAGTCTCCACTTAATCTGTCCACTACAGTCTTTCCACTATAGTCTGTCCACTTTAGTCTTTCCACTATTCTCTGTCCACTTTAGTCTTTCCACTATAGTCTTTCCAATATAGTCTGTCCACTTTAGTCTTTCTACTTTAGTCTTTCCACCTTAGTCTGTCCACTTTGGTCTTTCCACTATAGTCTGTCCACTTTAGTCTTTACACTATTCTCTGTCCACTTTAGTCTTTCCACTTTAGTCTTTCCACTATAGTCTCCACCCTATTCTGTCCACTACAGTCTTTCCACTATAGTCTCCACTTTATTCTGTCCACTACAGTCTTTCCACTTTAGTCTCTCCACTATTCTCTGTCAACTTTAGTCTTTCCACTTTAGTCTTTCCACTATAGTCTCCACTTTATTCTGTCCACTACAGTTTTTCCACTATAGTCTTTCCACGATAGTCTGTCCACTTTAGTCTTTCCACTATTCTCTGTCCACTTTAATCTTTCCACTATTCTCTGTCCACTTTAGTCTTTCCACTTTAGTCTTTCCACTATAGTCTCCACTTTATTCTGTCCACTACAGTCTTTCCACTATAGTCTTTCCACTATAGTCTGCCCACTTTAGTCTTTCCACTTTAATCTTTCCACTTTAGTCTGTCCACTTTAGTCTTTCCACTATAGTCTGTCCACTTTAGTCTTTCCACTATAGTCTTTCCACTATAGTCTGTCCACTTTAGTCTTTCCACTTTAGTTTTTCCACTTTAGTCTGTCCACTTCAGTCTTTCCACTATAGTCTGTCCAGTTTAGTCTTTCCACTTTAGTCTTTCCACTATAGCCTCCACTTTATTCTGTCCACTACAGTATTTCCACTATAGTCTTTCCACTAAAGTCTGTCCACTTTAGTCTTTCCACTTTAGTTTTTCCACTCTAGTCTGTCCACTTCAGTCTTTCCACTATAGTATGTCCATTTTAGTCTTTCCACTTTAGTCTTTCCACTATAGTCTCCACTTTATTCTGTCCACTACAGTCTTTCCACTATAGTATTTCCACTAAAGTCTATCCACTTTAGTCTTTCCACTATTCTCTGTCCACTTTAGTCTTTCCACTATAGTCTCCACTTTAATCTGCCCACTACAGTCTTTCCACTATAGTCTTTCCACTATAGTCTGTCCACTTTAATCTTTCCACTTTAGTCTTTCCACTATAGTCTCCACTTTATTCTGTCCACTACAGTCTTTCCACTTTAGTCTTTCCACTATTCTCCGTCAACTTTAGTCTTTCCACTTTAATCTTTCCACTATAGTCTCCACTTTATTCTGTCCACTACAGTCTTTCCACTATAGTCTTTCCACTATAGTCTGTCTACTTTAGTCTTTCCACTTTAATCTTTCCACTTTAGTCTGTCCACTTTAGTCTTTCCACTATAGTCTGTCCACTTTAGTCTTTCCACTATAGTCTTTCCACTATAGTCTGTCCACTTTAGTCTTTCCACTTTAGTTTTTCCACTTTAGTCTGTCCACTTCAGTCTTTCCACTATAGTCTGTCCAGTTTAGTCTTTCCACTTTAGTCTTTCCACTATAGTCTCCACTATATTCTGTCCACTACAGTCTTTCCACTATAGTCTTTCCACTATAGTCTGTCCACTTTAGTCTTTCCACTTTAGTTTTTCCACTTTAGTCTGTCCACTTCAGTCTTTCCACTATAGTCTGTCCAGTTTAGTCTTTCCACTTTAGTCTTTCCACTATAGTCTCCACTTTATTCTGTCCACTACAGTCTTTCCACCATAGTCTTTCCACTAAAGTCTATCCACTTTAGTCTTTCCACTATTCTCTGTCCACTTTAGTCTTTCCACTATAGTCTCCACTTTATTCTGTCCACTACAATCTTTCCACTATAGTCTTTCCACTATAGTCTGTCCACTGTAGTCTTTCCACTTTAGTTTTTCCACTTTAGTCTGTCCACTTCAGTCTTTCCACTATAGTCTGTCCAGTTTAGTCTGTCCACTTTAATCTTTCCACTTTAGTCTGTCCACTTTAGTCTTTCCACTATAGTCTGTCCACTTTAGTCTTTCCACTATAGTCTTTCCACTATAGTCTGTCCACTTTAGTCTTTCCACTATAGTCTGTCCACTTTAGTCTTTCCACTATAGTCTTTCCACTATAGTCTGTCCACTTTAGTCTTTCCACTTTAGTTTTTCCACTTTAGTCTGTCCACTTCAGTCTTTCCACTATAGTCTGTCCAGTTTAGTCTTTCCACTTTAGTCTTTCCACTATAGTCTCCACTATATTCTGTCCACTACAGTCTTTCCACTATAGTCTTTCCACTATCGTCTGTCCACTTTAGTCTTTCCACTTTAGTTTTTCCACTTTAGTCTGTCCACTTCAGTCTTTCCACTATAGTCTGTCCAGTTTAGTCTTTCCACTTTAGTCTTTCCACTATAGTCTCCACTTTATTCTGTCCACTACAGTCTTTCCACCATAGTCTTTCCACTAAAGTCTATCCACTTTAGTCTTTCCACTATTCTCTGTCCACTTTAGTCTTTCCACTATAGTCTCCACTTTATTCTGTCCACTACAATCTTTCCACTATAGTCTTTCCACTATAGTCTGTCCACTGTAGTCTTTCCACTTTAGTCTCCACTTTATTCTGTCCACTACAGTCTTTCCACTATAGTCTGTCCACTTTAGTCTTTCCACTATTCTCTGTCCACTTTAGTCTTTCCACTATAGTCTTTCCAATATAGTCTGTCCACTTTAGTCTTTCCACTTTAGTCTTTCCACCTTAGTCTGTCCACGTTAGTCTTTCCACTATAGTCTATCCACTTTAGTCTTTCCACTATTCTCTGTCAACTTTAGTCTTTCCACTTTAGTCTTTCCACTATAGTCTCCACTTAATCTGTCCACTACAGTCTTTCCACTATAGTCTGTCCACTTTAGTCTTTCCACTATTCTCTGTCCACTTTAGTCTTTCCACTATAGTCTTTCCAATATAGTCTGTCCACTTTAGTCTTTCTACTTTAGTCTTTCCACCTTAGTCTGTCCACTTTGGTCTTTCCACTATAGTCTGTCCACTTTAGTCTTTACACTATTCTCTGTCCACTTTAGTCTTTCCACTTTAGTCTTTCCACTATAGTCTCCACCCTATTCTGTCCACTACAGTCTTTCCACTATAGTCTCCACTTTATTCTGTCCACTACAGTCTTTCCACTTTAGTCTCTCCACTATTCTCTGTCAACTTTAGTCTTTCCACTTTAGTCTTTCCACTATAGTCTCCACTTTATTCTGTCCACTACAGTTTTTCCACTATAGTCTTTCCACGATAGTCTGTCCACTTTAGTCTTTCCACTATTCTCTGTCCACTTTAATCTTTCCACTATTCTCTGTCCACTTTAGTCTTTCCACTTTAGTCTTTCCACTATAGTCTCCACTTTATTCTGTCCACTACAGTCTTTCCACTATAGTCTTTCCACTATAGTCTGCCCACTTTAGTCTTTCCACTTTAATCTTTCCACTTTAGTCTGTCCACTTTAGTCTTTCCACTATAGTCTGTCCACTTTAGTCTTTCCACTATAGTCTTTCCACTATAGTCTGTCCACTTTAGTCTTTCCACTTTAGTTTTTCCACTTTAGTCTGTCCACTTCAGTCTTTCCACTATAGTCTGTCCAGTTTAGTCTTTCCACTTTAGTCTTTCCACTATAGCCTCCACTTTATTCTGTCCACTACAGTATTTCCACTATAGTCTTTCCACTAAAGTCTGTCCACTTTAGTCTTTCCACTTTAGTTTTTCCACTCTAGTCTGTCCACTTCAGTCTTTCCACTATAGTATGTCCATTTTAGTCTTTCCACTTTAGTCTTTCCACTATAGTCTCCACTTTATTCTGTCCACTACAGTCTTTCCACTATAGTATTTCCACTAAAGTCTATCCACTTTAGTCTTTCCACTATTCTCTGTCCACTTTAGTCTTTCCACTATAGTCTCCACTTTAATCTGCCCACTACAGTCTTTCCACTATAGTCTTTCCACTATAGTCTGTCCACTTTAATCTTTCCACTTTAGTCTTTCCACTATAGTCTCCACTTTATTCTGTCCACTACAGTCTTTCCACTTTAGTCTTTCCACTATTCTCCGTCAACTTTAGTCTTTCCACTTTAATCTTTCCACTATAGTCTCCACTTTATTCTGTCCACTACAGTCTTTCCACTATAGTCTTTCCACTATAGTCTGTCTACTTTAGTCTTTCCACTTTAATCTTTCCACTTTAGTCTGTCCACTTTAGTCTTTCCACTATAGTCTGTCCACTTTAGTCTTTCCACTATAGTCTTTCCACTATAGTCTGTCCACTTTAGTCTTTCCACTTTAGTTTTTCCACTTTAGTCTGTCCACTTCAGTCTTTCCACTATAGTCTGTCCAGTTTAGTCTTTCCACTTTAGTCTTTCCACTATAGTCTCCACTATATTCTGTCCACTACAGTCTTTCCACTATAGTCTTTCCACTATAGTCTGTCCACTTTAGTCTTTCCACTTTAGTTTTTCCACTTTAGTCTGTCCACTTCAGTCTTTCCACTATAGTCTGTCCAGTTTAGTCTTTCCACTTTAGTCTTTCCACTATAGTCTCCACTTTATTCTGTCCACTACAGTCTTTCCACCATAGTCTTTCCACTAAAGTCTATCCACTTTAGTCTTTCCACTATTCTCTGTCCACTTTAGTCTTTCCACTATAGTCTCCACTTTATTCTGTCCACTACAATCTTTCCACTATAGTCTTTCCACTATAGTCTGTCCACTGTAGTCTTTCCACTTTAGTCTCCACTTTATTCTGTCCACTACAGTCTTTCCACTATAGTCTGTCCACTTTAGTCTTTCCACTATTCTCTGTCCACTTTAGTCTTTCCACTATAGTCTTTCCAATATAGTCTGTCCACTTTAGTCTTTCCACTTTAGTCTTTCCACCTTAGTCTGTCCACTTTAGTCTTTCCACTATAGTCTATCCACTTTAGTCTTTCCACTATTCTCTGTCAACTTTAGTCTTTCCACTTTAGTCTTTCCACTATAGTCTCCACTTAATCTGTCCACTACAGTCTTTCCACTATAGTCTGTCCACTTTAGTCTTTCCACTATTCTCTGTCCACTTTAGTCTTTCCACTATAGTCTCTCCAATATAGTCTGTCCACTTTAGTCTTTCTACTTTAGTCTTTCCACCTTAGTCTGTCCACTTTAGTCTTTCCACTATTCTCTGTCCACTTTAGTCTTTCCACTTTAGTCTTTCCACTATAGTCTCCACCCTATTCTGTCCACTACAGTCTTTCCACTATAGTCTTTCCACTATAGTCTGTCCACTGTAGTCTTTCCACTATAGTCTCCACTTTATTCTGTCCACTACAGTCTTTCCACTTTAGTCTTTCCACTATTCTCTTTCAACTTTAGTCTTTCCACTATGGTCTTTTCACTATAGTCTGTCCACTTTAGTCTTTCCACTATTCTCTGTCAACTTTAGTCTTTCCACTATAGTCTCCACTTTATTCTTTCCACTACAGTCTTTCCACTATAGTCTTTCCACTATAGTCTGTCCACTTTAGTCTTTCCACTTTAGTTTTTCCACTTTAGTCTGTCCACTTTAGTCTTTCCACTATCGTCTGTCCAGTTTAGTCTTTCCACTATAGTCTCCACTTTATTCTGTCCACTACAGTCTTTCCACTATAGTCTTTCCACTAAAGTCTATCCACTTTAGTCTTTCCACTATTCTCTGTCCACTTTAGTCTTTCCACTATAGTCTCCACTTTATTCTGTCCACTACAGTCTTTCCACTATAGTCTTTCCACTATAGTCTGTCCACTGTCGTCTTTCCACTTTAGTCTTTCCACTATAGTCTCCACTTTATTCTGTCCACTACAGTCTTTCCACTTTAGTCTTTCCACTATTCTCTGTCAACTTTAGTCTTTCCACTTTAGTCTTTCCACTATAGTCTCCACTTTATTCTGTCCACTACAGTTTTTCCACTATAGTCTGTCCACTTTAGTCTTTCCACTATTCTCTGTCCACTTTAATCTTTCCACTATAGTCTTTCCAATATAGTCTGTCCACTTTAGTCTTTCCACTTTAGTCTTTCCACCTTAGTCTGTCCACTTTAGTCTTTCCACTATAGTCTGTCCACTTTAGTCTTTCCACTATTCTCTGTCCACTTTAGTCTTTCCACTTTAGTCTTTCCACTATAGTCTCCACTTTATTCTGTCCACTACAGTCTTTCCACTATAGTCTTTCCACTATAGTCTGTCCACTTTAGTCTTTCCACTTTAATCTTTCCACTTTAGTCTGTCCACTTTAGTCTTTCCACTATAGTCTGTCCACTTTAGTCTTTCCACTATAGTCTTTCCACTATAGTCTGTCCACTTTAGTCTTTCCACTTTAGTTTTTCCACTTTAGTCTGTCCACTTCAGTCTTTCCACTATAGTCTGTCCAGTTTAGTCTTTCCACTTTAGTCTTTCCACTAGAGTCTCCACTTTATTCTGTCCACTACAGTATTTCCACTATAGTCTTTCCACTAAAGTCTGTCCACTTTAGCCTTTCCACTTTAGTTTTTCCACTCTAGTCTGTCCACTTCAGTCTTTCCACTATAGTCTGTCCAGTTTAGTCTTTCCACTTTAGTCTTTCCACTATAGTCTCCACTTTATTCTGTCCACTACAGTCTTTCCACTATAGTATTTCCACTAAAGTCTATCCACTTTAGTCTTTCCACTATAGTCTCCACTTTAATCTGCCCACTACAGTCTTTCCACTATAGTCTTTCCACAATAGTCTGTCCACTTTAATCTTTCCACTTTAGTCTTTACACTATAGTCTCCACTTTATTCTGTCCACTACAGTCTTTCCACTTTAGTCTTTCCACTATTCTCTGTCAACTTTAGTCTTTCCACTTTAGTCTTTCCACTATAGTCTCCACTTTATTCTGTCCACTACAGTCTTTCCACTATAGTCTTTCCACTATAGTCTGTCCACTTTAGTCTTTCCACTATTCTCTGTCCACTTTAGTCTTTCCACTATAGTCTTTACAATATAGTCTGTCCACTTTAGTCTTTCCACTATAGTCTGTCCAGTTTAGTCTTTCCACTTTAGTCTATCCACTATTCTCTGTCCACTTTAGTCTTTCCACTATAGTCTTTCCAATATAGTCTGTCCACTTCAGTCTTTCCACTATAGTCTGTCCAGTTTAGTCTTTCCACTTTAGTCTTTCCACTATAGTCTTCACTTTATTCTGTCCACTACAGTCTTTCCACTATAGTCTTTCCACTAAAGTCTATCCACTTTAGTCTTTCCACTATTCTCTGTCAACTTTAGTCTTTCCACTTTAGTCTTTCCACTATAGTCTCCACTTTATTCTTTCCACTACAGTCTTTCCACTATAATCTTTCCACTATAGTCTGTCCACTTTAGTCTTTCCACTATTCTCTGTCCACTTTAGTCTTTCCACTATAGTCTTTCCAATATAGTCTGTCCACTTTAGTCTTTCCACTATAGTCTTTCCAATATAGTCTGTCCACTTTAGTCTTTCCACTTTAGTCTTTCCACCTTAGTCTGTCCACTTTAGTCTTTCCACTATTTTGTCCACTTTAGTCTTTCCACTATTCTCTGTCCACTTTAGTCTTTCCACTTTAGTCTTTCCACTATAGTCTCCACTCTATTCTGTCCACTACAGTCTTTCCACTATAGTCTTTCCACTATAGTCTGTCCACTGTAGTCTTTCCACTTTAGTCTTTCCACTATAGTCTCCACTTTATTCTGTCCACTACAGTCTTTCCACTTTAGTCTTTCCACTATTCTCTGTCAACTTTAGTCTTTCCACTATAGTCTTTTCACTATAGTCTGTCCACTTCAGTCTTTCCACTATTCTCTGTCAACTTAAGTCTTTCCACTATAGTCTCCACTTGATTCTGTCCACTACAGTCTTTCCACTATAGTCTGTCCACTGTAGTCTTTCCACTTTAGTCTTTCCACTATAGTCTCCACTCTATTCTGTCCACTACAGTCTTTCCACTATAGTCTTTCCACTATAGTCTGTCCACTGTAGTCTTTCCACTTTAGTCTTTCCACTATAGTCTCCACTCTATTCTGTCCACTACAGTCTTTCCACTATAGTCTTTCCACTATAGTCTGTCCACTGTAGTCTTTCCACTTTAGTCTTTCCACTATAGTCTCCACTTTATTCTGTCCACTACAGTCTTTCCACTTTAGTCTTTCCACTATTCTCTGTCAACTTTAGTCTTTCCACTATAGTCTCCACTTTATTCTGTCCACTACAGTCTTTCCACTATAGTCTTTCCACTATAGTCTGTCCAATTTAGTCTTTCCACTATTCTCTGTCCACTTTAGTCTTTCCACTATAGTCTGTCCAGTTTAGTCTTTCCACTTTAGTCTTTCCACTATTCTCTGTCCACTTTAGTCTTTCCACTATAGTCTTTCCAATATAGTCTGTCCACTTCAGTCTTTCCACTATAGTCTGTCCATTTTAGTCTTTCCTTTTTAGTCTTTCCACTATAGTCTTCACTTTATTCTGTCCACTACAGTCTTTCCACTATAGTCTTTCCACTAAAGTCTATCCACTTTAGTCTTTCCACTATTCTCTGTCAACTTTAGTCTTTCCACTTTAGTCTTTCCACTATAGTCTCCACTTTATTCTGTCCACTACAGTCTTTCCACTATAATCTTTCCACTATAGTCTGTCCACTTTAGTCTTTCCACTATTCTCTGTCCACTTTAGTCTTTCCACTATAGTCTTTCCAATATAGTCTGTCCACTTTAGTCTTTCCAATATAGTCTTTCCAATATAGTCTGTCCACTTTAGTCTTTCCACTTTAGTCTTTCCACCTTAGTCTGTCCACTTTAGTCTTTCCACTATAGTCTGTCCACTTTAGTCTTTCCACTATTCTCTGTCCACTTTAGTCTTTCCACTATAGTCTTTCCAATATAGTCTGTCCACTTTAGTCTTTCCACTTTAGTCTTTCCACCTTAGTCTGTCCACTTTAGTCTTTCCACTATAGTCTATCCACTTTAGTCTTTCCACTATTCTCTGTCAACTTTAGTCTTTCCACTTTAGTCTTTCCACTATAGTCTCCACTTAATCTGTCCACTACAGTCTTTCCACTATAGTCTGTCCACTTTAGTCTTTCCACTATTCTCTGTCCACTTTAGTCTTTCCACTATAGTCTCTCCAATATAGTCTGTCCACTTTAGTCTTTCTACTTTAGTCTTTCCACCTTAGTCTGTCCACTTTAGTCTTTCCACTATTCTCTGTCCACTTTAGTCTTTCCACTTTAGTCTTTCCACTATAGTCTCCACCCTATTCTGTCCACTACAGTCTTTCCACTATAGTCTTTCCACTATAGTCTGTCCACTGTAGTCTTTCCACTATAGTCTCCACTTTATTCTGTCCACTACAGTCTTTCCACTTTAGTCTTTCCACTATTCTCTTTCAACTTTAGTCTTTCCACTATGGTCTTTTCACTATAGTCTGTCCACTTTAGTCTTTCCACTATTCTCTGTCAACTTTAGTCTTTCCACTATAGTCTCCACTTTATTCTTTCCACTACAGTCTTTCCACTATAGTCTTTCCACTATAGTCTGTCCACTTTAGTCTTTCCACTTTAGTTTTTCCACTTTAGTCTGTCCACTTTAGTCTTTCCACTATCGTCTGTCCAGTTTAGTCTTTCCACTATAGTCTCCACTTTATTCTGTCCACTACAGTCTTTCCACTATAGTCTTTCCACTAAAGTCTATCCACTTTAGTCTTTCCACTATTCTCTGTCCACTTTAGTCTTTCCACTATAGTCTCCACTTTATTCTGTCCACTACAGTCTTTCCACTATAGTCTTTCCACTATAGTCTGTCCACTGTCGTCTTTCCACTTTAGTCTTTCCACTATAGTCTCCACTTTATTCTGTCCACTACAGTCTTTCCACTTTAGTCTTTCCACTATTCTCTGTCAACTTTAGTCTTTCCACTTTAGTCTTTCCACTATAGTCTCCACTTTATTCTGTCCACTACAGTTTTTCCACTATAGTCTGTCCACTTTAGTCTTTCCACTATTCTCTGTCCACTTTAATCTTTCCACTATAGTCTTTCCAATATAGTCTGTCCACTTTAGTCTTTCCACTTTAGTCTTTCCACCTTAGTCTGTCCACTTTAGTCTTTCCACTATAGTCTGTCCACTTTAGTCTTTCCACTATTCTCTGTCCACTTTAGTCTTTCCACTTTAGTCTTTCCACTATAGTCTCCACTTTATTCTGTCCACTACAGTCTTTCCACTATAGTCTTTCCACTATAGTCTGTCCACTTTAGTCTTTCCACTTTAATCTTTCCACTTTAGTCTGTCCACTTTAGTCTTTCCACTATAGTCTGTCCACTTTAGTCTTTCCACTATAGTCTTTCCACTATAGTCTGTCCACTTTAGTCTTTCCACTTTAGTTTTTCCACTTTAGTCTGTCCACTTCAGTCTTTCCACTATAGTCTGTCCAGTTTAGTCTTTCCACTTTAGTCTTTCCACTAGAGTCTCCACTTTATTCTGTCCACTACAGTATTTCCACTATAGTCTTTCCACTAAAGTCTGTCCACTTTAGCCTTTCCACTTTAGTTTTTCCACTCTAGTCTGTCCACTTCAGTCTTTCCACTATAGTCTGTCCAGTTTAGTCTTTCCACTTTAGTCTTTCCACTATAGTCTCCACTTTATTCTGTCCACTACAGTCTTTCCACTATAGTATTTCCACTAAAGTCTATCCACTTTAGTCTTTCCACTATAGTCTCCACTTTAATCTGCCCACTACAGTCTTTCCACTATAGTCTTTCCACAATAGTCTGTCCACTTTAATCTTTCCACTTTAGTCTTTACACTATAGTCTCCACTTTATTCTGTCCACTACAGTCTTTCCACTTTAGTCTTTCCACTATTCTCTGTCAACTTTAGTCTTTCCACTTTAGTCTTTCCACTATAGTCTCCACTTTATTCTGTCCACTACAGTCTTTCCACTATAGTCTTTCCACTATAGTCTGTCCACTTTAGTCTTTCCACTATTCTCTGTCCACTTTAGTCTTTCCACTATAGTCTTTACAATATAGTCTGTCCACTTTAGTCTTTCCACTATAGTCTGTCCAGTTTAGTCTTTCCACTTTAGTCTATCCACTATTCTCTGTCCACTTTAGTCTTTCCACTATAGTCTTTCCAATATAGTCTGTCCACTTCAGTCTTTCCACTATAGTCTGTCCAGTTTAGTCTTTCCACTTTAGTCTTTCCACTATAGTCTTCACTTTATTCTGTCCACTACAGTCTTTCCACTATAGTCTTTCCACTAAAGTCTATCCACTTTAGTCTTTCCACTATTCTCTGTCAACTTTAGTCTTTCCACTTTAGTCTTTCCACTATAGTCTCCACTTTATTCTTTCCACTACAGTCTTTCCACTATAATCTTTCCACTATAGTCTGTCCACTTTAGTCTTTCCACTATTCTCTGTCCACTTTAGTCTTTCCACTATAGTCTTTCCAATATAGTCTGTCCACTTTAGTCTTTCCACTATAGTCTTTCCAATATAGTCTGTCCACTTTAGTCTTTCCACTTTAGTCTTTCCACCTTAGTCTGTCCACTTTAGTCTTTCCACTATTTTGTCCACTTTAGTCTTTCCACTATTCTCTGTCCACTTTAGTCTTTCCACTTTAGTCTTTCCACTATAGTCTCCACTCTATTCTGTCCACTACAGTCTTTCCACTATAGTCTTTCCACTATAGTCTGTCCACTGTAGTCTTTCCACTTTAGTCTTTCCACTATAGTCTCCACTTTATTCTGTCCACTACAGTCTTTCCACTTTAGTCTTTCCACTATTCTCTGTCAACTTTAGTCTTTCCACTATAGTCTTTTCACTATAGTCTGTCCACTTCAGTCTTTCCACTATTCTCTGTCAACTTTAGTCTTTCCACTATAGTCTCCACTTGATTCTGTCCACTACAGTCTTTCCACTATAGTCTGTCCACTGTAGTCTTTCCACTTTAGTCTTTCCACTATAGTCTCCACTCTATTCTGTCCACTACAGTCTTTCCACTATAGTCTTTCCACTATAGTCTGTCCACTGTAGTCTTTCCACTTTAGTCTTTCCACTATAGTCTCCACTCTATTCTGTCCACTACAGTCTTTCCACTATAGTCTTTCCACTATAGTCTGTCCACTGTAGTCTTTCCACTTTAGTCTTTCCACTATAGTCTCCACTTTATTCTGTCCACTACAGTCTTTCCACTTTAGTCTTTCCACTATTCTCTGTCAACTTTAGTCTTTCCACTATAGTCTCCACTTTATTCTGTCCACTACAGTCTTTCCACTATAGTCTTTCCACTATAGTCTGTCCAATTTAGTCTTTCCACTATTCTCTGTCCACTTTAGTCTTTCCACTATAGTCTTTACAATATAGTCTGTCCACTTTAGTCTTTCCACTATAGTCTGTCCAGTTTAGTCTTTCCACTTTAGTCTTTCCACTATTCTCTGTCCACTTTAGTCTTTCCACTATAGTCTTTCCAATATAGTCTGTCCACTTCAGTCTTTCCACTATAGTCTGTCCATTTTAGTCTTTCCTTTTTAGTCTTTCCACTATAGTCTTCACTTTATTCTGTCCACTACAGTCTTTCCACTATAGTCTTTCCACTAAAGTCTATCCACTTTAGTCTTTCCACTATTCTCTGTCAACTTTAGTCTTTCCACTTTAGTCTTTCCACTATAGTCTCCACTTTATTCTGTCCACTACAGTCTTTCCACTATAATCTTTCCACTATAGTCTGTCCACTTTAGTCTTTCCACTATTCTCTGTCCACTTTAGTCTTTCCACTATAGTCTTTCCAATATAGTCTGTCCACTTTAGTCTTTCCAATATAGTCTTTCCAATATAGTCTGTCCACTTTAGTCTTTCCACTTTAGTCTTTCCACCTTAGTCTGTCCACTTTAGTCTTTCCACTATAGTCTGTCCACTTTAGTCTTTCCACTATTCTCTGTCCACTTTAGTCTTTCTACTTTAGTCTTTCCACTATAGTCTCCACTCTATTCTGTCCACTACAGTCTTTCCACTATAGTCTTTCCACTATAGTCTTTCCACTGTAGTCTTTCCACTTTAGTCTTTCCACTAAGGTCTCCACTTTATTCTGTCCACTACAGTCTTTCCACTTTAGTCTTTCCACTATTCTCTGTCAACTTTAGTCTTTCCACTATAGTCTTTTCACTATAGTCTGTCCACTTTAGTCTTTCCACTATTCTCTGTCAACTTTAGTCTTTCCTCTATAGTCTCCACTTTATTCTGTCCACTACAGTCTTTCCACTATAGTCTGTCCACTTTAGTCTTTCCACTTTAGTCTTTCCACCTTAGTCTGTCCACTTTAGTCTTTCCACTATAGTCTGTCCACTTTAGTCTTTCCACTATTCTCTGTCCACTTTAGTCTTTCCACTATAGTCTCCACTCTATTCTGTCCACTACAGTCTTTCCACTATAGTCTTTCCACTATAGTCTGTCCACTGTAGTCTTTCCACTTTAGTCTTTCCACTATAGTCTACACTTTATTCTGTCCACTACAGTCTTTCCACTTTAGTCTTTCCACTATTCTCTGTCAACTTTAGTCTTTCCACTATAGTCTTTTCACTATAGTCTGTTCACTTTAGTCTTTCCACTATTCTCTGTCAACTTTAGTCTTTCCACTATAGTCTCCACTTTATTCTGTCCACTACAGTCTTTCCACTATAGTCTTTCCACTATAGTCTGTCCACTTTAGTCTTTCCACTTTAGTTTTTCCACTTTAGTCTGTCCACTTCAGTCTTTCCACTATAGTCTGTCCAGTTTAGTCTTTCCACTTTAGTCTTTCCACTATAGTCTCCACTTTATTCTGTCCACTACAGTCTTTCCACTATAGTCTTTCCACTATAGTCTGTCCACTTTAGTCTTTCCACTTTAGTTTTTCCACTTTAGTCTGTCCACTTCAGTCTTTCCACTATAGTCTCCACTTTATTCTGTCCACTACAGTCTTTCCACTTTAGTCTTTCCACTATTCTCTGTCAACTTTAGTCTTTCCACTATAGTCTTTCCAATATAGTCCGTCCACTTTAGTCTTTCCACTTTAGTCTTTCCACCTTAGTCTGTCCACTTTAGTCTTTCCACTATAGTCTGTCCACTTTAGTCTTTCCACTATTCTCTGTCCACTTTAGTCTTTCCACTTTAGTCTTTCCACTATAGTCTCCACTCTATTCTGTCCACTACAGTCTTTCCACTATAGTCTTTCCACTATAGTCTGTCCACTGTAGTCTTTCCACTTTAGTCTTTCCACTATAGTCTCCACTTTATTCTGTCCACTACAGTCTTTCCACTTTAGTCTTTCCACTATTCTCTGTCAACTTTAGTCTTTCCACTATAGTCTTTTCACTATAGTCTGTCCACTTTAGTCTTTCCACTATTCTCTGTCAACTTTAGTCTTTCCTCTATAGTCTCCACTTTATTCTGTCCACTACAGTCTTTCCACTATAGTCTTTCCACTATAGTCTGTCCACTTTAGTCTTTCCACTTTAGTCTTTCCACCTTAGTCTGTCCACTTTAGTCTTTCCACTATAGTCTGTCCACTTTAGTCTTTCCACTATTCTCTGTCCAATTTAGTCTTTCCACTTTAGTCTTTCCACTATAGTCTCCACTCTATTCTGTCCACTACAGTCTTTCCACTATAGTCTTTCCACTATAGTCTGTCCACTGTAGTCTTTCCACTTTAGTCTTTCCACTATAGTCTACACTTTATTCTGTCCACTACAGTCTTTCCACTTTAGTCTTTCCACTATTCTCTGTCAACTTTAGTCTTTCCACTATAGTCTTTTCACTATAGTCTGTTCACTTTAGTCTTTCCACTATTCTCTGTCAACTTTAGTCTTTCCACTATAGTCTCCACTTTATTCTGTCCACTACAGTCTTTCCACTATAGTCTGTCCACTTTAGTCTTTCCACTTTAGTTTTTCCACTTTAGTCTGTCCACTTCAGTCTTTCCACTATAGTCTGTCCAGTTTAGTCTGTCCACTTTAATCTTTCCACTTTAGTCTGTCCACTTTAGTCTTTCCACTATAGTCTGTCCACTTTAGTCTTTCCACTATAGTCTTTCCACTATAGTCTGTCCACTTTAGTCTTTCCACTTTAGTTTTTCCACTTTAGTCTGTCCACTTCAGTCTTTCCACTATAGTCTGTCCAGTTTAGTCTTTCCACTTTAGTCTTTCCACTATAGTCTCCACTATATTCTGTCCACTACAGTCTTTCCACTATAGTCTTTCCACTATCGTCTGTCCACTTTAGTCTTTCCACTTTAGTTTTTCCACTTTAGTCTGTCCACTTCAGTCTTTCCACTATAGTCTGTCCAGTTTAGTCTTTCCACTTTAGTCTTTCCACTATAGTCTCCACTTTATTCTGTCCACTACAGTCTTTCCACCATAGTCTTTCCACTAAAGTCTATCCACTTTAGTCTTTCCACTATTCTCTGTCCACTTTAGTCTTTCCACTATAGTCTCCACTTTATTCTGTCCACTACAATCTTTCCACTATAGTCTTTCCACTATAGTCTGTCCACTGTAGTCTTTCCACTTTAGTCTCCACTTTATTCTGTCCACTACAGTCTTTCCACTATAGTCTGTCCACTTTAGTCTTTCCACTATTCTCTGTCCACTTTAGTCTTTCCACTATAGTCTTTCCAATATAGTCTGTCCACTTTAGTCTTTCCACTTTAGTCTTTCCACCTTAGTCTGTCCACGTTAGTCTTTCCACTATAGTCTATCCACTTTAGTCTTTCCACTATTCTCTGTCAACTTTAGTCTTTCCACTTTAGTCTTTCCACTATAGTCTCCACTTAATCTGTCCACTACAGTCTTTCCACTATAGTCTGTCCACTTTAGTCTTTCCACTATTCTCTGTCCACTTTAGTCTTTCCACTATAGTCTTTCCAATATAGTCTGTCCACTTTAGTCTTTCTACTTTAGTCTTTCCACCTTAGTCTGTCCACTTTGGTCTTTCCACTATAGTCTGTCCACTTTAGTCTTTACACTATTCTCTGTCCACTTTAGTCTTTCCACTTTAGTCTTTCCACTATAGTCTCCACCCTATTCTGTCCACTACAGTCTTTCCACTATAGTCTCCACTTTATTCTGTCCACTACAGTCTTTCCACTTTAGTCTCTCCACTATTCTCTGTCAACTTTAGTCTTTCCACTTTAGTCTTTCCACTATAGTCTCCACTTTATTCTGTCCACTACAGTTTTTCCACTATAGTCTTTCCACGATAGTCTGTCCACTTTAGTCTTTCCACTATTCTCTGTCCACTTTAATCTTTCCACTATTCTCTGTCCACTTTAGTCTTTCCACTTTAGTCTTTCCACTATAGTCTCCACTTTATTCTGTCCACTACAGTCTTTCCACTATAGTCTTTCCACTATAGTCTGCCCACTTTAGTCTTTCCACTTTAATCTTTCCACTTTAGTCTGTCCACTTTAGTCTTTCCACTATAGTCTGTCCACTTTAGTCTTTCCACTATAGTCTTTCCACTATAGTCTGTCCACTTTAGTCTTTCCACTTTAGTTTTTCCACTTTAGTCTGTCCACTTCAGTCTTTCCACTATAGTCTGTCCAGTTTAGTCTTTCCACTTTAGTCTTTCCACTATAGCCTCCACTTTATTCTGTCCACTACAGTATTTCCACTATAGTCTTTCCACTAAAGTCTGTCCACTTTAGTCTTTCCACTTTAGTTTTTCCACTCTAGTCTGTCCACTTCAGTCTTTCCACTATAGTATGTCCATTTTAGTCTTTCCACTTTAGTCTTTCCACTATAGTCTCCACTTTATTCTGTCCACTACAGTCTTTCCACTATAGTATTTCCACTAAAGTCTATCCACTTTAGTCTTTCCACTATTCTCTGTCCACTTTAGTCTTTCCACTATAGTCTCCACTTTAATCTGCCCACTACAGTCTTTCCACTATAGTCTTTCCACTATAGTCTGTCCACTTTAATCTTTCCACTTTAGTCTTTCCACTATAGTCTCCACTTTATTCTGTCCACTACAGTCTTTCCACTTTAGTCTTTCCACTATTCTCCGTCAACTTTAGTCTTTCCACTTTAATCTTTCCACTATAGTCTCCACTTTATTCTGTCCACTACAGTCTTTCCACTATAGTCTTTCCACTATAGTCTGTCTACTTTAGTCTTTCCACTTTAATCTTTCCACTTTAGTCTGTCCACTTTAGTCTTTCCACTATAGTCTGTCCACTTTAGTCTTTCCACTATAGTCTTTCCACTATAGTCTGTCCACTTTAGTCTTTCCACTTTAGTTTTTCCACTTTAGTCTGTCCACTTCAGTCTTTCCACTATAGTCTGTCCAGTTTAGTCTTTCCACTTTAGTCTTTCCACTATAGTCTCCACTATATTCTGTCCACTACAGTCTTTCCACTATAGTCTTTCCACTATAGTCTGTCCACTTTAGTCTTTCCACTTTAGTTTTTCCACTTTAGTCTGTCCACTTCAGTCTTTCCACTATAGTCTGTCCAGTTTAGTCTTTCCACTTTAGTCTTTCCACTATAGTCTCCACTTTATTCTGTCCACTACAGTCTTTCCACCATAGTCTTTCCACTAAAGTCTATCCACTTTAGTCTTTCCACTATTCTCTGTCCACTTTAGTCTTTCCACTATAGTCTCCACTTTATTCTGTCCACTACAATCTTTCCACTATAGTCTTTCCACTATAGTCTGTCCACTGTAGTCTTTCCACTTTAGTCTCCACTTTATTCTGTCCACTACAGTCTTTCCACTATAGTCTGTCCACTTTAGTCTTTCCACTATTCTCTGTCCACTTTAGTCTTTCCACTATAGTCTTTCCAATATAGTCTGTCCACTTTAGTCTTTCCACTTTAGTCTTTCCACCTTAGTCTGTCCACTTTAGTCTTTCCACTATAGTCTATCCACTTTAGTCTTTCCACTATTCTCTGTCAACTTTAGTCTTTCCACTTTAGTCTTTCCACTATAGTCTCCACTTAATCTGTCCACTACAGTCTTTCCACTATAGTCTGTCCACTTTAGTCTTTCCACTATTCTCTGTCCACTTTAGTCTTTCCACTATAGTCTCTCCAATATAGTCTGTCCACTTTAGTCTTTCTACTTTAGTCTTTCCACCTTAGTCTGTCCACTTTAGTCTTTCCACTATTCTCTGTCCACTTTAGTCTTTCCACTTTAGTCTTTCCACTATAGTCTCCACCCTATTCTGTCCACTACAGTCTTTCCACTATAGTCTTTCCACTATAGTCTGTCCACTGTAGTCTTTCCACTATAGTCTCCACTTTATTCTGTCCACTACAGTCTTTCCACTTTAGTCTTTCCACTATTCTCTTTCAACTTTAGTCTTTCCACTATGGTCTTTTCACTATAGTCTGTCCACTTTAGTCTTTCCACTATTCTCTGTCAACTTTAGTCTTTCCACTATAGTCTCCACTTTATTCTTTCCACTACAGTCTTTCCACTATAGTCTTTCCACTATAGTCTGTCCACTTTAGTCTTTCCACTTTAGTTTTTCCACTTTAGTCTGTCCACTTTAGTCTTTCCACTATCGTCTGTCCAGTTTAGTCTTTCCACTATAGTCTCCACTTTATTCTGTCCACTACAGTCTTTCCACTATAGTCTTTCCACTAAAGTCTATCCACTTTAGTCTTTCCACTATTCTCTGTCCACTTTAGTCTTTCCACTATAGTCTCCACTTTATTCTGTCCACTACAGTCTTTCCACTATAGTCTTTCCACTATAGTCTGTCCACTGTCGTCTTTCCACTTTAGTCTTTCCACTATAGTCTCCACTTTATTCTGTCCACTACAGTCTTTCCACTTTAGTCTTTCCACTATTCTCTGTCAACTTTAGTCTTTCCACTTTAGTCTTTCCACTATAGTCTCCACTTTATTCTGTCCACTACAGTTTTTCCACTATAGTCTGTCCACTTTAGTCTTTCCACTATTCTCTGTCCACTTTAATCTTTCCACTATAGTCTTTCCAATATAGTCTGTCCACTTTAGTCTTTCCACTTTAGTCTTTCCACCTTAGTCTGTCCACTTTAGTCTTTCCACTATAGTCTGTCCACTTTAGTCTTTCCACTATTCTCTGTCCACTTTAGTCTTTCCACTTTAGTCTTTCCACTATAGTCTCCACTTTATTCTGTCCACTACAGTCTTTCCACTATAGTCTTTCCACTATAGTCTGTCCACTTTAGTCTTTCCACTTTAATCTTTCCACTTTAGTCTGTCCACTTTAGTCTTTCCACTATAGTCTGTCCACTTTAGTCTTTCCACTATAGTCTTTCCACTATAGTCTGTCCACTTTAGTCTTTCCACTTTAGTTTTTCCACTTTAGTCTGTCCACTTCAGTCTTTCCACTATAGTCTGTCCAGTTTAGTCTTTCCACTTTAGTCTTTCCACTAGAGTCTCCACTTTATTCTGTCCACTACAGTATTTCCACTATAGTCTTTCCACTAAAGTCTGTCCACTTTAGCCTTTCCACTTTAGTTTTTCCACTCTAGTCTGTCCACTTCAGTCTTTCCACTATAGTCTGTCCAGTTTAGTCTTTCCACTTTAGTCTTTCCACTATAGTCTCCACTTTATTCTGTCCACTACAGTCTTTCCACTATAGTATTTCCACTAAAGTCTATCCACTTTAGTCTTTCCACTATAGTCTCCACTTTAATCTGCCCACTACAGTCTTTCCACTATAGTCTTTCCACAATAGTTTGTCCACTTTAATCTTTCCACTTTAGTCTTTACACTATAGTCTCCACTTTATTCTGTCCACTACAGTCTTTCCACTTTAGTCTTTCCACTATTCTCTGTCAACTTTAGTCTTTCCACTTTAGTCTTTCCACTATAGTCTCCACTTTATTCTGTCCACTACAGTCTTTCCACTATAGTCTTTCCACTATAGTCTGTCCACTTTAGTCTTTCCACTATTCTCTGTCCACTTTAGTCTTTCCACTATAGTCTTTACAATATAGTCTGTCCACTTTAGTCTTTCCACTATAGTCTGTCCAGTTTAGTCTTTCCACTTTAGTCTATCCACTATTCTCTGTCCACTTTAGTCTTTCCACTATAGTCTTTCCAATATAGTCTGTCCACTTCAGTCTTTCCACTATAGTCTGTCCAGTTTAGTCTTTCCACTTTAGTCTTTCCACTATAGTCTTCACTTTATTCTGTCCACTACAGTCTTTCCACTATAGTCTTTCCACTAAAGTCTATCCACTTTAGTCTTTCCACTATTCTCTGTCAACTTTAGTCTTTCCACTTTAGTCTTTCCACTATAGTCTCCACTTTATTCTTTCCACTACAGTCTTTCCACTATAATCTTTCCACTATAGTCTGTCCACTTTAGTCTTTCCACTATTCTCTGTCCACTTTAGTCTTTCCACTATAGTCTTTCCAATATAGTCTGTCCACTTTAGTCTTTCCACTATAGTCTTTCCAATATAGTCTGTCCACTTTAGTCTTTCCACTTTAGTCTTTCCACCTTAGTCTGTCCACTTTAGTCTTTCCACTATTTTGTCCACTTTAGTCTTTCCACTATTCTCTGTCCAGTTTAGTCTTTCCACTTTAGTCTTTCCACTATAGTCTCCACTCTATTCTGTCCACTACAGTCTTTCCACTATAGTCTTTCCACTATAGTCTGTCCACTGTAGTCTTTCCACTTTAGTCTTTCCACTATAGTCTCCACTTTATTCTGTCCACTACAGTCTTTCCACTTTAGTCTTTCCACTATTCTCTGTCAACTTTAGTCTTTCCACTATAGTCTTTTCACTATAGTCTGTCCACTTCAGTCTTTCCACTATTCTCTGTCAACTTTAGTCTTTCCACTATAGTCTCCACTTGATTCTGTCCACTACAGTCTTTCCACTATAGTCTTTCCACTATAGTCTGTCCACTTTAGTCTTTCCACTTTAGTCTTTCCACCTTAGTCTGTCCACTTTAGTCTTTCCACTATAGTCTGTCCACTTTAGTCTTTCCACTATTCTCTGTCCACTTTAGTCTTTCCTCTTTAGTCTTTCCACTATAGTCTCCACTCTATTCTGTCCACTACAGTCTTTCCACTACAGTCTTTCCACTATAGTCTGTCCACTGTAGTCTTTCCACTTTAGTCTTTCCACTATAGTCTACACTTTATTCTGTCCACTACAGTCTTTCCACTTTAGTCTTTCCACTATTCTCTGTCAACTTTAGTCTTTCCACTATAGTCTTTTCACTATAGTCTGTTCACTTTATTCTTTCCACTATTCTCTGTCAACTTTAGTCTTTCCACTAGAGTCTCCACTTTATTCTGTCCACTACAGTCTTTCCACTATAGTCTTTCCACTATAGTCTGTCCACTTTAGTCTTTCCACTTTAGTTTTTCCACTTTAGTCTGTCCACGTCAGTCTTTCCACTATAGTCTGTCCAGTTTAGTCTTTCCACTTTAGTCTTTCCACTAAAGTCTCCACTTTATTCTGTCCACTACAGTCTTTCCACTATAGTCTTTCCACTAAAGTCTATCCACTTTAGTCTTTCCACTATTCTCTGTCCACTTTAGTCTTTCCACTATAGTCTCCACTTTATTCTGTCCACTACAGTCTTTCCACTATAGTCTTTCCACTATAGTCTGTCCACTGTAGTCTTTCCACTTTAGTCTTTCCACTATAGTCTCCACTTTATTCTGTCCACTACAGTCTTTCCACTTTAGTCTTTCCACTATTCTCTGTCAACTTTAGTCTTTCCACTTTAGTCTTTCCACTATAGTCTGTCCACTTTAGTCTTTCCACTATTCTCTGTCCACTTTAATCTTTCCACTTTAGTCTTTCCACTATAGTCTCCACTTTATTCTGTCCACTACAGTATTTCCACTATAGTCTTTCCACTAAAGTCTGTCCACTTTAGTCTTTCCACTTTAGTTTTTCCACTCTAGTCTGTCCACTTCAGTCTTTCCACTATAGTCTGTCCAGTTTAGTCTTTCCACTTTAGTCTTTCCACTATAGTCTCCACTTTATTCTGTCCACTACAGTCTTTCCACTATAGTATTTCCACTAAAGTCTATCCACTTTAGTCTTTCACTATTTTCTGTCCACTTTAGTCTTTCCACTATAGTCTCCACTTTAATCTGCCCACTACAGTCTTTCCACAATAGTCTTTCCACTATAGTCTGTCCACTTTAATCTTTCCACTTTAGTCTTTCCACTATAGTCTCCACTTTATTCTGTCCACTACAGTCTTTCCACTTTAGTCTTTCCACTATTCTCTGTCAACTTTAGTCTTTCCACTATAGTCTCCACTTTATTCTGTCCACTACAGTCTTTCCACTATAGTCTTTCCACTATAGTCTGTCCAATTTAGTCTTTCCACTATTCTCTGTCCACTTTAGTCTTTCCACTATAGTCTTTACAATATAGTCTGTCCACTTTAGTCTTTCCACTATAGTCTGTCCAGTTTAGTCTTTCCACTTTAGTCTTTCCACTATTCTCTGTCCACTTTAGTCTTTCCACTATAGTCTTTCCAATATAGTCTGTCCACTTCAGTCTTTCCACTATAGTCTGTCCATTTTAGTCTTTCCTTTTTAGTCTTTCCACTATAGTCTTCACTTTATTCTGTCCACTACAGTCTTTCCACTATAGTCTTTCCACTAAAGTCTATCCACTTTAGTCTTTCCACTATTCTCTGTCAACTTTAGTCTTTCCACTTTAGTCTTTCCACTATAGTCTCCACTTTATTCTGTCCACTACAGTCTTTCCACTATAATCTTTCCACTATAGTCTGTCCACTTTAGTCTTTCCACTATTCTCTGTCCACTTTAGTCTTTCCACTATAGTCTTTCCAATATAGTCTGTCCACTTTAGTCTTTCCACTATAGTCTTTCCAATATAGTCTGTCCACTTTAGTCTTTCCACTTTAGTCTTTCCACCTTAGTCTGTCCACTTTAGTCTTTCCACTATAGTCTGTCCACTTTAGTCTTTCCACTATTCTCTGTCCACTTTAGTCTTTCTACTTTAGTCTTTCCACTGTAGTCTCCACTCTATTCTGTCCACTACAGTCTTTCCACTATAGTCTTTCCACTATAGTCTGTCCACTGTAGTCTTTCCACTTTAGTCTTTCCACTAAGGTCTCCACTTTATTCTGTCCACTACAGTCTTTCCACTTTAGTCTTTCCACTATTCTCTGTCAACTTTAGTCTTTCCACTATAGTCTTTTCACTATAGTCTGTCCACTTTAGTCTTTCCACTATTCTCTGTCAACTTTAGTCTTTCCTCTATAGTCTCCACTTTATTCTGTCCACTACAGTCTTTCCACTATAGTCTGTCCACTTTAGTCTTTCCACTTTAGTCTTTCCACCTTAGTCTGTCCACTTTAGTCTGTCCACTTTAGTCTTTCCACTATAGTCTGTCCACTTTAGTCTTTCCACTATAGTCTTTCCACTATAGTCTGTCCACTTTAGTCTTTCCACTTTAGTTTTTCCACTTTAGTCTGTCCACTTCAGTCTTTCCACTATAGTCTGTCCAGTTTAGTCTTTCCACTTTAGTCTTTCCACTATAGCCTCCACTTTATTCTGTCCACTACAGTATTTCCACTATAGTCTTTCCACTAAAGTCTGTCCACTTTAGTCTTTCCACTTTAGTTTTTCCACTCTAGTCTGTCCACTTCAGTCTTTCCACTATAGTATGTCCAGTTTAGTCTTTCCACTTTAGTCTTTCCACTATAGTCTCCACTTTATTCTGTCCACTACAGTCTTTCCACTATAGTATTTCCACTAAAGTCTATCCACTTTAGTCTTTCCACTATTCTCTGTCCACTTTAGTCTTTCCACTATAGTCTCCACTTTAATCTGCCCACTACAGTCTTTCCACTATAGTCTTTCCACTATAGTCTGTCCACTTTAATCTTTCCACTTTAGTCTTTCCACTATAGTCTCCACTTTATTCTGTCCACTACAGTCTTTCCACTTTAGTCTTTCCACTATTCTCTGTCAACTTTAGTCTTTCCACTTTAATCTTTCCACTATAGTCTCCACTTTATTCTGTCCACTACAGTCTTTCCACTATAGTCTTTCCACTATAGTCTGTCCACTTTAGTCTTTCCACTTTAATCTTTCCACTTTAGTCTGTCCACTTTAGTCTTTCCACTATAGTCTGTCCACTTTAGTCTTTCCACTATAGTCTTTCCACTATAGTCTGTCCACTTTAGTCTTTCCACTTTAGTTTTTCCACTTTAGTCTGTCCACTTCAGTCTTTCCACTATAGTCTGTCCAGTTTAGTCTTTCCACTTTAGTCTTTCCACTATAGTCTCCACTATATTCTGTCCACTACAGTCTTTCCACTATAGTCTTTCCACTATAGTCTGTCCACTTTAGTCTTTCCACTTTAGTTTTTCCACTTTAGTCTGTCCACTTCAGTCTTTCCACTATAGTCTGTCCAGTTTAGTCTTTCCACTTTAGTCTTTCCACTATAGTCTCCACTTTATTCTGTCCACTACAGTCTTTCCCCCATAGTCTTTCCACTAAAGTCTATCCACTTTAGTCTTTCCACTATTCTCTGTCCACTTTATTCTTTCCACTATAGTCTCCACTTTATTCTGTCCACTACAATCTTTCCACTATAGTCTTTCCACTATAGTCTGTCCACTGTAGTCTTTCCACTTTAGTCTCCACTTTATTCTGTCCACTACAGTCTTTCCCCTATAGTCTGTCCACTTTAGTCTTTCCACTATTCTCTGTCCACTTTAGTCTTTCCACTATAGTCTTTCCAATATAGTTTGTCCACTTTAGTCTTTCCACTTTAGTCTTTCCACCTTAGTCTGTCCACTTTAGTCTTTCCACTATAGTCTATCCACTTTAGTCTTTCCACTATTCTCTGTCAACTTTAGTCTTTCCACTTTAGTCTTTCCAATATAGTCTCCACTTAATCTGTCCACTACAGTCTTTCCACTATAGTCTGTCCACTTTAGTCTTTCCACTATTCTCTGTCCACTTTAGTCTTTCCACTATAGTCTTTCCAATATAGTCTGTCCACTTTAGTCTTTCTACTTTAGTCTTTCCACCTTAGTCTGTCCACTTTAGTCTTTCCACTATTCTCTGTCCACTTTAGTCTTTCCACTTTAGTCTTTCCACTATAGTCTCCACCCTATTCTGTCCACTACAGTCTTTCCACTATAGTCTTTCCACTATAGTCTGTCCACTGTAGTCTTTCCACTATAGTCTCCACTTTATTCTGTCCACTACAGTCTTTCCACTTTAGTCTTTCCACTATTCTCTTTCAACTTTAGTCTTTCCACTATGGTCTTTTCACTATAGTCTGTCCACTTTAGTCTTTCCACTATTCTCTGTCAACTTTAGTCTTTCCACTATAGTCTCCAATTTATTCTTTCCACTACAGTCTTTCCACTATAGTCTTTCCACTATAGTCTGTCCACTTTAGTCTTTCCACTTTAGTTTTTCCACTTTAGTCTGTCCACTTTAGTCTTTCCACTATCGTCTGTCCAGTTTAGTCTTTCCACTATAGTCTCCACTTTATTCTGTCCACTACAGTCTTTCCACTATAGTCTTTCCACTAAAGTCTATCCACTTTAGTCTTTCCACTATTCTCTGTCCACTTTAGTCTTTCCACTATAGTCTCCACTTTATTCTGTCCACTACAGTCTTTCCACTATAGTCTTTCCACTATAGTCTGTCCACTGTCGTCTTTCCACTTTAGTCTTTCCACTATAGTCTCCACTTTATTCTGTCCACTACAGTCTTTCCACTTTAGTCTTTCCACTATTCTCTGTCAACTTTAGTCTTTCCACTTTAGTCTTTCCACTATAGTCTCCACTTTATTCTGTCCACTACAGTTTTTCCACTATAGTCTGTCCACTTTAGTCTTTCCACTATTCTCTGTCCACTTTAATCTTTCCACTATAGTCTTTCCAATATAGTCTGTCCACTTTAGTCTTTCCACTTTAGTCTTTCCACCTTAGTCTGTCCACTTTAGTCTTTCCACTATAGTCTGTCCACTTTAGTCTTTCCACTATTCTCTGTCCACTTTAGTCTTTCCACTTTAGTCTTTCCACTATAGTCTCCACTTTATTCTGTCCACTACAGTCTTTCCACTATAGTCTTTCCACTATAGTCTGTCCACTTTAGTCTTTCCACTTTAATCTTTCCACTTTAGTCTGTCCACTTTAGTCTTTCCACTATAGTCTGTCCACTTTAGTCTTTCCACTATAGTCTTTCCACTATAGTCTGTCCACTTTAGTCTTTCCACTTTAGTTTTTCCACTTTAGTCTGTCCACTTCAGTCTTTCCACTATAGTCTGTCCAGTTTAGTCTTTCCACTTTAGTCTTTCCACTAGAGTCTCCACTTTATTCTGTCCACTACAGTATTTCCACTATAGTCTTTCCACTAAAGTCTGTCCACTTTAGCCTTTCCACTTTAGTTTTTCCACTCTAGTCTGTCCACTTCAGTCTTTCCACTATAGTCTGTCCAGTTTAGTCTTTCCACTTTAGTCTTTCCACTATAGTCTCCACTTTATTCTGTCCACTACAGTCTTTCCACTATAGTATTTCCACTAAAGTCTATCCACTTTAGTCTTTCCACTATAGTCTCCACTTTAATCTGCCCACTACAGTCTTTCCACTATAGTCTTTCCACAATAGTCTGTCCACTTTAATCTTTCCACTTTAGTCTTTACACTATAGTCTCCACTTTATCCTGTCCACTACAGTCTTTCCACTTTAGTCTTTCCACTATTCTCTGTCAACTTTAGTCTTTCCACTTTAGTCTTTCCACTATAGTCTCCACTTTATTCTGTCCACTACAGTCTTTCCACTATAGTCTTTCCACTATAGTCTGTCCACTTTAGTCTTTCCACTATTCTCTGTCCACTTTAGTCTTTCCACTATAGTCTTTACAATATAGTCTGTCCACTTTAGTCTTTCCACTATAGTCTGTCCAGTTTAGTCTTTCCACTTTAGTCTATCCACTATTCTCTGTCCACTTTAGTCTTTCCACTATAGTCTTTCCAATATAGTCTGTCCACTTCAGTCTTTCCACTATAGTCTGTCCAGTTTAGTCTTTCCACTTTAGTCTTTCCACTATAGTCTTCACTTTATTCTGTCCACTACAGTCTTTCCACTATAGTCTTTCCACTAAAGTCTATCCACTTTAGTCTTTCCACTATTCTCTGTCAACTTTAGTCTTTCCACTTTAGTCTTTCCACTATAGTCTCCACTTTATTCTTTCCACTACAGTCTTTCCACTATAATCTTTCCACTATAGTCTGTCCACTTTAGTCTTTCCACTATTCTCTGTCCACTTTAGTCTTTCCACTATAGTCTTTCCAATATAGTCGGTCCACTTTAGTCTTTCCACTATAGTCTTTCCAATATAGTCTGTCCACTTTAGTCTTTCCACTTTAGTCTTTCCACCTTAGTCTGTCCACTTTAGTCTTTCCACTATTTTGTCCACTTTAGTCTTTCCACTATTCTCTGTCCACTTTAGTCTTTCCACTTTAGTCTTTCCACTATAGTCTCCACTCTATTCTGTCCACTACAGTCTTTCCACTATAGTCTTTCCACTATAGTCTGTCCACTGTAGTCTTTCCACTTTAGTCTTTCCACTATAGTCTCCACTTTATTCTGTCCACTACAGTCTTTCCACTTTAGTCTTTCCACTATTCTCTGTCAACTTTAGTCTTTCCACTATAGTCTTTTCACTATAGTCTGTCCACTTCAGTCTTTCCACTATTCTCTGTCAACTTTAGTCTTTCCACTATAGTCTCCACTTGATTCTGTCCACTACAGTCTTTCCACTATAGTCTTTCCACTATAGTCTGTCCACTTTAGTCTTTCCACTTTAGTCTTTCCACCTTAGTCTGTCCACTTTAGTCTTTCCACTATAGTCTGTCCACTTTAGTCTTTCCACTATTCTCTGTCCACTTTAGTCTTTCCTCTTTAGTCTTTCCACTATAGTCTCCACTCTATTCTGTCCACTACAGTCTTTCCACTACAGTCTTTCCACTATAGTCTGTCCACTGTAGTCTTTCCACTTTAGTCTTTCCACTATAGTCTACACTTTATTCTGTCCACTACAGTCTTTCCACTTTAGTCTTTCCACTATTCTCTGTCAACTTTAGTCTTTCCACTATAGTCTTTTCACTATAGTCTGTTCACTTTAGTCTTTCCACTATTCTCTGTCAACTTTAGTCTTTCCACTAGAGTCTCCACTTTATTCTGTCCACTACAGTCTTTCCACTATAGTCTTTCCACTATAGTCTGTCCACTTTAGTCTTTCCACTTTAGTTTTTCCACTTTAGTCTGTCCACTTCAGTCTTTCCACTATAGTCTGTCCAGTTTAGTCTTTCCACTTTAGTCTTTCCACTAAAGTCTCCACTTTATTCTGTCCACTACAGTCTTTCCACTATAGTCTTTCCACTAAAGTCTATCCACTTTAGTCTTTCCACTATTCTCTGTCCACTTTAGTCTTTCCACTATAGTCTCCACTTTATTCTGTCCACTACAGTCTTTCCACTATAGTCTTTCCACTATAGTCTGTCCACTGTAGTCTTTCCACTTTAGTCTTTCACTATAGTCTCCACTTTATTCTGTCCACTACAGTCTTTCCACTTTAGTCTTTCCACTATTCTCTGTCAACTTTAGTCTTTCCACTTTAGTCTTTCCACTATAGTCCTGTCCACTTTAGTCTTTCCACTTTTCTCTGTCCACTTTAATCTTTCCACTTTAGTCTTTCCACTATAGTCTCCACTTTATTCTGTCCACTACAGTATTTCCAGTATAGTCTTTCCACTAAAGTCTGTCCACTTTAGTCTTTCCACTTTAGTTTTTCCACTCTAGTCTGTCCACTTCAGTCTTTCCACTATAGTCTGTCCAGTTTAGTCTTTCCACTTTAGTCTTTCCACTATAGTCTCCACTTTATTCTGTCCACTACAGTCTTTCCACTATAGTATTTCCACTAAAGTCTATCCACTTTAGTCTTTCACTATTTTCTGTCCACTTTAGTCTTTCCACTATAGTCTCCACTTTATTCTGTCCACTACAGTCTTTCCACTTTAGTCTTTCCACTATTCTCTGTCAACTTTAGTCTTTCCACTATAGTCTCCACTTTATTCTGTCCACTACAGTCTTTCCACTATAGTCTTTCACTATAGTCTGTCCAATTTAGTCTTTCCACTATTCTCTGTCCACTTTAGTCTTTCCACTATAGTCTTTACAATATAGTCTGTCCACTTTAGTCTTTCCACTATAGTCTGTCCAGTTTAGTCTTTCCACTTTAGTCTTTCCACTATTCTCTGTCCACTTTAGTCTTTCCACTATAGTCTTTCCAATATAGTCTGTCCACTTCAGTCTTTCCACTATAGTCTGTCCATTTTAGTCTTTCCTTTTTAGTCTTTCCACTATAGTCTTCACTTTATTCTGTCCACTACAGTCTTTCCACTATAGTCTTTCCACTAAAGTCTATCCACTTTAGTCTTTCCACTATTCTCTGTCAACTTTAGTCTTTCCACTTTAGTCTTTCCACTATAGTCTCCACTTTATTCTGTCCACTACAGTCTTTCCACTATAATCTTTCCACTATAGTCTGTCCACTTTAGTGTTTCCACTATTCTCTGTCCACTTTAGTCTTTCCACTATAGTCTTTCCAATATAGTCTGTCCACTTTAGTCTTTCCAATATAGTCTTTCCAATATAGTCTGTCCACTTTAGTCTTTCCACTTTAGTCTTTCCACCTTAGTCTGTCCACTTTAGTCTTTCACTATAGTCTGTCCACTTTAGTCTTTCCACTATTCTCTGTCCACTTTAGTCTTTCTACTTTAGTCTTTCCACTATAGTCTCCACTCTATTCTGTCCACTACAGTCTTTCCACTATAGTCTTTCCACTATAGTCTTTCCACTGTAGTCTTTCCACTTTAGTCTTTCCACTAAGGTCTCCACTTTATTCTGTCCACTACAGTCTTTCCACTTTAGTCTTTCCACTATTCTCTGTCAACTTTAGTCTTTCCACTATAGTCTTTTCACTATAGTCTGTCCACTTTAGTCTTTCCACTATTCTCTGTCAACTTTAGTCTTTCCTCTATAGTCTCCACTTTATTCTGTCCACTACAGTCTTTCCACTATAGTCTGTCCACTTAGTCTTTCCACTTTAGTCTTTCCACCTTAGTCTGTCCACTTTAGTCTTTCCACTATAGTCTGTCCACTTTAGTCTTTCCACTATTCTCTGTCCACTTTAGTCTTTCCACTATAGTCTCCACTCTATTCTGTCCACTACAGTCTTTCCACTATAGTCTTTCCACTATAGTCTGTCCACTGTAGTCTTTCCACTTTAGTCTTTCCACTATAGTCTACACTTTATTCTGTCCACTACAGTCTTTCCACTTTAGTCTTTCCACTATTCTCTGTCAACTTTAGTCTTTCCACTATAGTCTTTTCACTATAGTCTGTTCACTTTAGTCTTTCCACTATTCTCTGTCAACTTTAGTCTTTCCACTATAGTCTCCACTTTATTCTGTCCACTACAGTCTTTCCACTATAGTCTTTCCACTATAGTCTGTCCACTTTAGTCTTTCCACTTTAGTTTTTCCACTTTAGTCTGTCCACTTCAGTCTTTCCACTATAGTCTGTCCAGTTTAGTCTTTCCACTTTAGTCTTTCCACTATAGTCTCCACTTTATTCTGTCCACTACAGTCTTTCCACTATAGTCTTTCCACTATAGTCTGTCCACTTTAGTCTTTCCACTTTAGTTTTTCCACTTTAGTCTGTCCACTTCAGTCTTTCCACTATAGTCTCCACTTTATTCTGTCCACTACAGTCTTTCCACTTTAGTCTTTCCACTATTCTCTGTCAACTTTAGTCTTTCCACTATAGTCTTTCCAATATAGTCCGTCCACTTTAGTCTTTCCACTTTAGTCTTTCCACCTTAGTCTGTCCACTTTAGTCTTTCCACTATAGTCTGTCCACTTTAGTCTTTCCACTATTCTCTGTCCACTTTAGTCTTTCCACTTTAGTCTTTCCACTATAGTCTCCACTCTATTCTGTCCACTACAGTCTTTCCACTATAGTCTTTCCACTATAGTCTGTCCACTGTAGTCTTTCCACTTTAGTCTTTCCACTATAGTCTCCACTTTATTCTGTCCACTACAGTCTTTCCACTTTAGTCTTTCCACTATTCTCTGTCAACTTTAGTCTTTCCACTATAGTCTTTTCACTATAGTCTGTCCACTTTAGTCTTTCCACTATTCTCTGTCAACTTTAGTCTTTCCTCTATAGTCTTTCCACTATAGTCTCCACTCTATTCTGTCCACTACAGTCTTTCCACTATAGTCTTTCCACTATAGTCTGTCCACTGTAGTCTTTCCACTTTAGTCTTTCCACTATAGTCTACACTTTATTCTGTCCACTACAGTCTTTCCACTTTAGTCTTTCCACTATTCTCTGTCAACTTTAGTCTTTCCACTATAGTCTTTTCACTATAGTCTGTTCACTTTAGTCTTTCCACTATTCTCTGTCAACTTTAGTCTTTCCACTATAGTCTCCACTTTATTCTGTCCACTACAGTCTTTCCACTATAGTCTGTCCACTTTAGTCTTTCCACTTTAGTTTTTCCACTTTAGTCTGTCCACTTCAGTCTTTCCACTATAGTCTGTCCAGTTTAGTCTGTCCACTTTAATCTTTCCACTTTAGTCTGTCCACTTTAGTCTTTCCACTATAGTCTGTCCACTTTAGTCTTTCCACTATAGTCTTTCCACTATAGTCTGTCCACTTTAGTCTTTCCACTTTAGTTTTTCCACTTTAGTCTGTCCACTTCAGTCTTTCCACTATAGTCTGTCCAGTTTAGTCTTTCCACTTTAGTCTTTCCACTATAGTCTCCACTATATTCTGTCCACTACAGTCTTTCCACTATAGTCTTTCCACTATCGTCTGTCCACTTTAGTCTTTCCACTTTAGTTTTTCCACTTTAGTCTGTCCACTTCAGTCTTTCCACTATAGTCTGTCCAGTTTAGTCTTTCCACTTTAGTCTTTCCACTATAGTCTCCACTTTATTCTGTCCACTACAGTCTTTCCACCATAGTCTTTCCACTAAAGTCTATCCACTTTAGTCTTTCCACTATTCTCTGTCCACTTTAGTCTTTCCACTATAGTCTCCACTTTATTCTGTCCACTACAATCTTTCCACTATAGTCTTTCCACTATAGTCTGTCCACTGTAGTCTTTCCACTTTAGTCTCCACTTTATTCTGTCCACTACAGTCTTTCCACTATAGTCTGTCCACTTTAGTCTTTCCACTATTCTCTGTCCACTTTAGTCTTTCCACTATAGTCTTTCCAATATAGTCTGTCCACTTTAGTCTTTCCACTTTAGTCTTTCCACCTTAGTCTGTCCACGTTAGTCTTTCCACTATAGTCTATCCACTTTAGTCTTTCCACTATTCTCTGTCAACTTTAGTCTTTCCACTTTAGTCTTTCCACTATAGTCTCCACTTAATCTGTCCACTACAGTCTTTCCACTATAGTCTGTCCACTTTAGTCTTTCCACTATTCTCTGTCCACTTTAGTCTTTCCACTATAGTCTTTCCAATATAGTCTGTCCACTTTAGTCTTTCTACTTTAGTCTTTCCACCTTAGTCTGTCCACTTTAGTCTTTCCACTATAGTCTGTCCACTTTAGTCTTTACACTATTCTCTGTCCACTTTAGTCTTTCCACTTTAGTCTTTCCACTATAGTCTCCACCCTATTCTGTCCACTACAGTCTTTCCACTATAGTCTCCACTTTATTCTGTCCACTACAGTCTTTCCACTTTAGTCTCTCCACTATTCTCTGTCAACTTTAGTCTTTCCACTTTAGTCTTTCCACTATAGTCTCCACTTTATTCTGTCCACTACAGTTTTTCCACTATAGTCTTTCCACGATAGTCTGTCCACTTTAGTCTTTCCACTATTCTCTGTCCACTTTAATCTTTCCACTATTCTCTGTCCACTTTAGTCTTTCCACTTTAGTCATTCCACTATAGTCTCCACTTTATTCTGTCCACTACAGTCTTTCCACTATAGTCTTTCCGCTATAGTCTGCCCACTTTAGTCTTTCCACTTTAATCTTTCCACTTTAGTCTGTCCACTTTAGTCTTTCCACTATAGTCTGTCCACTTTAGTCTTTCCACTATAGTCTTTCCACTATAGTCTGTCCACTTTAGTCTTTCCACTTTAGTTTTTCCACTTTAGTCTGTCCACTTCAGTCTTTCCACTATAGTCTGTCCAGTTTAGTCTTTCCACTTTAGTCTTTCCACTATAGCCTCCACTTTATTCTGTCCACTACAGTATTTCCACTATAGTCTTTCCACTAAAGTCTGTCCACTTTAGTCTTTCCACTTTAGTTTTTCCACTCTAGTCTGTCCACTTCAGTCTTTCCACTATAGTATGTCCAGTTTAGTCTTTCCACTTTA
Organism: Branchinecta sandiegonensis; assembly: GCA_030848855.1. Taxonomy (NCBI): domain Eukaryota; kingdom Metazoa; phylum Arthropoda; class Branchiopoda; order Anostraca; family Branchinectidae; genus Branchinecta; species Branchinecta sandiegonensis. Next base: position 82,030 of record JAUPMV010000071.1, read on the forward strand.
GTCTTTCCACTATAGTCTCCACTTTATTCTGTCCACTACAGTCTTTCCACTATAGTATTTCCACTAAAGTCTATCCACTTTAGTCTTTCCACTATTCTCTGTCCACTTTAGTCTTTCCACTATAGTCTCCACTTTAATCTGCCCACTACAGTCTTTCCACTATAGTCTTTCCACTATAGTCTGTCCACTTTAATCTTTCCACTTTAGTCTTTCCACTATAGTCTCCACTTTATTCTGTCCACTACAGTCTTTCCACTTTAGTCTTTCCACTATTCTCCGTCAACTTTAGTCTTTCCACTTTAATCTTTCCACTATAGTCTCCACTTTATTCTGTCCACTACAGTCTTTCCACTATAGTCTTTCCACTATAGTCTGTCTACTTTAGTCTTTCCACTTTAATCTTTCCACTTTAGTCTGTCCACTTTAGTCTTTCCACTATAGTCTGTCCACTTTAGTCTTTCCACTATAGTCTTTCCACTATAGTCTGTCCACTTTAGTCTTTCCACTTTAGTTTTTCCACTTTAGTCTGTCCACTTCAGTCTTTCCACTATAGTCTGTCCAGTTTAGTCTTTCCACTTTAGTCTTTCCACTATAGTCTCCACTATATTCTGTCCACTACAGTCTTTCCACTATAGTCTTTCCACTATAGTCTGTCCACTTTAGTCTTTCCACTTTAGTTTTTCCACTTTAGTCTGTCCACTTCAGTCTTTCCACTATAGTCTGTCCAGTTTAGTCTTTCCACTTTAGTCTTTCCACTATAGTCTCCACTTTATTCTGTCCACTACAGTCTTTCCACCATAGTCTTTCCACTAAAGTCTATCCACTTTAGTCTTTCCACTATTCTCTGTCCACTTTAGTCTTTCCACTATAGTCTCCACTTTATTCTGTCCACTACAATCTTTCCACTATAGTCTTTCCACTATAGTCTGTCCACTGTAGTCTTTCCACTTTAGTCTCCACTTTATTCTGTCCACTACAGTCTTTCCACTATAGTCTGTCCACTTTAGTCTTTCCACTATTCTCTGTCCACTTTAGTCTTTCCACTATAGTCTTTCCAATATAGTCGGTCCACTTTAGTCTTTCCACTTTAGTCTTTCCACCTTAGTCTGTCCACTTTAGTCTTTCCACTATAGTCTATCCACTTTAGTCTTTCCACTATTCTCTGTCAACTTTAGTCTTTCCACTTTAGTCTTTCCACTATAGTCTCCACTTAATCTGTCCACTACAGTCTTTCCACTATAGTCTGTCCACTTTAGTCTTTCCACTATTCTCTGTCCACTTTAGTCTTTCCACTATAGTCTTTCCAATATAGTCTGTCCACTTTAGTCTTTCTACTTTAGTCTTTCCACCTTAGTCTGTCCACTTTAGTCTTTCCACTATTCTCTGTCCACTTTAGTCTTTCCACTTTAGTCTTTCCACTATAGTCTCCACCCTATTCTGTCCACTACAGTCTTTCCACTATAGTCTTTCCACTATAGTCTGTCCACTGTAGTCTTTCCACTATAGTCTCCACTTTATTCTGTCCACTACAGTCTTTCCACTTTAGTCTTTCCACTATTCTCTTTCAACTTTAGTCTTTCCACTATGGTCTTTTCACTATAGTCTGTCCACTTTAGTCTTTCCACTATTCTCTGTCAACTTTAGTCTTTCCACTATAGTCTCCACTTTATTCTTTCCACTACAGTCTTTCCACTATAGTCTTTCCACTATAGTCTGTCCACTTTAGTCTTTCCACTTTAGTTTTTCCACTTTAGTCTGTCCACTTTAGTCTTTCCACTATCGTCTGTCCAGTTTAGTCTTTCCACTATAGTCTCCACTTTATTCTGTCCACTACAGTCTTTCCACTATAGTCTTTCCACTAAAGTCTATCCACTTTAGTCTTTCCACTATTCTCTGTCCACTTTAGTCTTTCCACTATAGTCTCCACTTTATTCTGTCCACTACAGTCTTTCCACTATAGTCTTTCCACTATAGTCTGTCCACTGTCGTCTTTCCACTTTAGTCTTTCCACTATAGTCTCCACTTTATTCTGTCCACTACAGTCTTTCCACTTTAGTCTTTCCACTATTCTCTGTCAACTTTAGTCTTTCCACTTTATTCTTTCCACTATAGTCTCCACTTTATTCTGTCCACTACAGTTTTTCCACTATAGTCTGTCCACTTTAGTCTTTCCACTATTCTCTGTCCACTTTAATCTTTCCACTATAGTCTTTCCAATATAGTCTGTCCACTTTAGTCTTTCCACTTTAGTCTTTCCACCTTAGTCTGTCCACTTTAGTCTTTCCACTATAGTCTGTCCACTTTAGTCTTTCCACTATTCTCTGTCCACTTTAGTCTTTCCACTTTAGTCTTTCCACTATAGTCTCCACTTTATTCTGTCCACTACAGTCTTTCCACTATAGTCTTTCCACTATAGTCTGTCCACTTTAGTCTTTCCACTTTAATCTTTCCACTTTAGTCTGTCCACTTTAGTCTTTCCACTATAGTCTGTCCACTTTAGTCTTTCCACTATAGTCTTTCCACTATAGTCTGTCCACTTTAGTCTTTCCACTTTAGTTTTTCCACTTTAGTCTGTCCACTTCAGTCTTTCCACTATAGTCTGTCCAGTTTAGTCTTTCCACTTTAGTCTTTCCACTAGAGTCTCCACTTTATTCTGTCCACTACAGTATTTCCACTATAGTCTTTCCACTAAAGTCTGTCCACTTTAGCCTTTCCACTTTAGTTTTTCCACTCTAGTCTGTCCACTTCAGTCTTTCCACTATAGTCTGTCCAGTTTAGTCTTTCCACTTTAGTCTTTCCACTATAGTCTCCACTTTATTCTGTCCACTACAGTCTTTCCACTATAGTATTTCCACTAAAGTCTATCCACTTTAGTCTTTCCACTATAGTCTCCACTTTAATCTGCCCACTACAGTCTTTCCACTATAGTCTTTCCACAATAGTCTGTCCACTTTAATCTTTCCACTTTAGTCTTTACACTATAGTCTCCACTTTATTCTGTCCACTACAGTCTTTCCACTTTAGTCTTTCCACTATTCTCTGTCAACTTTAGTCTTTCCACTTTAGTCTTTCCACTATAGTCTCCACTTTATTCTGTCCACTACAGTCTTTCCACTATAGTCTTTCCACTATAGTCTGTCCACTTTAGTCTTTCCACTATTCTCTGTCCACTTTAGTCTTTCCACTATAGTCTTTACAATATAGTCTGTCCACTTTAGTCTTTCCACTATAGTCTGTCCAGTTTAGTCTTTCCACTTTAGTCTATCCACTATTCTCTGTCCACTTTAGTCTTTCCACTATAGTCTTTCCAATATAGTCTGTCCACTTCAGTCTTTCCACTATAGTCTGTCCAGTTTAGTCTTTCCACTTTAGTCTTTCCACTATAGTCTTCACTTTATTCTGTCCACTACAGTCTTTCCACTATAGTCTTTCCACTAAAGTCTATCCACTTTAGTCTTTCCACTATTCTCTGTCAACTTTAGTCTTTCCACTTTAGTCTTTCCACTATAGTCTCCACTTTATTCTTTCCACTACAGTCTTTCCACTATAATCTTTCCACTATAGTCTGTCCACTTTAGTCTTTCCACTATTCTCTGTCCACTTTAGTCTTTCCACTATAGTCTTTCCAATATAGTCTGTCCACTTTAGTCTTTCCACTATAGTCTTTCCAATATAGTCTGTCCACTTTAGTCTTTCCACTTTAGTCTTTCCACCTTAGTCTGTCCACTTTAGTCTTTCCACTATTTTGTCCACTTTAGTCTTTCCACTATTCTCTGTCCACTTTAGTCTTTCCACTTTAGTCTTTCCACTATAGTCTCCACTCTATTCTGTCCACTACAGTCTTTCCACTATAGTCTTTCCACTATAGTCTGTCCACTGTAGTCTTTCCACTTTAGTCTTTCCACTATAGTCTCCACTTTATTCTGTCCACTACAGTCTTTCCACTTTAGTCTTTCCACTATTCTCTGTCAACTTTAGTCTTTCCACTATAGTCTTTTCACTATAGTCTGTCCACTTCAGTCTTTCCACTATTCTCTGTCAACTTTAGTCTTTCCACTATAGTCTCCACTTGATTCTGTCCACTACAGTCTTTCCACTATAGTCTTTCCACTATAGTCTGTCCACTTTAGTCTTTCCACTTTAGTCTTTCCACCTTAGTCTGTCCACTTTAGTCTTTCCACTATAGTCTGTCCACTTTAGTCTTTCCACTATTCTCTGTCCACTTTAGTCTTTCCTCTTTAGTCTTTCCACTATAGTCTCCACTCTATTCTGTCCACTACAGTCTTTCCACTACAGTCTTTCCACTATAGTCTGTCCACTGTAGTCTTTCCACTTTAGTCTTTCCACTATAGTCTACACTTTATTCTGTCCACTACAGTCTTTCCACTTTAGTCTTTCCACTATTCTCTGTCAACTTTAGTCTTTCCACTATAGTCTTTTCACTATAGTCTGTTCACTTTAGTCTTTCCACTATTCTCTGTCAACTTTAGTCTTTCCACTAGAGTCTCCACTTTATTCTGTCCACTACAGTCTTTCCACTATAGTCTTTCCACTATAGTCTGTCCACTTTAGTCTTTCCACTTTAGTTTTTCCACTTTAGTCTGTCCACTTCAGTCTTTCCACTATAGTCTGTCCAGTTTAGTCTTTCCACTTTAGTCTTTCCACTAAAGTCTCCACTTTATTCTGTCCACTACAGTCTTTCCACTATAGTCTTTCCACTAAAGTCTATCCACTTTAGTCTTTCCACTATTCTCTGTCCACTTTAGTCTTTCCACTATAGTCTCCACTTTATTCTGTCCACTACAGTCTTTCCACTATAGTCTTTCCACTATAGTCTGTCCACTGTAGTCTTTCCACTTTAGTCTTTCCACTATAGTCTCCACTTTATTCTGTCCACTACAGTCTTTCCACTTTAGTCTTTCCACTATTCTCTGTCAACTTTAGTCTTTCCACTTTAGTCTTTCCACTATAGTCTGTCCACTTTAGTCTTTCCACTATTCTCTGTCCACTTTAATCTTTCCACTTTAGTCTTTCCACTATAGTCTCCACTTTATTCTGTCCACTACAGTATTTCCACTATAGTCTTTCCACTAAAGTCTGTCCACTTTAGTCTTTCCACTTTAGTTTTTCCACTCTAGTCTGTCCACTTCAGTCTTTCCACTATAGTCTGTCCAGTTTAGTCTTTCCACTTTAGTCTTTCCACTATAGTCTCCACTTTATTCTGTCCACTACAGTCTTTCCACTATAGTATTTCCACTAAAGTCTATCCACTTTAGTCTTTCACTATTTTCTGTCCACTTTAGTCTTTCCACTATAGTCTCCACTTTAATCTGCCCACTACAGTCTTTCCACAATAGTCTTTCCACTATAGTCTGTCCACTTTAATCTTTCCACTTTAGTCTTTCCACTATAGTCTCCACTTTATTCTGTCCACTATAGTCTTTCCACTTTAGTCTTTCCACTATTCTCTGTCAACTTTAGTCTTTCCACTATAGTCTCCACTTTATTCTGTCCACTACAGTCTTTCCACTATAGTCTTTCCACTATAGTCTGTCCAATTTAGTCTTTCCACTATTCTCTGTCCACTTTAGTCTTTCCACTATAGTCTTTACAATATAGTCTGTCCACTTTAGTCTTTCCACTATAGTCTGTCCAGTTTAGTCTTTCCACTTTAGTCTTTCCACTATTCTCTGTCCACTTTAGTCTTTCCACTATAGTCTTTCCAATATAGTCTGTCCACTTCAGTCTTTCCACTATAGTCTGTCCATTTTAGTCTTTCCTTTTTAGTCTTTCCACTATAGTCTTCACTTTATTCTGTCCACTACAGTCTTTCCACTATAGTCTTTCCACTAAAGTCTATCCACTTTAGTCTTTCCACTATTCTCTGTCAACTTTAGTCTTTCCACTTTAGTCTTTCCACTATAGTCTCCACTTTATTCTGTCCACTACAGTCTTTCCACTATAATCTTTCCACTATAGTCTGTCCACTTTAGTCTTTCCACTATTCTCTGTCCACTTTAGTCTTTCCACTATAGTCTTTCCAATATAGTCTGTCCACTTTAGTCTTTCCACTATAGTCTTTCCAATATAGTCTGTCCACTTTAGTCTTTCCACTTTAGTCTTTCCACCTTAGTCTGTCCACTTTAGTCTTTCCACTATAGTCTGTCCACTTTAGTCTTTCCACTATTCTCTGTCCACTTTAGTCTTTCTACTTTAGTCTTTCCACTGTAGTCTCCACTCTATTCTGTCCACTACAGTCTTTCCACTATAGTCTTTCCACTATAGTCTGTCCACTGTAGTCTTTCCACTTTAGTCTTTCCACTAAGGTCTCCACTTTATTCTGTCCACTACAGTCTTTCCACTTTAGTCTTTCCACTATTCTCTGTCAACTTTAGTCTTTCCACTATAGTCTTTTCACTATAGTCTGTCCACTTTAGTCTTTCCACTATTCTCTGTCAACTTTAGTCTTTCCTCTATAGTCTCCACTTTATTCTGTCCACTACAGTCTTTCCACTATAGTCTGTCCACTTTAGTCTTTCCACTTTAGTCTTTCCACCTTAGTCTGTCCACTTTAGTCTTTCCACTATAGTCTGTCCACTTTAGTCTTTCCACTATTCTCTGTCCACTTTAGTCTTTCCACTATAGTCTCCACTCTATTCTGTCCACTACAGTCTTTCCACTATAGTCTTTCCACTATAGTCTGTCCACTGTAGTCTTTCCACTTTAGTCTTTCCACTATAGTCTACACTTTATTCTGTCCACTACAGTCTTTCCACTTTAGTCTTTCCACTATTCTCTGTCAACTTTAGTCTTTCCACTATAGTCTTTTCACTATAGTCTGTTCACTTTAGTCTTTCCACTATTCTCTGTCAACTTTAGTCTTTCCACTATAGTCTCCACTTTATTCTGTCCACTACAGTCTTTCCACTATAGTCTTTCCACTATAGTCTGTCCACTTTAGTCTTTCCACTTTAGTTTTTCCACTTTAGTCTGTCCACTTCAGTCTTTCCACTATAGTCTGTCCAGTTTAGTCTTTCCACTTTAGTCTTTCCACTATAGTCTCCACTTTATTCTGTCCACTACAGTCTTTCCACTATAGTCTTTCCACTATAGTCTGTCCACTTTAGTCTTTCCACTTTAGTTTTTCCACTTTAGTCTGTCCACTTCAGTCTTTCCACTATAGTCTCCACTTTATTCTGTCCACTACAGTCTTTCCACTTTAGTCTTTCCACTATTCTCTGTCCACTTTAGTCTTTCCACTATAGTCTTTCCAATATAGTCCGTCCACTTTAGTCTTTCCACTTTAGTCTTTCCACCTTAGTCTGTCCACTTTAGTCTTTCCACTATAGTCTGTCCACTTTAGTCTTTCCACTATTCTCTGTCCACTTTAGTCTTTCCACTTTAGTCTTTCCACTATAGTCTCCACTCTATTCTGTCCACTACAGTCTTTCCACTATAGTCTTTCCACTATAGTCTGTCCACTGTAGTCTTTCCACTTTAGTCTTTCCACTATAGTCTCCACTTTATTCTGTCCACTACAGTCTTTCCACTTTAGTCTTTCCACTATTCTCTTTCAACTTTAGTCTTTCCACTATAGTCTTTTCACTATAGTCTGTCCACTTTAGTCTTTCCACTATTCTCTGTCAACTTTAGTCTTTCCTCTATAGTCTCCACTTTATTCTGTCCACTACAGTCTTTCCACTATAGTCTTTCCACTATAGTCTGTCCACTTTAGTCTTTCCACTTTAGTCTTTCCACCTTAGTCTGTCCACTTTAGTCTTTCCACTATAGTCTGTCCACTTTAGTCTTTCCACTATTCTCTGTCCACTTTAGTCTTTCCACTTTAGTCTTTCCACTATAGTCTCCACTCTATTCTGTCCACTACAGTCTTTCCACTATAGTCTTTCCACTATAGTCTGTCCACTGTAGTCTTTCCACTTTAGTCTTTCCACTATAGTCTACACTTTATTCTGTCCACTACAGTCTTTCCACTTTAGTCTTTCCACTATTCTCTGTCAACTTTAGTCTTTCCACTATAGTCTTTTCACTATAGTCTGTTCACTTTAGTCTTTCCACTATTCTCTGTCAACTTTAGTCTTTCCACTATAGTCTCCACTTTATTCTGTCCACTACAGTCTTTCCACTATAGTCTGTCCACTTTAGTCTTTCCACTTTAGTTTTTCCACTTTAGTCTGTCCACTTCAGTCTTTCCACTATAGTCTGTCCAGTTTAGTCTTTCCACTTTAGTCTTTCCACTATAGTCTCCACTTTATTCTGTCCACTACAGTCTTTCCACTATAGTCTTTCCACTATAGTCTGTCGACTTTAGTCTTTCCACTTTAGTTTTTCCACTTTAGTCTGTCCACTTCAGTCTTTCCACTACAGTCTCCACTTTATTCTGTCCACTACAGTCTTTCCACTTTAGTCTTTCCACTATTCTCTGTCCACTTTAGTCTTTCCACTATAGTCTTTCCAATATAGTCCGTCCACTTTAGTCTTTCCACTTTAGTCTTTCCACCTTAGTCTGTCCACTTTAGTCTTTCCACTATAGTCTGTCCACTTTAGTCTTTCCACTATTCTCTGTCCACTTTAGTCTTTCCACTACAGTCTTTCCACTATAGTCTTTCCACTAAAGTCTATCCACTTTAGTCTTTCCACTATTCTCTGTCCACTTTAGTCTTTCCACTTTAGTCTTTCCACTATAGTCTCCACTTTATTCTGTCCACTACAGTCTTTCCACTATAGTCTTTCCACTATAGTCTGTCCACTTTCGTCTTTCCACTTTAATCTTTCCACTTTAGTCTGTCCACCTTAGTCTTTCCACTATAGTCTGTCCACTTTAGTCTTTCCACTATAGTCTGTCCACTTTAGTCTTTCCACTTTAGTTTTTCCACTTTAGTCTGTCCAATTCAGTCTTTCCACTATAGTCTGTCCAGTTTAGTCTTTCCACTTTAGTCTTTCCACTATAGTCTTCACTTTATTCTGTCCACTACAGTCTTTCCATTATAGTCTTTCCACTAAAGTCTATCCACTTTAATCTTTCCACTATTCTCTGTCAACTTTAGTCTTTCCACTATAGTCTTTTCACTATAGTCTGTCCACTTTAGTCTTTCCACTATTCTCTGTCAACTTTAGTCTTTCCACTATAGTCTTTTCACTATAGTCTGTCCACTTTAGACTTTCCACTATTCTCTGTCAACTTTAGTCTTTCCACTATAGTCTTTCCACTATAGTCTGTCCACTTTAGTCTTTCCACTTTAGTCTTTCCACTATAGTCTTCACTTTATTCTGTCCACTACAGTCTTTCCATTATAGTCTTTCCACTAAAGTCTATCCACTTTAATCTTTCCACTATTCTCTGTCAACTTTAGTCTTTCCACTATAGTCTTTTCACTATAGTCTGTCCACTTTAGTCTTTCCACTATTCTCTGTCAACTTTAGTCTTTCCACTATAGTCTTTTCACTATAGTCTGTCCACTTTAGTCTTTCCACTATTCTCTGTCAACTTTAGTCTTTCCACTATAGTCTCCACTTTATTCTGTCCACTACAGTCTTTCCACTATAGTCTTTCCACTATAGTCTGTCCACTTTAGTCTTTCCACTTTAGTCTTTCCACCTTAGTCTGTCCGCTTTAGTCTTTCCACTATAGTCTGTCCACTTTAGTCTTTCCACTATTCTCTGTCCACTTTAGTCTTTCCACTTTAGTCTTTCCACTATAGTCTCCACTCTATTCTGTCCACTACAGTCTTTCCACTATAGTCTTTCCACTATAGTCTGTCCACTGTAGTCTTTCCACTTTAGTCTTTCCACTATAGTCTACACTTTATTCTGTCCACTACAGTCTTTCCACTTTAGTCTTTCCACTATTCTCTGTCAACTTTAGTCTTTCCACTATAGTCTTTTCACTATAGTCTGTTCACTTTAGTCTTTCCACTATTCTCTGTCAACTTTAGTCTTTCCACTATAGTCTCCACTTTATTCTGTCCACTACAGTCTTTCCACTATAGTCTTTCCACTATAGTCTGTCCACTTTAGTCTTTCCACTTTAGTTTTTCCACTTTAGTCTGTCCACTTCAGTCTTTCCACTATAGTCTGTCCAGTTTAGTCTTTCCACTTTAGTCTTTCCACTATAGTCTCCACTTTATTCTGTCCACTACAGTCTTTCCACTATAGTCTTTCCACTATAGTCTGTCCACTTTAGTCTTTCCACTTTAGTTTTTCCACTTTAGTCTGTCCACTTCAGTCTTTCCACTATAGTCTCCACTTTATTCTGTCCACTACAGTCTTTCCACTTTAGTCTTTCCACTAATCTCTGTCCACTTTAGTCTTTCCACTATAGTCTTTCCAATATAGTCCGTCCACTTTAGTCTTTCCACTTTAGTCTTTCCACCTTAGTCTGTCCACTTTAGTCTTTCCACTATAGTCTGTCCACTTTAGTCTTTCCACTATTCTCTGTCCACTTTAGTCTTTCCACTTTAGTCTTTCCACTATAGTCTCCACTCTATTCTGTCCACTACAGTCTTTCCACTATAGTCTTTCCACTATAGTCTGTCCACTGTAGTCTTTCCACTTTAGTCTTTCCACTATAGTCTCCACTTTATTCTGTCCACTACAGTCTTTCCACTTTAGTCTTTCCACTATTCTCTGTCAACTTTAGTCTTTCCACTATAGTCTTTTCACTATAGTCTGTCCACTTTAGTCTTTCCACTATTCTCTGTCAACTTTAGTCTTTCCTCTATAGTCTCCACTTTATTCTGTCCACTACAGTCTTTCCACTATAGTCTTTCCACTATAGTCTGTCCACTTTAGTCTTTCCACTTTAGTCTTTCCACCTTAGTCTGTCCACTTTAGTCTTTCCACTATAGTCTGTCCACTTTAGTCTTTCCACTATTCTCTGTCCACTTTAGTCTTTCCACTTTAGTCTTTCCACTATAGTCTCCACTCTATTCTGTCCACTACAGTCTTTCCACTATAGTCTTTCCACTATAGTCTGTCCACTGTAGTCTTTCCACTTTAGTCTTTCCACTATAGTCTACACTTTATTCTGTCCACTACAGTCTTTCCACTTTAGTCTTTCCACTATTCTCTGTCAACTTTAGTCTTTCCACTATAGTCTTTTCACTATAGTCTGTTCACTTTAGTCTTTCCACTATTCTCTGTCAACTTTAGTCTTTCCACTATAGTCTCCACTTTATTCTGTCCACTACAGTCTTTCCACTATAGTCTGTCCACTTTAGTCTTTCCACTTTAGTTTTTCCACTTTAGTCTGTCCACTGCAGTCTTTCCACTATAGTCTGTCCAGTTTAGTCTTTCCACTTTAGTCTTTCCACTATAGTCTCCACTTTATTCTGTCCACTACAGTCTTTCCACTATAGTCTTTCCACTATAGTCTGTCCACTTTAGTCTTTCCACTTTAGTTTTTCCACTTTAGTCTGTCCACTTCAGTCTTTCCACTACAGTCTCCACTTTATTCTGTCCACTACAGTCTTTCCACTTTAGTCTTTCCACTATTCTCTGTCCACTTTAGTCTTTCCACTATAGTCTTTCCAATATAGTCCGTCCACTTTAGTCTTTCCACTTTAGTCTTTCCACCTTAGTCTGTCCACTTTAGTCTTTCCACTATAGTCTGTCCACTTTAGTCTTTCCACTATTCTCTGTCCACTTTAGTCTTTCCACTACAGTCTTTCCACTATAGTCTTTCCACTAAAGTCTATCCACTTTAGTCTTTCCACTATTCTCTGTCCACTTTAGTCTTTCCACTTTAGTCTTTCCACTATAGTCTCCACTTTATTCTGTCCACTACAGTCTTTCCACTATAGTCTTTCCACTATAGTCTGTCCACTTTAGTCTTTCCACTTTAATCTTTCCACTTTAGTCTGTCCACCTTAGTCTTTCCACTATAGTCTGTCCACTTTAGTCTTTCCACTATAGTCTTTCCACTATAGTCTGTCCACTTTAGTCTTTCCACTTTAGTTTTTCCACTTTAGTCTGTCCAATTCAGTCTTTCCACTATAGTCTGTCCAGTTTAGTCTTTCCACTTTAGTCTTTCCACTATAGTCTTCACTTTATTCTGTCCACTACAGTCTTTCCATTATAGTCTTTCCACTAAAGTCTATCCACTTTAATCTTTCCACTATTCTCTGTCAACTTTAGTCTTTCCACTATAGTCTTTTCACTATAGTCTGTCCACTTTAGTCTTTCCACTATTCTCTGTCAACTTTAGTCTTTCCACTATAGTCTTTTCACTATAGTCTGTCCACTTTAGTCTTTCCACTATTCTCTGTCAACTTTAGTCTTTCCACTATAGTCTTTCCACTATGGTCTGTCCACTTTAGTCTTTCCACTTTAGTCTTTCCACTATAGTCTTCACTTTATTCTGTCCACTACAGTCTTTCCATTATAGTCTTTCCACTAAAGTCTATCCACTTTAATCTTTCCACTATTCTCTGTCAACTTTAGTCTTTCCACTATAGTCTTTTCACTATAGTCTGTCCACTTTAGTCTTTCCACTATTCTCTGTCAACTTTAGTCTTTCCACTATAGTCTTTTCACTATAGTCTGTCCACTTTAGTCTTTCCACTATTCTCTGTCAACTTTAGTCTTTCCACTATAGTCTCCACTTTATTCTGTCCACTACAGTCTTTCCACTATAGTCTTTCCACTATAGTCTGTCCACTTTAGTCTTTCCACTTTAGTCTTTCCACCTTAGTCTGTCCACTTTAGTCTTTCCACTATAGTCTGTCCACTTTAGTCTTTCCACTATTCTCTGTCCACTTTAGTCTTTCCACTTTAGTCTTTCCACTATAGTCTCCACTCTATTCTGTCCACTACAGTCTTTCCACTATAGTTATTCCACTATAGTCTGTCCACTGTAGTCTTTCCACTTTAGTCTTTCCACTATAGTCTACACTTTATTCTGTCCACTACAGTCTTTCCACTTTAGTCTTTCCACTATAGTCTTTTCACTATAGTCTGTTCACTTTAGTCTTTCCACTATTCTCTGTCAACTTTAGTCTTTCCACTATAGTCTTTTCACTATAGTCTGTTCACTTTAGTCTTTCCACTTTAGTCTTTCCACTATAGTCTCCACTTTATTCTGTCCACTACAGTCTTTCCACTTTAGTCTTTCCACTATTCTCTGTCAACTTTAGTCTTTCCACTATAGTCTTTTCACTATAGTCTGTCCACTTTAGTCTTTCCACTATTCTCTGTCAACTTTAGTCTTTCCTCTATAGTCTCCACTTTATTCTGTCCACTACAGTCTTTCCACTATAGTCTTTCCACTATAGTCTGTCCACTTTAGTCTTTCCACTTTAGTCTTTCCACCTTAGTCTGTCCACTTTAGTCTTTCCACTATAGTCTGTCCACTTTAGTCTTTCCACTATTCTCTGTCCACTTTAGTCTTTCCACTTTAGTCTTTCCACTATAGTCTCCACTCTATTCTGTCCACTACAGTCTTTCCACTATAGTCTTTCCACTATAGTCTGTCCACTGTAGTCTTTCCACTTTAGTCTTTCCACTATAGTCTACACTTTATTCTGTCCACTACAGTCTTTCCACTTTAGTCTTTCCACTATTCTCTGTCAACTTTAGTCTTTCCACTATAGTCTTTTCACTATAGTCTGTTCACTTTAGTCTTTCCACTATTCTCTGTCAACTTTAGTCTTTCCACTATAGTCTCCACTTTATTCTGTCCACTACAGTCTTTCCACTATAGTCTGTCCACTTTAGTCTTTCCACTTTAGTTTTTCCACTTTAGTCTGTCCACTGCAGTCTTTCCACTATAGTCTGTCCAGTTTAGTCTTTCCACTTTAGTCTTTCCACTATAGTCTCCACTTTATTCTGTCCACTACAGTCTTTCCACTATAGTCTTTCCACTATAGTCTGTCCACTTTAGTCTTTCCACTTTAGTTTTTCCACTTTAGTCTGTCCACTTCAGTCTTTCCACTACAGTCTCCACTTTATTCTGTCCACTACAGTCTTTCCACTTTAGTCTTTCCACTATTCTCTGTCCACTTTAGTCTTTCCACTATAGTCTTTCCAATATAGTCCGTCCACTTTAGTCTTTCCACTTTAGTCTTTCCACCTTAGTCTGTCCACTTTAGTCTTTCCACTATAGTCTGTCCACTTTAGTCTTTCCACTATTCTCTGTCCACTTTAGTCTTTCCACTACAGTCTTTCCACTATAGTCTTTCCACTAAAGTCTATCCACTTTAGTCTTTCCACTATTCTCTGTCCACTTTAGTCTTTCCACTTTAGTCTTTCCACTATAGTCTCCACTTTATTCTGTCCACTACAGTCTTTCCACTATAGTCTTTCCACTATAGTCTGTCCACTTTAGTCTTTCCACTTTAATCTTTCCACTTTAGTCTGTCCACCTTAGTCTTTCCACTATAGTCTGTCCACTTTAGTCTTTCCACTATAGTCTTTCCACTATAGTCTGTCCACTTTAGTCTTTCCACTTTAGTTTTTCCACTTTAGTCTGTCCAATTCAGTCTTTCCACTATAGTCTGTCCAGTTTAGTCTTTCCACTTTAGTCTTTCCACTATAGTCTTCACTTTATTCTGTCCACTACAGTCTTTCCATTATAGTCTTTCCACTAAAGTCTATCCACTTTAATCTTTCCACTATTCTCTGTCAACTTTAGTCTTTCCACTATAGTCTTTTCACTATAGTCTGTCCACTTTAGTCTTTCCACTATTCTCTGTCAACTTTAGTCTTTCCATTATAGTCTTTTCACTATAGTCTGTCCACTTTAGTCTTTCCACTATTCTCTGTCAACTTTAGTCTTTCCACTATAGTCTTTCCACTATAGTCTGTCCACTTTAGTCTTTCCACTTTAGTCTTTCCACTATAGTCTTCACTTTATTCTGTCCACTACAGTCTTTCCATTATAGTCTTTCCACTAAAGTCTATCCACTTTAATCTTTCCACTATTCTCTGTCAACTTTAGTCTTTCCACTATAGTCTTTTCACTATAGTCTGTCCACTTTAGTCTTTCCACTATTCTCTGTCAACTTTAGTCTTTCCTCTATAGTCTCCACTTTATTCTGTCCACTACAGTCTTTCCACTATAGTCTTTCCACTATAGTCTGTCCACTTTAGTCTTTCCACTTTAGTCTTTCCACCTTAGTCTGTCCACTTTAGTCTTTCCACTATAGTCTGTCCACTTTAGTCTTTCCACTATTCTCTGTCCACTTTAGTCTTTCCACTTTAGTCTTTCCACTATAGTCTCCACTCTATTCTGTCCACTACAGTCTTTCCACTATAGTCTTTCCACTATAGTCTGTCCACTGTAGTCTTTCCACTTTAGTCTTTCCACTATAGTCTACACTTTATTCTGTCCACTACAGTCTTTCCACTTTAGTCTTTCCACTATTCTCTGTCAACTTTAGTCTTTCCACTATAGTCTTTTCACTATAGTCTGTTCACTTTAGTCTTTCCACTATTCTCTGTCAACTTTAGTCTTTCCACTATAGTCTCCACTTTATTCTGTCCACTACAGTCTTTCCACTATAGTCTGTCCACTTTAGTCTTTCCACTTTAGTTTTTCCACTTTAGTCTGTCCACTTCAGTCTTTCCACTATAGTCTGTCCAGTTTAGTCTTTCCACTTTAGTCTTTCCACTATAGTCTCCACTTTATTCTGTCCACTACAGTCTTTCCACTATAGTCTTTCCACTATAGTCTGTCGACTTTAGTCTTTCCACTTTAGTTTTTCCACTTTAGTCTGTCCACTTCAGTCTTTCCACTACAGTCTCCACTTTATTCTGTCCACTACAGTCTTTCCACTTTAGTCTTTCCACTATTCTCTGTCCACTTTAGTCTTTCCACTATAGTCTTTCCAATATAGTCCGTCCACTTTAGTCTTTCCACTTTAGTCTTTCCACCTTAGTCTGTCCACTTTAGTCTTTCCACTATAGTCTGTCCACTTTAGTCTTTCCACTATTCTCTGTCCACTTTAGTCTTTCCACTACAGTCTTTCCACTATAGTCTTTCCACTAAAGTCTATCCACTTTAGTCTTTCCACTATTCTCTGTCCACTTTAGTCTTTCCACTTTAGTCTTTCCACTATAGTCTCCACTTTATTCTGTCCACTACAGTCTTTCCACTATAGTCTTTCCACTATAGTCTGTCCACTTTCGTCTTTCCACTTTAATCTTTCCACTTTAGTCTGTCCACCTTAGTCTTTCCACTATAGTCTGTCCACTTTAGTCTTTCCACTATAGTCTGTCCACTTTAGTCTTTCCACTTTAGTTTTTCCACTTTAGTCTGTCCAATTCAGTCTTTCCACTATAGTCTGTCCAGTTTAGTCTTTCCACTTTAGTCTTTCCACTATAGTCTTCACTTTATTCTGTCCACTACAGTCTTTCCATTATAGTCTTTCCACTAAAGTCTATCCACTTTAATCTTTCCACTATTCTCTGTCAACTTTAGTCTTTCCACTATAGTCTTTTCACTATCGTCTGTCCACTTTAGTCTTTCCACTATTCTCTGTCAACTTTAGTCTTTCCACTATAGTCTTTTCACTATAGTCTGTCCACTTTAGACTTTCCACTATTCTCTGTCAACTTTAGTCTTTCCACTATAGTCTTTCCACTATAGTCTGTCCACTTTAGTCTTTCCACTTTAGTCTTTCCACTATAGTCTTCACTTTATTCTGTCCACTACAGTCTTTCCATTATAGTCTTTCCACTAAAGTCTATCCACTTTAATCTTTCCACTATTCTCTGTCAACTTTAGTCTTTCCACTATAGTCTTTTCACTATAGTCTGTCCACTTTAGTCTTTCCACTATTCTCTGTCAACTTTAGTCTTTCCACTATAGTCTTTTCACTATAGTCTGTCCACTTTAGTCTTTCCACTATTCTCTGTCAACTTTAGTCTTTCCACTATAGTCTCCACTTTATTCTGTCCACTACAGTCTTTCCACTATAGTCTTTCCACTATAGTCTGTCCACTTTAGTCTTTCCACTTTAGTCTTTCCACCTTAGTCTGTCCGCTTTAGTCTTTCCACTATAGTCTGTCCACTTTAGTCTTTCCACTATTCTCTGTCCACTTTAGTCTTTCCACTTTAGTCTTTCCACTATAGTCTCCACTCTATTCTGTCCACTACAGTCTTTCCACTATAGTCTTTCCACTATAGTCTGTCCACTGTAGTCTTTCCACTTTAGTCTTTCCACTATAGTCTACACTTTATTCTGTCCACTACAGTCTTTCCACTTTAGTCTTTCCACTATTCTCTGTCAACTTTAGTCTTTCCACTATAGTCTTTTCACTATAGTCTGTTCACTTTAGTCTTTCCACTATTCTCTGTCAACTTTAGTCTTTCCACTATAGTCTCCACTTTATTCTGTCCACTACAGTCTTTCCACTATAGTCTTTCCACTATAGTCTGTCCACTTTAGTCTTTCCACTTTAGTTTTTCCACTTTAGTCTGTCCACTTCAGTCTTTCCACTATAGTCTGTCCAGTTTAGTCTTTCCACTTTAGTCTTTCCACTATAGTCTCCACTTTATTCTGTCCACTACAGTCTTTCCACTATAGTCTTTCCACTATAGTCTGTCCACTTTAGTCTTTCCACTTTAGTTTTTCCACTTTAGTCTGTCCACTTCAGTCTTTCCACTATAGTCTCCACTTTATTCTGTCCACTACAGTCTTTCCACTTTAGTCTTTCCACTAATCTCTGTCCACTTTAGTCTTTCCACTATAGTCTTTCCAATATAGTCCGTCCACTTTAGTCTTTCCACTTTAGTCTTTCCACCTTAGTCTGTCCACTTTAGTCTTTCCACTATAGTCTGTCCACTTTAGTCTTTCCACTATTCTCTGTCCACTTTAGTCTTTCCACTTTAGTCTTTCCACTATAGTCTCCACTCTATTCTGTCCACTACAGTCTTTCCACTATAGTCTTTCCACTATAGTCTGTCCACTGTAGTCTTTCCACTTTAGTCTTTCCACTATAGTCTCCACTTTATTCTGTCCACTACAGTCTTTCCACTTTAGTCTTTCCACTATTCTCTGTCAACTTTAGTCTTTCCACTATAGTCTTTTCACTATAGTCTGTCCACTTTAGTCTTTCCACTATTCTCTGTCAACTTTAGTCTTTCCTCTATAGTCTCCACTTTATTCTGTCCACTACAGTCTTTCCACTATAGTCTTTCCACTATAGTCTGTCCACTTTAGTCTTTCCACTTTAGTCTTTCCACCTTAGTCTGTCCACTTTAGTCTTTCCACTATAGTCTGTCCACTTTAGTCTTTCCACTATTCTCTGTCCACTTTAGTCTTTCCACTTTAGTCTTTCCACTATAGTCTCCACTCTATTCTGTCCACTACAGTCTTTCCACTATAGTCTTTCCACTATAGTCTGTCCACTGTAGTCTTTCCACTTTAGTCTTTCCACTATAGTCTACACTTTATTCTGTCCACTACAGTCTTTCCACTTTAGTCTTTCCACTATTCTCTGTCAACTTTAGTCTTTCCACTATAGTCTTTTCACTATAGTCTGTTCACTTTAGTCTTTCCACTATTCTCTGTCAACTTTAGTCTTTCCACTATAGTCTCCACTTTATTCTGTCCACTACAGTCTTTCCACTATAGTCTGTCCACTTTAGTCTTTCCACTTTAGTTTTTCCACTTTAGTCTGTCCACTGCAGTCTTTCCACTATAGTCTGTCCAGTTTAGTCTTTCCACTTTAGTCTTTCCACTATAGTCTCCACTTTATTCTGTCCACTACAGTCTTTCCACTATAGTCTTTCCACTATAGTCTGTCCACTTTAGTCTTTCCACTTTAGTTTTTCCACTTTAGTCTGTCCACTTCAGTCTTTCCACTACAGTCTCCACTTTATTCTGTCCACTACAGTCTTTCCACTTTAGTCTTTCCACTATTCTCTGTCCACTTTAGTCTTTCCACTATAGTCTTTCCAATATAGTCCGTCCACTTTAGTCTTTCCACTTTAGTCTTTCCACCTTAGTCTGTCCACTTTAGTCTTTCCACTATAGTCTGTCCACTTTAGTCTTTCCACTATTCTCTGTCCACTTTAGTCTTTCCACTACAGTCTTTCCACTATAGTCTTTCCACTAAAGTCTATCCACTTTAGTCTTTCCACTATTCTCTGTCCACTTTAGTCTTTCCACTTTAGTCTTTCCACTATAGTCTCCACTTTATTCTGTCCACTACAGTCTTTCCACTATAGTCTTTCCACTATAGTCTGTCCACTTTAGTCTTTCCACTTTAATCTTTCCACTTTAGTCTGTCCACCTTAGTCTTTCCACTATAGTCTGTCCACTTTAGTCTTTCCACTATAGTCTTTCCACTATAGTCTGTCCACTTTAGTCTTTCCACTTTAGTTTTTCCACTTTAGTCTGTCCAATTCAGTCTTTCCACTATAGTCTGTCCAGTTTAGTCTTTCCACTTTAGTCTTTCCACTATAGTCTTCACTTTATTCTGTCCACTACAGTCTTTCCATTATAGTCTTTCCACTAAAGTCTATCCACTTTAATCTTTCCACTATTCTCTGTCAACTTTAGTCTTTCCACTATAGTCTTTTCACTATAGTCTGTCCACTTTAGTCTTTCCACTATTCTCTGTCAACTTTAGTCTTTCCACTATAGTCTTTTCACTATAGTCTGTCCACTTTAGTCTTTCCACTATTCTCTGTCAACTTTAGTCTTTCCACTATAGTCTTTCCACTATAGTCTGTCCACTTTAGTCTTTCCACTTTAGTCTTTCCACTATAGTCTTCACTTTATTCTGTCCACTACAGTCTTTCCATTATAGTCTTTCCACTAAAGTCTATCCACTTTAATCTTTCCACTATTCTCTGTCAACTTTAGTCTTTCCACTATAGTCTTTTCACTATAGTCTGTCCACTTTAGTCTTTCCACTATTCTCTGTCAACTTTAGTCTTTCCACTATAGTCTTTTCACTATAGTCTGTCCACTTTAGTCTTTCCACTATTCTCTGTCAACTTTAGTCTTTCCACTATAGTCTCCACTTTATTCTGTCCACTACAGTCTTTCCACTATAGTCTTTCCACTATAGTCTGTCCACTTTAGTCTTTCCACTTTAGTCTTTCCACCTTAGTCTGTCCACTTTAGTCTTTCCACTATAGTCTGTCCACTTTAGTCTTTCCACTATTCTCTGTCCACTTTAGTCTTTCCACTTTAGTCTTTCCACTATAGTCTCCACTCTATTCTGTCCACTACAGTCACTTTAGTCTTTCCACTATAGTCTACACTTTATTCTGTCCACTACAGTCTTTCCACTTTAGTCTTTCCACTATAGTCTTTTCACTATAGTCTGTTCACTTTAGTCTTTCCACTATTCTCTGTCAACTTTAGTCTTTCCACTATAGTCTTTTCACTATAGTCTGTTCACTTTAGTCTTTCCACTTTAGTCTTTCCACTATAGTCTCCACTTTATTCTGTCCACTACAGTCTTTCCACTTTAGTCTTTCCACTATTCTCTGTCAACTTTAGTCTTTCCACTATAGTCTTTTCACTATAGTCTGTCCACTTTAGTCTTTCCACTATTCTCTGTCAACTTTAGTCTTTCCTCTATAGTCTCCACTTTATTCTGTCCACTACAGTCTTTCCACTATAGTCTTTCCACTATAGTCTGTCCACTTTAGTCTTTCCACTTTAGTCTTTCCACCTTAGTCTGTCCACTTTAGTCTTTCCACTATAGTCTGTCCACTTTAGTCTTTCCACTATTCTCTGTCCACTTTAGTCTTTCCACTTTAGTCTTTCCACTATAGTCTCCACTCTATTCTGTCCACTACAGTCTTTCCACTATAGTCTTTCCACTATAGTCTGTCCACTGTAGTCTTTCCACTTTAGTCTTTCCACTATAGTCTACACTTTATTCTGTCCACTACAGTCTTTCCACTTTAGTCTTTCCACTATTCTCTGTCAACTTTAGTCTTTCCACTATAGTCTTTTCACTATAGTCTGTTCACTTTAGTCTTTCCACTATTCTCTGTCAACTTTAGTCTTTCCACTATAGTCTCCACTTTATTCTGTCCACTACAGTCTTTCCACTATAGTCTGTCCACTTTAGTCTTTCCACTTTAGTTTTTCCACTTTAGTCTGTCCACTGCAGTCTTTCCACTATAGTCTGTCCAGTTTAGTCTTTCCACTTTAGTCTTTCCACTATAGTCTCCACTTTATTCTGTCCACTACAGTCTTTCCACTATAGTCTTTCCACTATAGTCTGTCCACTTTAGTCTTTCCACTTTAGTTTTTCCACTTTAGTCTGTCCACTTCAGTCTTTCCACTACAGTCTCCACTTTATTCTGTCCACTACAGTCTTTCCACTTTAGTCTTTCCACTATTCTCTGTCCACTTTAGTCTTTCCACTATAGTCTTTCCAATATAGTCCGTCCACTTTAGTCTTTCCACTTTAGTCTTTCCACCTTAGTCTGTCCACTTTAGTCTTTCCACTATAGTCTGTCCACTTTAGTCTTTCCACTATTCTCTGTCCACTTTAGTCTTTCCACTACAGTCTTTCCACTATAGTCTTTCCACTAAAGTCTATCCACTTTAGTCTTTCCACTATTCTCTGTCCACTTTAGTCTTTCCACTTTAGTCTTTCCACTATAGTCTCCACTTTATTCTGTCCACTACAGTCTTTCCACTATAGTCTTTCCACTATAGTCTGTCCACTTTAGTCTTTCCACTTTAATCTTTCCACTTTAGTCTGTCCACCTTAGTCTTTCCACTATAGTCTGTCCACTTTAGTCTTTCCACTATAGTCTTTCCACTATAGTCTGTCCACTTTAGTCTTTCCACTTTAGTTTTTCCACTTTAGTCTGTCCAATTCAGTCTTTCCACTATAGTCTGTCCAGTTTAGTCTTTCCACTTTAGTCTTTCCACTATAGTCTTCACTTTATTCTGTCCACTACAGTCTTTCCATTATAGTCTTTCCACTAAAGTCTATCCACTTTAATCTTTCCACTATTCTCTGTCAACTTTAGTCTTTCCACTATAGTCTTTTCACTATAGTCTGTCCACTTTAGTCTTTCCACTATTCTCTGTCAACTTTAGTCTTTCCACTATAGTCTTTTCACTATAGTCTGTCCACTTTAGTCTTTCCACTATTCTCTGTCAACTTTAGTCTTTCCACTATAGTCTTTCCACTATAGTCTGTCCACTTTAGTCTTTCCACTTTAGTCTTTCCACTATAGTCTTCACTTTATTCTGTCCACTACAGTCTTTCCATTATAGTCTTTCCACTAAAGTCTATCCACTTTAATCTTTCCACTATTCTCTGTCAACTTTAGTCTTTCCACTATAGTCTTTTCACTATAGTCTGTCCACTTTAGTCTTTCCACTATTCTCTGTCAACTTTAGTCTTTCCACTATAGTCTTTTCACTATAGTCTGTCCACTTTAGTCTTTCCACTATTCTCTGTCAACTTTAGTCTTTCCACTATAGTCTCCACTTTATTCTGTCCACTACAGTCTTTCCACTATAGTCTTTCCACTATAGTCTGTCCACTTTAGTCTTTCCACTTTAGTCTTTCCACCTTAGTCTGTCCACTTTAGTCTTTCCACTATAGTCTGTCCACTTTAGTCTTTCCACTATTCTCTGTCCACTTTAGTCTTTCCACTTTAGTCTTTCCACTATAGTCTCCACTCTATTCTGTCCACTACAGTCTTTCCACTATAGTTATTCCACTATAGTCTGTCCACTGTAGTCTTTCCACTTTAGTCTTTCCACTATAGT
This sequence comes from Branchinecta sandiegonensis, assembly GCA_030848855.1. NCBI lineage: Eukaryota > Metazoa > Arthropoda > Branchiopoda > Anostraca > Branchinectidae > Branchinecta > Branchinecta sandiegonensis. The sequence goes on from JAUPMV010000071.1 coordinate 104,751, forward strand.
CTACACTTTATTCTGTCCACTACAGTCTTTCCACTTTAGTCTTTCCACTATAGTCTTTTCACTATAGTCTGTTCACTTTAGTCTTTCCACTATTCTCTGTCAACTTTAGTCTTTCCACTATAGTCTTTTCACTATAGTCTGTTCACTTTAGTCTTTCCACTTTAGTTTTTCCACTTTAGTCTGTCCACTTCAGTCTTTCCACTATAGTCTGTCCAGTTTAGTCTTTCCACTTTAGTCTTTCCACTATAGTCTCCACTTTATTATGTCCACTACAGTCTTTCCACTATAGTCTTTCCACTAAAGTCTATCCACTTTAGTCTTTCCACTATTCTCTGTCCACTTTAGTCTTTCCACTATAGTCTCCACTTTATTCTGTCCACTACAGTCTTTCCACTATAGTCTTTCCACTATAGTCTGTCCACTGTAGTCTTTCCACTTTAGTCTTTCCACTATAGTCTCCACTTTATTCTGTCCACTACAGTCTTTCCACTATAGTCTTTCCACTATAGTCTGTCCACTGTAGTCTTTCCACTTTAGTCTTTCCACTATATTCTCCACTTTATTCTGTCCACTACAGTTTTTCCACTATCGTCTTTCCACTATAGTCTGTCCACTTTAGTCTTTCCACTATAGTCTGTCAACTTTAGTCTTTCCACTTTAGTCTTTCCACTAAAGTCTCCACTTTATTCTGTCCACTACAGTCTTTCCACTTTAGTCTTTCCACTATTCTCTGTCAACTTTAGTCTTTCCACTTTAGTCTTTCCACTATAGTCTCCACTTTATTCTGTCCACTACAGTTTTTCCACTATCGTCTTTCCACTATAGACTGTCCACTTTAGTCTTTCCACTATTCTCTGTCCACTTTAATCTTTCCAATATAGTCTGTCCACTTTAGTCTTTCCACTTTAGTCTTTCCACCTTAGTCTGTCCACTTTAGTCTTTTCACTATAGTCTGTCCACTTTAGTCTTTCCACTATTCTCTGTCCACTTTAGTCTTTCCACTTTAGTCTTTCCACTATAGTCTCAACTTTATTCTGTCCACTACAGTCTTTCCACTATAGTCTTTCCACTATAGTCCGTCCACTTTAGTCTTTCCACTTTAATCTTTCCACTTTAGTCTGTCCACTTTAGTCTTTCCACTATAGTCTGTCCACTTTAGTCTTTCCACTATAGTCTTTCCACTATAGTCTGTCCACTTTAGTCTTTCCACTTTAGTTTTTCCACTTTAGTCTGTCCAATTCAGTCTTTCCACTATAGTCTGTCCAGTTTAGTCTTTCCACTTTAGTCTTTCCACTATAGTCTTCACTTTATTCTGTCCACTACAGTCTTTCCATTATAGTCTTTCCACTAAAGTCTATCCACTTTAATCTTTCCACTATTCTCTGTCAACTTTAGTCTTTCCACTTTAGTCTTTCCACTATAGTCTCCACTTTATTCTGTCCAATACAGTCTTTCCACTATAGTCTTTCCACTATAGTCTGTCCACTTTAGTCTTTCCACTATTCTCTGTCCACTTTAGTCTTTCCACTACAGTCTTTCCAATATAGTCTGTCCACTTTAGTCTTTCCACTTTAGTTTTTCCACTTTAGTCTGTACACTTCAGTCTTTCCACTATATTCTGTCCAGTTTAGTCTTTCCACTTTAGTCTTTCCACTATAGTCTCCACTTTATTCTGTCCACTACAGTCTTTCCACTATAGTCTTTCCACTAAAGTCTATCCACTTTAGTCTTTCCACTATTCTCTGTCCACTTTAGTCTTTCCACTATAGTCTCCACTTTATTCTGTCCACTACAGTCTTTCCACTATAGTCTTTCCACTATAGTCTGTCCACTGTAGTCTTTCCACTTTAGTCTTTCCACTATAGTCTCCACTTTATTCTGCCCACTACAGTCTTTCCACTTTAGTCTTTCCACTATTCTCTGTCAACTTTAGTCTTTCCACTTTAGTCTTTCCACTATAGTCTCCACTTTATTCTGTCCACTACAGTTTTTCCACTATAGTCTTTCCACTATAGTCTGTCCACTTTAGTCTTTCCACTATTCTCTGTCCACTTTAATATTTCCACTATAGTCTTTCCAATATAGTCTGTCCACTTTAGTCTTTCCACTTTAGTCTTTCCACCTTAGTCTGTCCACTTTAGTCTTTCCACTATAGTCTGTCCACTTTAGTCTTTCCACTATTCTCTGTCCACTTTAGTCTTTCCAATTTAGTCTTTCCACTATAGTCTCCCCTTTATTCTGTCCACTACAGTATTTCCACTATAGTCTTTCCACTAAAGTCTGTCCACTTTAGTCTTTCCACTTTAGTTTTTCCACTTTAGTCTGTCCACTTCAGTCTTTCCACTATAGTCTGTCCAGTTTAGTCTTTCCACTTTAGTCTTTCCACTATAGTCTCCACTTTATTCTGTCCACTACAGTCTTTCCACTATAGTATTTCCACTAAAGTCTATCCACTTTAGTCTTTCCACTATTCTCTGTCCACTTTAGTCTTTCCACTATAGTCTACACTTTAATCTGCCCACTACAGTCTTTCCACTATAGTCTTTCCACTATAGTCTGTCCACTTTAATCTTTCCACTTTAGTCTTTCCACTATAGTCTCCACTTTATTCTGTCCACTACAGTCTTTCCACTTTAGTCTTTCCACTATTCTCTGTCAACTTTAGTCTTTCAACTTTAGTCTTTCCACTATAGTCTCCACTTTATTCTGTCCACTACAGTCTTTCCGCTATAGTCTTTCCACTATAGTCTGTCCACTTTAGTCTTTCCACTATTCTCTGTCCACTTTATTCTTTCCACTAAAGTCTTTCCAATATAGTCTGTCCACTTTAGTCTTTCCACTATAGTCTGTCCAGTTTAGTCTTTCCACTTTAGTCTTTCCACTATTCTCTGTCCACTTTAGTCTTTCCACTATAGTCTTTCCACTATAGTCTTTCCACTAAAGTCTATCCACTTTAGTCTTTCCACTATTCTCTGTCAACTTTAGTCTTTCCACTTTAGTCTTTCCACGATAGTCTCCACTTTATTCTGTCCACTACAGTCTTTCCACTATAATCTGTCCACTATAGTCTTTCCACTATAGTCTTTCCACTATAGTCTGTCCACTTTAATCTTTCCACTTTAGTCTTTCCACTATAGTCTCCACTTTATTCTGTCCACTACAGTCTTTCCACTATAGTCTTTCCACTATAGTCTGTTCACTTTAATCTTTCCACTTTAGTCTTTCCACTATAGTCTCCACTTTATTCTGTCCACTACAGTCTTTCCACTTTAGTCTTTCCACTATTCTCTGTCCACTTTAGTCTTTCCACTAAAGTCTTTCCAATATAGTCTGTCCACTTCAGTCTTTCCACTATAGTCTGTCCAGTTTAGTCTTTCCACTTTAGTCTTTCCACTATAGTCTTCACTTTATTCTGTCCACTACAGTCTTTCCACTATAGTCTTTCCACTAAAGTCTATCCACTTTAGTCTTTCCACTATTCTCTGTCAACTTTAGTCTTTCCACTTTAGTCTTTCCACGATAGTCTCCACTTTATTCTGTCCACTACAGTCTTTCCACTATAATCTGTCCACTATAGTCTGTCCACTTTAGTCTTTCCACTATTCTCTGTCCACTTTAGTCTTTCCACTATAGTCTTTCCAATATAGTCTGTCCACTTTAGTCTTTCCACTATAGTCTGTCCAGTTTAGTCTTTCCACTTTAGTCTTTCCACTATTCTCTGTCCACTTTAGTCTTTCCACTATAGTCTTTCCAATATAGTCTGTCCACTTCAGTCTTTCCACTATAGTCTGTCCAGTTTAGTCTTTCCACTTTAGTCTTTCCACTATAGTCTTCGCTTTATTCTGTCCACTACAGTCTTTCCACTATAGTCTTTCCACTAAAGTCTATCCACTTTAGTCTTTCCACTATTCTCTGTCAACTTTAGTCTTTCCACTTTAGTCTTTCCACTATAGTCTCCACTTTATTCTGTCCACTACAGTCTTTCCACTATAATCTTTCCACTATAGTCTGTCCACTTTAGTCTTTCCACTATAGTCTGTCCAGTTTAGTCTTTCCACTTTAGTCTTTCCACTATTCTCTGTCCACTTTAGTCTTTCCACTATAGTCTCCACTTTATTCTGTCCACTACAGTCTTTCCACTATAGTCTTTCCACTATAGTCTGTCCACTGTAGTCTTTCCACTTTAGTCTTTCCACTATAGTCTCCACTTTATTCTGCCCACTACAGTCTTTCCACTTTAGTCTTTCCACTATTCTCTGTCAACTTTAGTCTTTCCACTTTAGTCTTTCCACTATAGTCTCCACTTTATTCTGTCCACTACAGTTTTTCCACTATAGTCTTTCCACTATAGTCTGTCCACTTTAGTCTTTCCACTATTCTCTGTCCACTTTAATATTTCCACTATAGTCTTTCCAATATAGTCTGTCCACTTTAGTCTTTCCACTTTAGTCTTTCCACCTTAGTCTGTCCACTTTAGTCTTTCCACTATAGTCTGTCCACTTTAGTCTTTCCACTATTCTCTGTCCACTTTAGTCTTTCCAATTTAGTCTTTCCACTATAGTCTCCCCTTTATTCTGTCCACTACAGTATTTCCACTATAGTCTTTCCACTAAAGTCTGTCCACTTTAGTCTTTCCACTTTAGTTTTTCCACTTTAGTCTGTCCACTTCAGTCTTTCCACTATAGTCTGTCCAGTTTAGTCTTTCCACTTTAGTCTTTCCACTATAGTCTACACTTTAATCTGCCCACTACAGTCTTTCCACCATAGTCTTTCCACTATAGTCTGTCCACTTTAATCTTTCCACTTTAGTCTTTCCACTATAGTCTCCACTTTATTCTGTCCACTACAGTCTTTCCACTTTAGTCTTTCCACTATTCTCTGTCAACTTTAGTCTTTCAACTTTAGTCTTTCCACTATAGTCTCCACTTTATTCTGTCCACTACAGTCTTTCCACTATAGTCTTTCCACTATAGTCTGTCCACTTTAGTCTTTCCACTATTCTCTGTCCACTTTAGTCTTTCCACTAAAGTCTTTCCAATATAGTCTGTCCACTTTAGTCTTTCCACTATAGTCTGTCCAGTTTAGTCTTTCCACTTTAGTCTTTCCACTATTCTCTGTCCACTTTAGTCTTTCCACTATAGTCTTTCCACTATAGTCTTTCCACTAAAGTCTATCCACTTTAGTCTTTCCACTATTCTCTGTCAACTTTAGTCTTTCCACTTTAGTCTTTCCACGATAGTCTCCACTTTATTCTGTCCACTACAGTCTTTCCACTATAATCTGTCCACTATAGTCTTTCCACTATAGTCTTTCCACTATAGTCTGTCCACTTTAATCTTTCCACTTTAGTCTTTCCACTATAGTCTCCACTTTATTCTGTCCACTACAGTCTTTCCACTATAGTCTTTCCACTATAGTCTGTCCACTTTAATCTTTCCACTTTAGTCTTTCCACTATAGTCTCCACTTTATTCTGTCCACTACAGTCTTTCCACTTTAGTCTTTCCACTATTCTCTGTCCACTTTAGTCTTTCCACTAAAGTCTTTCCAATATAGTCTGTCCACTTCAGTCTTTCCACTATAGTCTGTCCAGTTTAGTCTTTCCACTTTAGTCTTTCCACTATAGTCTTCACTTTATTCTGTCCACTACAGTCTTTCCACTATAGTCTTTCCACTAAAGTCTATCCACTTTAGTCTTTCCACTATTCTCTGTCAACTTTAGTCTTTCCACTTTAGTCTTTCCACGATAGTCTCCACTTTATTCTGTCCACTACAGTCTTTCCACTATAATCTGTCCACTATAGTCTGTCCACTTTAGTCTTTCCACTATTCTCTGTCCACTTTAGTCTTTCCACTATAGTCTTTCCAATATAGTCTGTCCACTTTAGTCTTTCCACTATAGTCTGTCCAGTTTAGTCTTTCCACTTTAGTCTTTCCACTATTCTCTGTCCACTTTAGTCTTTCCACTATAGTCTTTCCAATATAGTCTGTCCACTTCAGTCTTTCCACTATAGTCTGTCCAGTTTAGTCTTTCCACTTTAGTCTTTCCACTATAGTCTTCGCTTTATTCTGTCCACTACAGTCTTTCCACTATAGTCTTTCCACTAAAGTCTATCCACTTTAGTCTTTCCACTATTCTCTGTCAACTTTAGTCTTTCCACTTTAGTCTTTCCACTATAGTCTCCACTTTATTCTGTCCACTACAGTCTTTCCACTATAATCTTTCCACTATAGTCTGTCCACTTTAGTCTTTCCACTATTCTCTGTCCACTTTAGTCTTTCCACTATAGTCTTTCCAATATAGTCTGTCCACTTTAGTCTTTCCACTATAGTCTTTCCAATATAGTCTGTCCACTTTAGTCTTTCCACTTTAGTCTTTCCACCTTAGTCTGTCCACTTTAGTCTTTCCACTATAGTCTGTCCACTTTAGTCTTTCCACTATTCTCTGTCCACTTTAGTCTTTCCACTATAGTCTCCACTCTATTCTGTCCACTACAGTCTTTCCACTATAGTCTTTCCACTATAGTCTGTCCACTGTAGTCTTTCCACTTTAGTCTTTCCACTATAGTCTCCACTTTATTCTGTCCACTACAGTCTTTCCACTTTAGTCTTTCCACTATTCTCTGTCAACTTTAGTCTTTCCACTATAGTCTTTTCACTATAGTCTGTCCACTTTAGTCTTTCCACTATTCTCTGTCAACTTTAGTCTTTCCACTATAGTCTCCACTTTATTCTGTCCACTACAGTCTTTCCACTATAGTCTTTCCACTATAGTCTCCACTTTATTCTGTCCACTACAGTCTTTCCACTATAGTCTTTCCACTATAGTCTGTCCACTTTAGTCTTTCCACTTTAGTCTTTCCACCTTAGTCTGTCCACTTTAGTCTTTCCACTATAGTCTGTCCACTTTAGTCTTTCCACTATTCTCTGTCCACTTTAGTCTTTCCACTTTAGTCTTTCCACTATAGTCTCCACTCTATTCTGTCCACTACAGTCTTTCCACTATAGTCTTTCCACTATAGTCTGTCCACTGTAGTCTTTCCACTTTAGTCTTTCCACTATAGTCTACACTTTATTCTGTCCACTACAGTCTTTCCACTTTAGTCTTTCCACTATTCTCTGTCAACTTTAGTCTTTCCGCTATAGTCTTTTCACTATAGTCTGTTCACTTTAGTCTTTCCACTATTCTCTGTCAACTTTAGTCTTTCCACTATAGTCTCCACTTTATTCTGTCCACTACAGTCTTTCCACTATAGTCTTTCCACTATAGTCTGTCCACTTTAGTCTTTCCACTTTAGTTTTTCCAATATAGTCTGTCCACTTCAGTCTTTCCACTATAGTCTGTCCAGTTTAGTCTTTCCACTTTAGTCTTTCCACTATAGTCTTCACTTTATTCTGTCCACTACAGTCTTTCCACTATAGTCTTTCCACTAAAGTCTATTCACTTTAGTCTTTCCACTATTCTCTGTCAACTTTAGTCTTTCCACTTTAGTCTTTCCACTATAGTCTCCACTTTATTCTGTCCACTACAGTTTTTCCACTATAATCTTTCCACTATAGTCTGTCCACTTTAGTCTTTCCACTATTCTCTGTCCACTTTAGTCTTTCCACTATAGTCTTTCCAATATAGTCTGTCCACTTTAGTCTTTCCACTATAGTCTTTCCAATATAGTCTGTCCACTTTAGTCTTTCCACTTTAGTCTTTCCACCTTAGTCTGTCCACTTTAGTCTTTCCACTATAGTCTGCCCACTTTAGTCTTTCCACTATTCTCTGTCCACTTTAGTCTTTCCACTTTAGTCTTTCCACTATAGTCTCCACTCTATTCTGTCCACTACAGTCTTTCCACTATAGACTTTCCACTATAGTCTGTCCACTGTAGTCTTTCCACTTTAGTCTTTCCACTATAGTCTCCACTTTATTCTGTCCACTACAGTCTTTCCACTTTAGTCTTTCCACTATTTTCTGTCAACTTTAGTCTTTCCACTATAGTCTTTCCACTATAGTCTGTCCACTTTAGTCTTTCCACTTTAGTCTTTCCACTTTAGTCTGTCCACTTTAGTCTTTCCACTATAGTCTGTCCACTTTAGTCTTTCCACTATTCTCTGTCCACTTTAGTCTTTCCACTATAGTCACCACTTTATTCTGTCCACTACAGTCTTTCCACTATAGTCTTTCCACTATAGTCTGTCCACTTTAGTCTTTCCACTTTAATCTTTCCACTTTAGTCTGTCCACTTTAGTCTTTCCACTTTAGTCTTTCCCCTTTATTCTGTCCACTTCAGTGTATACACTTTAGTCTGTCCACTGAGTCTTTCCACTTCAGTCTTTCCACTATAGTCTTTCCACTTTAGTCTTTCCAATTTAGTCTTTCCATTATAGTCTCCACTTTATTCTGTCCACTACAGTCTTTCCACTTTAGTCTTTCCACTATAGTCTGTCCACTTTAGTCTTTCCACTATTCTCTGTCCACTTTAGTCTTTCCACTTTAATCTTTCCACTTTAGTCTGTCCACTTTAGTCTTTCCAATATAGTCTGTCCACTTTAGTCTTTCCACTATAGTCTTTCCACTATAGTCTGTCCACTTTAGTCTTTCCACTTTAGTTTTTCCACTTTAGTCTGTCCACTTCAGTCTTTCCATTATAGTCTGTCCAGTTTAGTCTTTCCACTTTAGTCTTTCCACTATAGTCTCCACTTTATTCTGTCCACTACAGTATTTCCACTATAGTCTTTCCACTAAAGTCTGTCCACTTTAGTCTTTCCACTTTAGTTTTTCCACTTTAGTCTGTCCACTTCAGTCTTTCCACTATAGTCTGTCCAGTTTAGTCTTTCCACTTTAGTCTTTCCACTATAGTCTCCACTTTATTCTGTCCACTACAGTCTTTCCACTATAGTATTTCCACTAAAGTCTATCCACTTTAGTCTTTCCACTATTCTCTGTCCACTTTAGTCTTTCCACTATAGTCTCCACTTTAATCTGCCCACTACAGTCTTTCCACTATAGTCTTTCCACTATAGTCTGTCCACTTTAATCTTTCCACTTTAGTCTTTCCACTATAGTCTCCACTTTATTCTGTCCACTACAGTCTTTCCACTTTAGTCTTTCCACTATTCTCTGTCAACTTTAGTCTTTCCACTTTAGTCTTTCCACGATAGTCTCCACTTTATTCTGTCCACTACAGTCTTTCCACTATAATCTGTCCACTATAGTCTGTCCACTTTAGTCTTTCCACTATTCTCTGTCCACTTTAGTCTTTCCACTATAGTCTTTCCAATATAGTCTGTCCACTTTAGTCTTTCCACTATAGTCTGTCCAGTTTAGTCTTTCCACTTTAGTCTTTCCACTATTCTCTGTCCACTTTAGTCTTTCCACTATAGTCTTTCCAATATAGTCTGTCCACTTCAGTCTTTCCACTATAGTCTGTCCAGTTTAGTCTTTCCACTTTAGTCTTTCCACTATAGTCTTCGCTTTATTCTGTCCACTACAGTCTTTCCACTATAGTCTTTCCACTAAAGTCTATCCACTTTAGTCTTTCCACTATTCTCTGTCAACTTTAGTCTTTCCACTTTAGTCTTTCCACTATAGTCTCCACTTTATTCTGTCCACTACAGTCTTTCCACTATAATCTTTCCACTATAGTCTGTCCACTTTAGTCTTTCCACTATAGTCTGTCCAGTTTAGTCTTTCCACTTTAGTCTTTCCACTATTCTCTGTCCACTTTAGTCTTTCCACTATAGTCTCCACTTTATTCTGTCCACTACAGTCTTTCCACTATAGTCTTTCCACTATAGTCTGTCCACTGTAGTCTTTCCACTTTAGTCTTTCCACTATAGTCTCCACTTTATTCTGCCCACTACAGTCTTTCCACTTTAGTCTTTCCACTATTCTCTGTCAACTTTAGTCTTTCCACTTTAGTCTTTCCACTATAGTCTCCACTTTATTCTGTCCACTACAGTTTTTCCACTATAGTCTTTCCACTATAGTCTGTCCACTTTAGTCTTTCCACTATTCTCTGTCCACTTTAATATTTCCACTATAGTCTTTCCAATATAGTCTGTCCACTTTAGTCTTTCCACTTTAGTCTTTCCACCTTAGTCTGTCCACTTTAGTCTTTCCACTATAGTCTGTCCACTTTAGTCTTTCCACTATTCTCTGTCCACTTTAGTCTTTCCAATTTAGTCTTTCCACTATAGTCTCCCCTTTATTCTGTCCACTACAGTATTTCCACTATAGTCTTTCCACTAAAGTCTGTCCACTTTAGTCTTTCCACTTTAGTTTTTCCACTTTAGTCTGTCCACTTCAGTCTTTCCACTATAGTCTGTCCAGTTTAGTCTTTCCACTTTAGTCTTTCCACTATAGTCTCCACTTTATTCTGTCCACTACAGTCTTTCCACTATAGTATTTCCACTAAAGTCTATCCACTTTAGTCTTTCCACTATTCTCTGTCCACTATAGTCTACACTTTAATCTGCCCACTACAGTCTTTCCACCATAGTCTTTCCACTATAGTCTGTCCACTTTAATCTTTCCACTTTAGTCTTTCCACTATAGTCTCCACTTTATTCTGTCCACTACAGTCTTTCCACTTTAGTCTTTCCACTATTCTCTGTCAACTTTAGTCTTTCAACTTTAGTCTTTCCACTATAGTCTCCACTTTATTCTGTCCACTACAGTCTTTCCACTATAGTCTTTCCACTATAGTCTGTCCACTTTAGTCTTTCCACTATTCTCTGTCCACTTTAGTCTTTCCACTAAAGTCTTTCCAATATAGTCTGTCCACTTTAGTCTTTCCACTATAGTCTGTCCAGTTTAGTCTTTCCACTTTAGTCTTTCCACTATTCTCTGTCCACTTTAGTCTTTCCACTATAGTCTTTCCACTATAGTCTTTCCACTAAAGTCTATCCACTTTAGTCTTTCCACTATTCTCTGTCAACTTTAGTCTTTCCACTTTAGTCTTTCCACGATAGTCTCCACTTTATTCTGTCCACTACAGTCTTTCCACTATAATCTGTCCACTATAGTCTTTCCACTATAGTCTTTCCACTATAGTCTGTCCACTTTAATCTTTCCACTTTAGTCTTTCCACTATAGTCTCCACTTTATTCTGTCCACTACAGTCTTTCCACTATAGTCTTTCCACTATAGTCTGTCCACTTTAATCTTTCCACTTTAGTCTTTCCACTATAGTCTCCACTTTATTCTGTCCACTACAGTCTTTCCACTTTAGTCTTTCCACTATTCTCTGTCCACTTTAGTCTTTCCACTAAAGTCTTTCCAATATAGTCTGTCCACTTCAGTCTTTCCACTATAGTCTGTCCAGTTTAGTCTTTCCACTTTAGTCTTTCCACTATAGTCTTCACTTTATTCTGTCCACTACAGTCTTTCCACTATAGTCTTTCCACTAAAGTCTATCCACTTTAGTCTTTCCACTATTCTCTGTCAACTTTAGTCTTTCCACTTTAGTCTTTCCACGATAGTCTCCACTTTATTCTGTCCACTACAGTCTTTCCACTATAATCTGTCCACTATAGTCTGTCCACTTTAGTCTTTCCACTATTCTCTGTCCACTTTAGTCTTTCCACTATAGTCTTTCCAATATAGTCTGTCCACTTTAGTCTTTCCACTATAGTCTGTCCAGTTTAGTCTTTCCACTTTAGTCTTTCCACTATTCTCTGTCCACTTTAGTCTTTCCACTATAGTCTTTCCAATATAGTCTGTCCACTTCAGTCTTTCCACTATAGTCTGTCCAGTTTAGTCTTTCCACTTTAGTCTTTCCACTATAGTCTTCGCTTTATTCTGTCCACTACAGTCTTTCCACTATAGTCTTTCCACTAAAGTCTATCCACTTTAGTCTTTCCACTATTCTCTGTCAACTTTAGTCTTTCCACTTTAGTCTTTCCACTATAGTCTCCACTTTATTCTGTCCACTACAGTCTTTCCACTATAATCTTTCCACTATAGTCTGTCCACTTTAGTCTTTCCACTATTCTCTGTCCACTTTAGTCTTTCCACTATAGTCTTTCCAATATAGTCTGTCCACTTTAGTCTTTCCACTATAGTCTTTCCAATATAGTCTGTCCACTTTAGTCTTTCCACTTTAGTCTTTCCACCTTAGTCTGTCCACTTTAGTCTTTCCACTATAGTCTGTCCACTTTAGTCTTTCCACTATTCTCTGTCCACTTTAGTCTTTCCACTATAGTCTCCACTCTATTCTGTCCACTACAGTCTTTCCACTATAGTCTTTCCACTATAGTCTGTCCACTGTAGTCTTTCCACTTTAGTCTTTCCACTATAGTCTCCACTTTATTCTGTCCACTACAGTCTTTCCACTTTAGTCTTTCCACTATTCTCTGTCAACTTTAGTCTTTCCACTATAGTCTTTTCACTATAGTCTGTCCACTTTAGTCTTTCCACTATTCTCTGTCAACTTTAGTCTTTCCACTATAGTCTCCACTTTATTCTGTCCACTACAGTCTTTCCACTATAGTCTTTCCACTATAGTCTCCACTTTATTCTGTCCACTACAGTCTTTCCACTATAGTCTTTCCACTATAGTCTGTCCACTTTAGTCTTTCCACTTTAGTCTTTCCACCTTAGTCTGTCCACTTTAGTCTTTCCACTATAGTCTGTCCACTTTAGTCTTTCCACTATTCTCTGTCCACTTTAGTCTTTCCACTTTAGTCTTTCCACTATAGTCTCCACTCTATTCTGTCCACTACAGTCTTTCCACTATAGTCTTTCCACTATAGTCTGTCCACTGTAGTCTTTCCACTTTAGTCTTTCCACTATAGTCTACACTTTATTCTGTCCACTACAGTCTTTCCACTTTAGTCTTTCCACTATTCTCTGTCAACTTTAGTCTTTCCGCTATAGTCTTTTCACTATAGTCTGTTCACTTTAGTCTTTCCACTATTCTCTGTCAACTTTAGTCTTTCCACTATAGTCTCCACTTTATTCTGTCCACTACAGTCTTTCCACTATAGTCTTTCCACTATAGTCTGTCCACTTTAGTCTTTCCACTTTAGTTTTTCCAATATAGTCTGTCCACTTCAGTCTTTCCACTATAGTCTGTCCAGTTTAGTCTTTCCACTTTAGTCTTTCCACTATAGTCTTCACTTTATTCTGTCCACTACAGTCTTTCCACTATAGTCTTTCCACTAAAGTCTATTCACTTTAGTCTTTCCACTATTCTCTGTCAACTTTAGTCTTTCCACTTTAGTCTTTCCACTATAGTCTCCACTTTATTCTGTCCACTACAGTTTTTCCACTATAATCTTTCCACTATAGTCTGTCCACTTTAGTCTTTCCACTATTCTCTGTCCACTTTAGTCTTTCCACTATAGTCTTTCCAATATAGTCTGTCCACTTTAGTCTTTCCACTATAGTCTTTCCAATATAGTCTGTCCACTTTAGTCTTTCCACTTTAGTCTTTCCACCTTAGTCTGTCCACTTTAGTCTTTCCACTATAGTCTGCCCACTTTAGTCTTTCCACTATTCTCTGTCCACTTTAGTCTTTCCACTTTAGTCTTTCCACTATAGTCTCCACTCTATTCTGTCCACTACAGTCTTTCCACTATAGACTTTCCACTATAGTCTGTCCACTGTAGTCTTTCCACTTTAGTCTTTCCACTATAGTCTCCACTTTATTCTGTCCACTACAGTCTTTCCACTTTAGTCTTTCCACTATTTTCTGTCAACTTTAGTCTTTCCACTATAGTCTTTCCACTATAGTCTGTCCACTTTAGTCTTTCCACTTTAGTCTTTCCACTTTAGTCTGTCCACTTTAGTCTTTCCACTATAGTCTGTCCACTTTAGTCTTTCCACTATTCTCTGTCCACTTTAGTCTTTCCACTATAGTCACCACTTTATTCTGTCCACTACAGTCTTTCCACTATAGTCTTTCCACTATAGTCTGTCCACTTTAGTCTTTCCACTTTAATCTTTCCACTTTAGTCTGTCCACTTTAGTCTTTCCACTTTAGTCTTTCCCCTTTATTCTGTCCACTTCAGTGTATACACTTTAGTCTGTCCACTGAGTCTTTCCACTTCAGTCTTTCCACTATAGTCTTTCCACTTTAGTCTTTCCAATTTAGTCTTTCCATTATAGTCTCCACTTTATTCTGTCCACTACAGTCTTTCCACTTTAGTCTTTCCACTATAGTCTGTCCACTTTAGTCTTTCCACTATTCTCTGTCCACTTTAGTCTTTCCACTTTAATCTTTCCACTTTAGTCTGTACACTTTAGTCTTTCCAATATAGTCTGTCCACTTTAGTCTTTCCACTATAGTCTTTCCACTATAGTCTGTCCACTTTAGTCTTTCCACTTTAGTTTTTCCACTTTAGTCTGTCCACTTCAGTCTTTCCATTATAGTCTGTCCAGTTTAGTCTTTCCACTTTAGTCTTTCCACTATAGTCTCCACTTTATTCTGTCCACTACAGTATTTCCACTATAGTCTTTCCACTAAAGTCTGTCCACTTTAGTCTTTCCACTTTAGTTTTTCCACTTTAGTCTGTCCACTTCAGTCTTTCCACTATAGTCTGTCCAGTTTAGTCTTTCCACTTTAGTCTTTCCACTATAGTCTCCACTTTATTCTGTCCACTACAGTCTTTCCACTATAGTATTTCCACTAAAGTCTATCCACTTTAGTCTTTCCACTATTCTCTGTCCACTTTAGTCTTTCCACTATAGTCTCCACTTTAATCTGCCCACTACAGTCTTTCCACTATAGTCTTTCCACTATAGTCTGTCCACTTTAATCTTTCCACTTTAGTCTTTCCACTATAGTCTCCACTTTATTCTGTCCACTACAGTCTTTCCACTTTAGTCTTTCCACTATTCTCTGTCAACTTTAGTCTTTCCACTTTAGTCTTTCCACGATAGTCTCCACTTTATTCTGTCCACTACAGTCTTTCCACTATAATCTGTCCACTATAGTCTGTCCACTTTAGTCTTTCCACTATTCTCTGTCCACTTTAGTCTTTCCACTATAGTCTTTCCAATATAGTCTGTCCACTTTAGTCTTTCCACTATAGTCTGTCCAGTTTAGTCTTTCCACTTTAGTCTTTCCACTATTCTCTGTCCACTTTAGTCTTTCCACTATAGTCTTTCCAATATAGTCTGTCCACTTCAGTCTTTCCACTATAGTCTGTCCAGTTTAGTCTTTCCACTTTAGTCTTTCCACTATAGTCTTCGCTTTATTCTGTCCACTACAGTCTTTCCACTATAGTCTTTCCACTAAAGTCTATCCACTTTAGTCTTTCCACTATTCTCTGTCAACTTTAGTCTTTCCACTTTAGTCTTTCCACTATAGTCTCCACTTTATTCTGTCCACTACAGTCTTTCCACTATAATCTTTCCACTATAGTCTGTCCACTTTAGTCTTTCCACTATAGTCTGTCCAGTTTAGTCTTTCCACTTTAGTCTTTCCACTATTCTCTGTCCACTTTAGTCTTTCCACTATAGTCTCCACTTTATTCTGTCCACTACAGTCTTTCCACTATAGTCTTTCCACTATAGTCTGTCCACTGTAGTCTTTCCACTTTAGTCTTTCCACTATAGTCTCCACTTTATTCTGCCCACTACAGTCTTTCCACTTTAGTCTTTCCACTATTCTCTGTCAACTTTAGTCTTTCCACTTTAGTCTTTCCACTATAGTCTCCACTTTATTCTGTCCACTACAGTTTTTCCACTATAGTCTTTCCACTATAGTCTGTCCACTTTAGTCTTTCCACTATTCTCTGTCCACTTTAATATTTCCACTATAGTCTTTCCAATATAGTCTGTCCACTTTAGTCTTTCCACTTTAGTCTTTCCACCTTAGTCTGTCCACTTTAGTCTTTCCACTATAGTCTGTCCACTTTAGTCTTTCCACTATTCTCTGTCCACTTTAGTCTTTCCAATTTAGTCTTTCCACTATAGTCTCCCCTTTATTCTGTCCACTACAGTATTTCCACTATAGTCTTTCCACTAAAGTCTGTCCACTTTAGTCTTTCCACTTTAGTTTTTCCACTTTAGTCTGTCCACTTCAGTCTTTCCACTATAGTCTGTCCAGTTTAGTCTTTCCACTTTAGTCTTTCCACTATAGTCTCCACTTTATTCTGTCCACTACAGTCTTTCCACTATAGTATTTCCACTAAAGTCTATCCACTTTAGTCTTTCCACTATTCTCTGTCCACTTTAGTCTTTCCACTATAGTCTACACTTTAATCTGCCCACTACAGTCTTTCCACCATAGTCTTTCCACTATAGTCTGTCCACTTTAATCTTTCCACTTTAGTCTTTCCACTATAGTCTCCACTTTATTCTGTCCACTACAGTCTTTCCACTTTAGTCTTTCCACTATTCTCTGTCAACTTTAGTCTTTCAACTTTAGTCTTTCCACTATAGTCTCCACTTTATTCTGTCCACTACAGTCTTTCCACTATAGTCTTTCCACTATAGTCTGTCCACTTTAGTCTTTCCACTATTCTCTGTCCACTTTAGTCTTTCCACTAAAGTCTTTCCAATATAGTCTGTCCACTTTAGTCTTTCCACTATAGTCTGTCCAGTTTAGTCTTTCCACTTTAGTCTTTCCACTATTCTCTGTCCACTTTAGTCTTTCCACTATAGTCTTTCCACTATAGTCTTTCCACTAAAGTCTATCCACTTTAGTCTTTCCACTATTCTCTGTCAACTTTAGTCTTTCCACTTTAGTCTTTCCACGATAGTCTCCACTTTATTCTGTCCACTACAGTCTTTCCACTATAATCTGTCCACTATAGTCTTTCCACTATAGTCTTTCCACTATAGTCTGTCCACTTTAATCTTTCCACTTTAGTCTTTCCACTATAGTCTCCACTTTATTCTGTCCACTACAGTCTTTCCACTATAGTCTTTCCACTATAGTCTGTCCACTTTAATCTTTCCACTTTAGTCTTTCCACTATAGTCTCCACTTTATTCTGTCCACTACAGTCTTTCCACTTTAGTCTTTCCACTATTCTCTGTCCACTTTAGTCTTTCCACTAAAGTCTTTCCAATATAGTCTGTCCACTTCAGTCTTTCCACTATAGTCTGTCCAGTTTAGTCTTTCCACTTTAGTCTTTCCACTATAGTCTTCACTTTATTCTGTCCACTACAGTCTTTCCACTATAGTCTTTCCACTAAAGTCTATCCACTTTAGTCTTTCCACTATTCTCTGTCAACTTTAGTCTTTCCACTTTAGTCTTTCCACGATAGTCTCCACTTTATTCTGTCCACTACAGTCTTTCCACTATAATCTGTCCACTATAGTCTGTCCACTTTAGTCTTTCCACTATTCTCTGTCCACTTTAGTCTTTCCACTATAGTCTTTCCAATATAGTCTGTCCACTTTAGTCTTTCCACTATAGTCTGTCCAGTTTAGTCTTTCCACTTTAGTCTTTCCACTATTCTCTGTCCACTTTAGTCTTTCCACTATAGTCTTTCCAATATAGTCTGTCCACTACAGTCTTTCCACTATAGTCTTTCCACTAAAGTCTATCCACTTTAGTCTTTCCACTATTCTCTGTCAACTTTAGTCTTTCCACTTTAGTCTTTCCACTATAGTCTCCACTTTATTCTGTCCACTACAGTCTTTCCACTATAATCTTTCCACTATAGTCTGTCCACTTTAGTCTTTCCACTATTCTCTGTCCACTTTAGTCTTTCCACTATAGTCTTTCCAATATAGTCTGTCCACTTTAGTCTTTCCACTATAGTCTTTCCAATATAGTCTGTCCACTTTAGTCTTTCCACTTTAGTCTTTCCACCTTAGTCTGTCCACTTTAGTCTTTCCACTATAGTCTGTCCACTTTAGTCTTTCCACTATTCTCTGTCCACTTTAGTCTTTCCACTATAGTCTCCACTCTATTCTGTCCACTACAGTCTTTCCACTATAGTCTTTCCACTATAGTCTGTCCACTGTAGTCTTTCCACTTTAGTCTTTCCACTATAGTCTCCACTTTATTCTGTCCACTACAGTCTTTCCACTTTAGTCTTTCCACTATTCTCTGTCAACTTTAGTCTTTCCACTATAGTCTTTTCACTATAGTCTGTCCACTTTAGTCTTTCCACTATTCTCTGTCAACTTTAGTCTTTCCACTATAGTCTCCACTTTATTCTGTCCACTACAGTCTTTCCACTATAGTCTTTCCACTATAGTCTCCACTTTGTTCTGTCCACTACAGTCTTTCCACTATAGTCTTTCCACTATAGTCTGTCCACTTTAGTCTTTCCACTTTAGTCTTTCCACCTTAGTCTGTCCACTTTAGTCTTTCCACTATAGTCTGTCCACTTTAGTCTTTCCACTATTCTCTGTCCACTTTAGTCTTTCCACTTTAGTCTTTCCACTATAGTCTCCACTCTATTCTGTCCACTACAGTCTTTCCACTATAGTCTTTCCACTATAGTCTGTCCACTGTAGTCTTTCCACTTTAGTCTTTCCACTATAGTCTACACTTTATTCTGTCCACTACAGTCTTTCCACTTTAGTCTTTCCACTATTCTCTGTCAACTTTAGTCTTTCCGCTATAGTCTTTTCACTATAGTCTGTTCACTTTAGTCTTTCCACTATTCTCTGTCAACTTTAGTCTTTCCACTATAGTCTCCACTTTATTCTGTCCACTACAGTCTTTCCACTATAGTCTTTCCACTATAGTCTGTCCACTTTAGTCTTTCCACTTTAGTTTTTCCAATATAGTCTGTCCACTTCAGTCTTTCCACTATAGTCTGTCCAGTTTAGTCTTTCCACTTTAGTCTTTCCACTATAGTCTTCACTTTATTCTGTCCACTACAGTCTTTCCACTATAGTCTTTCCACTAAAGTCTATTCACTTTAGTCTTTCCACTATTCTCTGTCAACTTTAGTCTTTCCACTTTAGTCTTTCCACTATAGTCTCCACTTTATTCTGTCCACTACAGTTTTTCCACTATAATCTTTCCACTATAGTCTGTCCACTTTAGTCTTTCCACTATTCTCTGTCCACTTTAGTCTTTCCACTATAGTCTCCACTCTATTCTGTCCACTACAGTCTTTCCACTATAGTCTTTCCACTATAGTCTGTCCACTGTAGTCTTTCCACTTTAGTCTTTCCACTATAGTCTCCACTTTATTCTGTCCACTACAGTCTTTCCACTTTAGTCTTTCCACTATTTTCTGTCAACTTTAGTCTTTCCACTATAGTCTTTCCACTATAGTCTGTCCACTTTAGTCTTTCCACTTTAGTCTTTCCACTTTAGTCTGTCCACTTTAGTCTTTCCACTATAGTCTGTCCACTTTAGTCTTTCCACTATTCTCTGTCCACTTTAGTCTTTCCACTTTAGTCTTTCCACTATAGTCACCACTTTATTCTGTCCACTACAGTCTTTCCACTATAGTCTTTCCACTATAGTCTGTCCACTTTAGTCTTTCCACTTTAATCTTTCCACTTTAGTCTGTCCACTTTAGTCTTTCCACTTTAGTCTTTCCCCTTTATTCTGTCCACTTCAGTGTATACACTTTAGTCTGTCCACTGAGTCTTTCCACTTCAGTCTTTCCACTATAGTCTTTCCACTTTAGTCTTTCCAATTTAGTCTTTCCATTATAGTCTCCACTTTATTCTGTCCACTACAGTCTTTCCACTTTAGTCTTTCCACTATAGTCTGTCCACTTTAGTCTTTCCACTATTCTCTGTCCACTTTAGTCTTTCCACTTTAATCTTTCCACTTTAGTCTGTCCACTTTAGTCTTTCCAATATAGTCTGTCCACTTTAGTCTTTCCACTATAGTCTTTCCACTATAGTCTGTCCACTTTAGTCTTTCCACTTTAGTTTTTCCACTTTAGTCTGTCCACTTCAGTCTTTCCATTATAGTCTGTCCAGTTTAGTCTTTCCACTTTAGTCTTTCCACTATAGTCTCCACTTTATTCTGTCCACTACAGTATTTCCACTATAGTCTTTCCACTAAAGTCTGTCCACTTTAGTCTTTCCACTTTAGTTTTTCCACTTTAGTCTGTCCACTTCAGTCTTTCCACTATAGTCTGTCCAGTTTAGTCTTTCCACTTTAGTCTTTCCACTATAGTCTCCACTTTATTCTGTCCACTACAGTCTTTCCACTATAGTATTTCCACTAAAGTCTATCCACTTTAGTCTTTCCACTATTCTCTGTCCACTTTAGTCTTTCCACTATAGTCTCCACTTTAATCTGCCCACTACAGTCTTTCCACTATAGTCTTTCCACTATAGTCTGTCCACTTTAATCTTTCCACTTTAGTCTTTCCACTATAGTCTCCACTTTATTCTGTCCACTACAGTCTTTCCACTTTAGTCTTTCCACTATTCTCTGTCAACTTTGGTCTTTCCACTTTAGTCTTTCCACTATAGTTTCCACTTTATTCTGTCCACTACAGTCTTTCCACTATAGTCTTTCCACTATAGTCTGTCCACTTTAGTCTTTCCACTATTCTCTGTCCACTTTAGTCTTTCCACTATAGTCTTTCCAATATAGTCTGTCCACTTTAGTCTTTCCACTATAGTCTGTCCAGTTTAGTCTTTCCACTTTAGTCTTTCCACTATTCTCTGTCCACTTTATTCTTTCCACTATAGTCTTTCCAATATACTCTGTCCACTTTTGTCTTTCCACTTTAGTCTTTCCACTATAGTCTCCACTTTATTCTGTCCACTACAGTCTTTCCACTATAGTCTTTCCACTTTAGTCTTTCCACTATAGTCTGTCCAGTTTAGTCTTTCCACTTTAGTCTTTCCACTATTCTCTGTCCACTTTAGTCTGTTCACTTAATCTTTCCACTATTCTCTGTCCACTTTTGTCTTTCCACTTTAGTCTTTCCACTATAGTCTCCACTTTATTCTGTCCACTACAGTCTTTCCACGATAGTCTTTCCACTATAGTCTGTCCACTTTAGTCTTTCCACTATAGTCTACACTTTATTCTGTCCACTACAGTCTTTCCACTTTAGTCTTTCCACTATTCTCTGTCAACTTTAGTCTTTCCGCTATAGTCTTTTCACTATAGTCTGTTCACTTTAGTCTTTCCACTATTCTCTGTCAACTTTAGTCTTTCCACTATAGTCTCCACTTTATTCTGTCCACTACAGTCTTTCCACTATAGTCTTTCCACTATAGTCTGTCCACTTTAGTCTTTCCACTTTAGTTTTTCCAATATAGTCTGTCCACTTCAGTCTTTCCACTATAGTCTGTCCAGTTTAGTCTTTCCACTTTAGTCTTTCCACTATAGTCTTCACTTTATTCTGTCCACTACAGTCTTTCCACTATAGTCTTTCCACTAAAGTCTATTCACTTTAGTCTTTCCACTATTCTCTGTCAACTTTAGTCTTTCCACTTTAGTCTTTCCACTATAGTCTCCACTTTATTCTGTCCACTACAGTCTTTCCACTATAATCTTTCCACTATAGTCTGTCCACTTTAGTCTTTCCACTATTCTCTGTCCACTTTAGTCTTTCCACTATAGTCTTTCCAATATAGTCTGTCCACTTTAGTCTTTCCACTATAGTCTTTCCAATATCGTCTGTCCACTTTAGTCTTTCCACTTTAGTCTTTCCACCTTAGTTTGTCCACTTTAGTCTTTCCACTATAGTCTGCCCACTTTAGTCTTTCCACTATTCTCTGTCCACTTTAGTCTTTCCACTTTAGTCTTTCCACTATAGTCTCCACTCTATTCTGTCCACTACAGTCTTTCCACTATAGTCTTTCCACTATAGTCTGTCCACTGTAGTCTTTCCACTTTAGTCTTTCCACTATAGTCTCCACTTTATTCTGTCCACTACAGTCTTTCCACTTTAGTCTTTCCACTATTCTCTGTCAACTTTAGTCTTCCCACTATAGTCTTTCCACTATAGTCTGTCCACTTTAGTCTTTCCACTTTAGTCTTTCCACTTTAGTCTGTCCACTTTAGTCTTTCCACTATAGTCTGTCCACTTTAGTCTTTCCACTATTCTCTGTCCACTTTAGTCTTTCCACTTTAGTCTTTCCACTATAGTCACCACTTTATTCTGTCCACTACAGTCTTTCCACTATAGTCTTTTCACTATAGTCTGTCCACTTTAGTCTTTCCACTTTAATCTTTCCACTTTAGTCTGTCCACTTTAGTCTTTCCACTTTAGTCTTTCCCCTTTATTCTGTCCACTTCAGTGTATACACTTTAGTCTGTCCACTGAGTCTTTCCACTTCAGTCTTTCCACTATAGTCTTTCCACTATAGTCTGTCCACTTTAGTCTTTCCACTATTCTCTGTCCACTTTAGTCTTTCCACTTTAATCTTTCCACTTTAGTCTGTCCACTTTAGTCTTTCCACTATAGTCTGTCCACTTTAGTCTTTCCACTATAGTCTTTCCACTATAGTCTGTCCAGTTTAGTCTTTCCACTTTAGTCTTTCCACTATAGTCTCCACTTTATTCTGTCCACTACAGTATTTCCACTATAGTCTTTCCACTAAAGTCTGTCCACTTTAGTCTTTCCACTATAGTCTCCACTTTAATCTGCCCACTACAGTCTTTCCACTATAGTCTTTCCACTATAGTCTGTCCACTTTAATCTTTCCACTTTAGTCTTTCCACTATAGTCTCCACTTTATTCTGTCCACTACAGTCTTTCCACTTTAGTCTTTCCACTATTCTCTGTCAACTTTAGTCTTTCCACTTTAGTCTTTCCACTATAGTCTCCACTTTATTCTGTCCACTACAGTCTTTCCACTATAGTCTTTCCACTATAGTCTGTCCACTTTAGTCTTTCCACTATTCTCTGTCCACTTTAGTCTTTCCACTATAGTCTTTCCAATATAGTCTGTCCACTTTAGTCTTTCCACTATAGTCTGTCCAGTTTAGTCTTTCCACTTAAGTCTTTCCACTATTCTCTGTCCACTTTATTCTTTCCACTATAGTCTTTCCAATATACTCTGTCCACTTTAGTCTTTCCACTATAGTCTGTCCAGTTTAGTCTTTCCACTTTAGTCTTTCCACTATAGTCTTCACTTTATTCTGTCCACT
Source organism: Branchinecta sandiegonensis (assembly GCA_030848855.1). Taxonomy (NCBI): domain Eukaryota; kingdom Metazoa; phylum Arthropoda; class Branchiopoda; order Anostraca; family Branchinectidae; genus Branchinecta; species Branchinecta sandiegonensis. Next base: position 127,741 of record JAUPMV010000071.1, read on the forward strand.
ACAGTCTTTCCACTATAGTCTTTCCACTAAAGTCTATCCACTTTAGTCTTTCCACTATTCTCTGTCAACTTTAGTCTTTCCACTTTAGTCTTTTCACTATAGTCTCCACTTTATTCTGTCCACTACAGTCTTTCCACTATAATCTGTCCACTATAGTCTGTCCACTTTAGTCTTTCCACTATTCTCTGTCCACTTTAGTCTTTCCACTATAGTCTTTCAAATATAGTCTGTCCACTTTAGTCTTTCCACTATAGTCTGTCCAGTTTAGTCTTTCCACTTTAGTCTTTCCACTATTCTCTGTCCACTTTAGTCTTTCCACTATAGTCTTTCCAATATAGTCTGTCCACTTCAGTCTTTCCACTATAGTCTGTCCAGTTTAGTCTTTCCACTTTAGTCTTTCCACTATAGTCTTCACTTTATTCTGTCCACTACAGTCTTTCCACTATAGTCTTTCCACTAAAGTCTATCCACTTTAGTCTTTCCACTATTCTCTGTCAACTTTAGTCTTTCCACTTCAGTCTTTAAACTATAGTCTCCACTTTATTCTGTCCACTACAGTCTTTCCACTATAGTCTTTCCACTATAGTCTGTCCACTTTTGTCTTTCCACTATAGTCTGTCCACTTTAGTCTTTCCACTATTCTCTGTCCACTTTAGTCTTTCCACTTTAGTCTTTCCACTATAGTCTCCACTTTATTCTGTCCACTACAGTCTTTCCACTATAGTCTTTCCATTATAGTCTGTCCACTTTAGTCTTTCCACTATTCTCTGTCCACTTTAGTCTTTCCACTATAGTTTCCACTTTATTCTGTCCACTACAGTCTTTCCACTATAGTCTTTCCACTATAGTCTGTCCACTTTAGTCTTTCCACTTTAGTTTTTCCACTTTAGTCTGTCCACTTCAGCCTTTCCACTATAGTCTGTCCAGTTTAGTCTTTCCACCTTAGTCTTTCCACTATAGTCTCCACTTTATTCTGTCCACTACAGTCTTTCCACTATAGTCTTTCCACTAAAGTCTATCCACTTTAGTCTTTCCACTATTCTCTGTCCACTTTAGTCTTTCCACTATAGTCTCCACTTTATTCTGTCCACTACAGTCTTTCCACTATAGTCTTTCCACTATAGTCTGTCCACTTTAGTCTTTCCACTATTCTCTGTCCACTTTAGTCTTTCCACTATAGTCTTTCCAATATAGTCTGTCCACTTTAGTCTTTCCACTTTAGTCTTTCCACCTTAATCTGTCCACTTTAGTCTTTCCACAATAGTCTGTCCACTTTAGTCTTTCCACTATTATCTGTCCACTTTAGTCTATCCACTTTAGTCTTTCCACTATAGTCTCCACTCTTTTCTGTCCACTACAGTCTTTCCACTATAGTCTTTCCACTATAGTCTGTCCACTGTAGTCTTTCCACTTTAGTCTTTCCACTATAGTCTCCACTTTATTCTGTCCACTACAGTCTTTCCACTTTAGTCTTTCCACTATTCTCTGTCAACTTTAGTCTTTCCACTTTAGTCTTTCCACTATAGTCTCCACTTTATTCTGTCCACTACAGTTTTTCCACTATAGTCTTTCCACTATAGTCTGTCCACTTTAGTCTTTCCACTATTCTCTGTCCACTTTAATCTTTCTACTACAGTCTTTCCAATATAGTCTGTCCACTTTAGTCTTTCCACTTTAGTCTTTTCTACCTTAGTCTGTCCACTTTAGTCTTTCCACTATAGTCTGTCCACTTTAGTCTTTCCACTATTCTCTGTCCACTTAAGTCTTTCCACTGTAGTCTTTCCACTATAGTTTCCACTTTATTCTGTCCACTACAGTCTTTCCACTATAGTCTTTCCACTATAGTCTGTCCACTTTATTCTTTCCACTTTAATCTTTCCACTTTAGTCTGTCCACTTTAGTCTTTCCACTATAGTCTGTCCACTTTAGTCTTTCCACTATAGTCTTTCCACTATATTCTGTCCACTTGAGTCTTTCCTCTTTAGTTTTTCCACTTTAGTCTGTCCACTTCAGTCTTTCCACTATAGTCTGTCCAGTTTAGTCTTTCCACTTTAGTCTTTCCACTATAGTCTCCACTTTATTCTGTCCACTACAGTCTTTCCACTATAGTCTTTCCACTATAGTCTGTCCACTTTAGTCTTTCCACTTTAGTTTTTCCACTTTAGTCTGTCCACTTCAGTCTTTCCACTATAGTCTGTCCAGTTTAGTCTTTCCACTTTAGTCTTTCCACTATAGTCTCCACTTTATTCTGTCCACTACAGTCTTTCCACTATAGTCTTTCCACTAAAGTCTATCCACTTTAGTCGTTCCACTATTCTCTGTCCACTTTAGTCTTTCCACTATAGTCTCCACTTTATTCTGTCCACTACAGTCTTTCCACTATAGTCTTTCCACTATAGTCTGTCCACTGTAGTCTTTCCACTTTAGTCTTTCCACTATAGTCTCCACTTTATTCTGTCCACTACAGTCTTTCCACTTTAGTCTTTCCACTATTCTCTGTCAACTTTAGTCTTTCCACTTTAGTCTTTCCACTATAGTCTCCACTTTATAATGTCCACTACAGTCTTTCCACTATAGTCTTTCCACTATAGTCTGTCCACTTTAGTCTTTCCACTATTCTCTGTCCACTTTAGTCTTTCCACTATAGTCTTTCCAATATAGTCTGTCCACTTTAGTCTTTCCACTTTAGTCTTTCCACCTTAGTCTGTCCACTTTAGTCTTTCCACTATAGTCTGTCCACTTTAGTCTTTCCACTATTCTCTGTCCACTTTAGTCTTTCCACTTTAGTCTTTCCACTATAGTCTCCACTTTATTCTGTCCAATAAAGTCTTTCCACTATAGTCTTTCCACTATAGTCTGTCCACTTTAGTCTTTCCACTATTCTCTGTCCACTTTTGTCTTTCCACTATTCTCTGTCCACTTTAATCTTTCTACTACAGTCTTTCCAATATAGTCTGTCCACTTTAGTCTTTCCACTTTAGTCTTTTCTACCTTAGTCTGTCCACTTTAGTCTTTCCACTATAGTCTGTCCACTTTAGTCTTTCCACTATTCTCTGTCCACTTAAGTCTTTCCACTGTAGTCTTTCCACTATAGTTTCCACTTTATTCTGTCCACTACAGTCTTTCCACTATAGTCTTTCCACTATAGTCTGTCCACTTTATTCTTTCCACTTTAATCTTTCCACTTTAGTCTGTCCACTTTAGTCTTTCCACTATAGTCTGTCCACTTTAGTCTTTCCACTATAGTCTTTCCACTATATTCTGTCCACTTGAGTCTTTCCTCTTTAGTTTTTCCACTTTAGTCTGTCCACTTCAGTCTTTCCACTATAGTCTGTCCAGTTTAGTCTTTCCACTTTAGTCTTTCCACTATAGTCTCCACTTTATTCTGTCCACTACAGTCTTTCCACTATAGTCTTTCCACTATAGTCTGTCCACTTTAGTCTTTCCACTTTAGTTTTTCCACTTTAGTCTGTCCACTTCAGTCTTTCCACTATAGTCTGTCCAGTTTAGTCTTTCCACTTTAGTCTTTCCACTATAGTCTCCACTTTATTCTGTCCACTACAGTCTTTCCACTATAGTCTTTCCAATATAGTCTGTCCACTTTAGTCTTTCCACTATAGTCTGTCCAGTTTAGTCTTTCCACTTCAGTCTTTCCACTATTCTCTGTCCACTTTATTCTTTCCACTATAGTCTTTCCAATATACTCTGTCCACTTTAGTCTTTCCACTATAGTCTGTCCAGTTTAGTCTTTCCACTTTAGTCTTTCCACTATAGTCTTCACTTTATTCTGTCCACTACAGTCTTTCCACTATAGTCTTTCCACTAAAGTCTATCCACTTTAGTCTTTCCACTATTCTCTGTCAACTTTAGTCTTTCCACTTTAGTCTTTCCACTATAGTCTCCACTTTATTCTGTCCACTACAGTCTTTCCACTATAATCTGTCCACTATAGTCTGTCCACTTTAGTCTTTCCACTATTCTCTGTCCACTTTAGTCTTTCCACTATAGTCTTTCCAATATAGTCTGTCCACTTTAGTCTTTCCACTATAGTCTGTCCAGTTTAGTCTTTCCACTTTAGTCTTTCCACTATTCTCTGTCCACTTTAGTCTTTCCACTATAGTCTTTCCAATATAGTCTGTCCACTTCAGTCTTTCCACTATAGTCTGTCCAGTTTAGTCTTTCCACTTTAGTCTTTCCACTATAGTCTTCACTTTATTCTGTCCACTACAGTCTTTCCACTATAGTCTTTCCACTAAAGTCTATCCACTTTAGTCTTTCCACTATTCTCTGTCAACTTTAGTCTTTCCACTTCAGTCTTTAAACTATAGTCTCCACTTTATTCTGTCCACTACAGTCTTTCCACTATAGTCTTTCCACTATAGTCTGTCCACTTTTGTCTTTCCACTATAGTCTGTCCACTTTAGTCTTTCCACTATTCTCTGTCCACTTTAGTCTTTCCACTTTAGTCTTTCCACTATAGTCTCCACTTTATTCTGTCCACTACAGTCTTTCCACTATAGTCTTTCCATTATAGTCTGTCCACTTTAGTCTTTCCACTATTCTCTGTCCACTTTAGTCTTTCCACTATAGTCTCCACTTTATTCTGTCCACTACAGTCTTTCCACTATAGTCTTTCCACTATAGTCTGTCCACTTTAGTCTTTCCACTTTAGTTTTTCCACTTTAGTCTGTCCACTTCAGCCTTTCCACTATAGTCTGTCCAGTTTAGTCTTTCCACCTTAGTCTTTCCACTATAGTCTCCACTTTATTCTGTCCACTACAGTCTTTCCACTATAGTCTTTCCACTAAAGTCTATCCACTTTAGTCTTTCCACTATTCTCTGTCCACTTTAGTCTTTCCACTATAGTCTCCACTTTATTCTGTCCACTACAGTCTTTCCACTATAGTCTTTCCACTATAGTCTGTCCACTATAGTCTTTCCACTAAAGTCTATCCACTTTAGTCTTTCCACTATTCTCTGTCAACTTTAGTCTTTCCACTATAGTCTCCACTTTATTCTGTCCACTACAGTCTTTCCACTATAGTCTTTCCACTATAGTCTGTCCACTTTAGTCTTTCCACTATTCTCTGTCCACTTTAGTCTTTCCACTATAGTCTTTCCAATATAGTCTGTCCACTTTAGTCTTTCCACTTTAGTCTTTCCACCTTAATCTGTCCACTTTAGTCTTTCCACAATAGTCTGTCCACTTTAGTCTTTCCACTATTATCTGTCCACTTTAGTCTATCCACTTTAGTCTTTCCACTATAGTCTCCACTCTATTCTGTCCACTACAGTCTTTCCACTATAGTCTTTCCACTATAGTCTGTCCACTGTAGTCTTTCCACTTTAGTCTTTCCACTATAGTCTCCACTTTATTCTGTCCACTACAGTCTTTCCACTTTAGTCTTTCCACTATTCTCTGTCAACTTTAGTCTTTCCACTTTAGTCTTTCCACTATAGTCTCCACTTTATTCTGTCCACTACAGTTTTTCCACTATAGTCTTTCCACTATAGTCTGTCCACTTTAGTCTTTCCACTATTCTCTGTCCACTTTAATCTTTCTACTACAGTCTTTCCAATATAGTCTGTCCACTTTAGTCTTTCCACTTTAGTCTTTTCTACCTTAGTCTGTCCACTTTAGTCTTTCCACTATAGTCTGTCCACTTTAGTCTTTCCACTATTCTCTGTCCACTTAAGTCTTTCCACTGTAGTCTTTCCACTATAGTTTCCACTTTATTCTGTCCACTACAGTCTTTCCACTATAGTCTTTCCACTATAGTCTGTCCACTTTATTCTTTCCACTTTAATCTTTCCACTTTAGTCTGTCCACTTTAGTCTTTCCACTATAGTCTGTCCACTTTAGTCTTTCCACTATAGTCTTTCCACTATATTCTGTCCACTTGAGTCTTTCCTCTTTAGTTTTTCCACTTTAGTCTGTCCACTTCAGTCTTTCCACTATAGTCTGTCCAGTTTAGTCTTTCCACTTTAGTCTTTCCACTATAGTCTCCACTTTATTCTGTCCACTACAGTCTTTCCACTATAGTCTTTCCACTATAGTCTGTCCACTTTAGTCTTTCCACTTTAGTTTTTCCACTTTAGTCTGTCCACTTCAGTCTTTCCACTATAGTCTGTCCAGTTTAGTCTTTCCACTTTAGTCTTTCCACTATAGTCTCCACTTTATTCTGTCCACTACAGTCTTTCCACTATAGTCTTTCCACTAAAGTCTATCCACTTTAGTCGTTCCACTATTCTCTGTCCACTTTAGTCTTTCCACTATAGTCTCCACTTTATTCTGTCCACTACAGTCTTTCCACTATAGTCTTTCCACTATAGTCTGTCCACTGTAGTCTTTCCACTTTAGTCTTTCCACTATAGTCTCCACTTTATTCTGTCCACTACAGTCTTTCCACTTTAGTCTTTCCACTATTCTCTGTCAACTTTAGTCTTTCCACTTTAGTCTTTCCACTATAGTCTCCACTTTATAATGTCCACTACAGTCTTTCCACTATAGTCTTTCCACTGAAGTCTGTCCACTTTAGTCTTTCCACTATTCTCTGTCCACTTTAGTCTTTCCACTATAGTCTTTCCAATATAGTCTGTCCACTTTAGTCTTTCCACTTTAGTCTTTCCACCTTAGTCTGTCCACTTTAGTCTTTCCACTATAGTCTGTCCACTTTAGTCTTTCCACTATTCTCTGTCCACTTTAGTCTTTCCACTTTAGTCTTTCCACTATAGTCTCCACTTTATTCTGTCCACTAAAGTCTTTCCACTATAGTCTTTCCACTATAGTCTGTCCACTTTAGTCTTTCCACTATTCTCTGTCCACTTTTGTCTTTCCACTATTCTCTGTCCACTTTAATCTTTCTACTACAGTCTTTCCAATATAGTCTGTCCACTTTAGTCTTTCCACTTTAGTCTTTTCTACCTTAGTCTGTCCACTTTAGTCTTTCCACTATAGTCTGTCCACTTTAGTCTTTCCAGTATTCTCTGTCCACTTAAGTCTTTCCACTGTAGTCTTTCCACTATAGTTTCCACTTTATTCTGTCCACTACAGTCTTTCCACTATAGTCTTTCCACTATAGTCTGTCCACTTTATTCTTTCCACTTTAATCTTTCCACTTTAGTCTGTCCACTTTAGTCTTTCCACTATAGTCTGTCCACTTTAGTCTTTCCACTATAGTCTTTCCACTATATTCTGTCCACTTGAGTCTTTCCTCTTTAGTTTTTCCACTTTAGTCTGTCCACTTCAGTCTTTCCACTATAGTCTGTCCAGTTTAGTCTTTCCACTTTAGTCTTTCCACTATAGTCTCCACTTTATTCTGTCCACTACAGTCTTTCCACTATAGTCTTTCCACTATAGTCTGTCCACTTTAGTCTTTCCACTTTAGTTTTTCCACTTTAGTCTGTCCACTTCAGTCTTTCCACTATAGTCTGTCCAGTTTAGTCTTTCCACTTTAGTCTTTCCACTATAGTCTCCACTTTATTCTGTCCACTACAGTCTTTCCACTATAGTCTTTCCACTAAAGTCTATCCACTTTAGTCGTTCCACTATTCTCTGTCCACTTTAGTCTTTCCACTATAGTCTCCACTTTATTCTGTCCACTACAGTCTTTCCACTATAGTCTTTCCACTATAGTCTGTCCACTGTAGTCTTTCCACTTTAGTCTTTCCACTATAGTCTCCACTTTATTCTGTCCACTACAGTCTTTCCACTTTAGTCTTTCCACTATTCTCTGTCAACTTTAGTCTTTCCACTTTAGTCTTTCCACTATAGTCTCCACTTTATAATGTCCACTACAGTCTTTCCACTATAGTCTTTCCACTATAGTCTGTCCACTTTAGTCTTTCCACTATTCTCTGTCCACTTTAGTCTTTCCACTATAGTCTTTCCAATATAGTCTGTCCACTTTAGTCTTTCCACTTTAGTCTTTCCACCTTAGTCTTTCCACTTTAGTCTTTCCACTATAGTCTGTCCACTTTAGTCTTTCCACTATTCTCTGTCCACTTTAGTCTTTCCACTTTAGTCTTTCCACTATAGTCTCCACTCTATTCTGTCCACTACAGTCTTTCCACTATAGTCTTTAAACTATAGTCTGTCCACTGTAGTCTTTCCACTTTAGTCTTTCCACTATAGTCTCCACTTTATTCTGTCCACTACAGTCTTTCCACTTTAGTCTTTCCACTATTCTCTGTCAACTTTAGTCTTTCCACTTTAGTCTTTCCACTATAGTCTCCACTTTATTCTGTCCACTACAGTTTTTCCACTATAGTCTTTCCACTATAGTCTGTCCACTTTAGTCTTTCCACTATTCTCTGTCCACTTTAATCTTTCCACTATAGTCTTTCCAATATAGTCTGTCCACTTTAGTCTTTCCACTTTAGTCTTTCCACATTAGTCTGTCCACTTTAGTCTTTCCACTATAGTCTGTCCACTTTAGTCTTTCCACTCTTCTCTGTCCACTACAGTCTTTCCACTTTAGTCTTTCCACAATTCTCTGTCAACTTTAGTCTTTCCACTTTAGTCTTTCCACTATTGTCTCCACTTTATTCTGTCAACTACAGTCTTTCCACTATAGTCTTTCCACTATAGTCTGTCCACTTTAGTCTTTCCACTATTCTCTGTCCACTTTAATCTTTCCACTATAGTCTTTCCAATATAGTCTGTCCACTTTAGTCTTTCCACTTTAGTCTTTCCACATTAGTCTGTCCACTTTAGTCTTTCCAGTATAGTCTGTCCACTTTAGTCTTTCCACTCTTCTCTGTCCACTACAGTCTTTCCACTTTAGTCTTTCCACAATTCTCTGTCAACTTTAGTCTTTCCACTTTAGTCTTTCCACTATTGTCTCCACTTTATTCTGTCAACTACAGTCTTTCCACTATAGTCTTTCCACTATAGTCTGTCCACTTTAGTCTTTCCACTATTCTCTGTCCACTTTAGTCTTTCCACTTTATTCTGTCCACTACAGTCTTTCCACTATAGTCTTTCCACTATAGTCTGTCCCTTTTAGTCTTTCCACTATAGTCTTTCCGCTTTAGTCTGTCCACTTAGTCTTTCCACTATAGTCTTTCCACTATAGTCTGTCCACTTTAGTCTTTCCACTTTAGTCTTTCCACTTTAGTCTGTCCACTTTAGTCTTTCCACTATATTCTGTCAACTTTAGTCTTTCCACTTTTGTCTTTCCGCTTTAGTCTGTCCACTTAGTCTTTCCACTAGAGTCTGTCCACTTTAGTCTGTCCACTTTAGTCTTTCCACTATAGTCTCCACTTTATTCTGTCCACTACAGTCTTTCCACTATAGTCTTTTCACTATAGTCTGTCCACTTTAGTCTTTCCACTATTCTCTGTCCACTTTAGTCTTTCCACTATACTCTCCACTTTATTCTGTCCACTACATTCTTTCCACTATAGTCTTTCCACTATAGTCTGTCCACTTTAGTCTTTCCACTTTAGTCTTTCCACTTTAGTCTGTCCACTTTAGTCTTTCCACTATAGTCTGTCCACTTTAGTCTTTCCACTATTCTCTGTCCACTTTAGTCTTTCCACTTTAGTCTTTCCACTATAGCCACCACTTTATTCTGTCCACTACAGTCTTTCCACTATAGTCTTTCCACTATAGTCTGTCCACTTTAGTCTTTCCACTTTAATCTTTCCACTTTAGTCTGTCCACTTTAGTCTTTCCACTTTAGTCTTTCCCCTTTATTCTGTCCACTTCAGTGTATACACTTTAGTCTGTCCACTGAGTCTTTCCACTTCAGTCTTTCCACTATAGTCTTTCCACTTTAGTCTTTCCACTTTAGTCTTTCCATTATAGTCTCCACTTTATTCTGTCCACTACAGTCTTTCCACTTTAGTCTTTCCACTATAGTCTGTCCACTTTAGTCTTTCCACTATTCTCTGTCCACTTTAGTCTTTCCACTATACTCTCCACTTTATTCTGTCCACTAAAGTCTTTCCACTATAGTCTTTCCACTATAGTCTGTCCACTTTAGTCTTTCCACTTTAGTTTTTCCACTTTAGTCTTTCCGCTTTAGTCTGTCCACTTAGTCTTTCCACTAGAGTCTGTCCACTTTAGTCTGTCCACTTTAAGTCTTTCCACTATAGTCTCCACTTTATTCTGTCCACTGCAGTCTTTCCACTATAGTCTTTTCACTATAGTCTTTCCACTATAGTCTTTTCACTATAGTCTGTCCACTTTAGTCTTTCCACTTTAGTTTTTCCACTTTAGTCTGTCCACTTCAGTCTTTCCACTATAGTCTGTCCACTTTAATCTTTCCACTTTAGTCTTTCCACTATAGTCTCCACTTTATTCTGTCCACTACAGTCTTTCAACTATAGTCTGTCCACTTTAGTCTTTCCACTTTAGTCTTTCCACTTTAGTCTGTCCACTTTAGTCTTTCCACTATTCTCTGTCCACTTTAGTCTTTCCACTATAGTCACCACACCACTTTATTCTGTCCACTACAGTCTTTCCACTACAGTCTTTCCACTATAGTCTGTCCACTTTAGTCTTTCCACTTTAGTCTTTCAACTTTAGTCTGTCCACTTTAGTCTTTCCACTATAGTCTGTCCACTTTAGTCTTTCCACTTTAGTCGTTCCGCTTTAGTCTGTCCACTTAGTCTTTCCACTAGAGTCTGTCCACTTTAGTCTGTCCACTTTAGTCTTTCCACTATAGTCTCCACTTTATTCTGTCCACTACAGTCTTTCCACTATAGTCTTTTCACTATAGTCTGTCCACTTTAGTCTTTCCACTTTAGTTTTTCCACTTTAGTCTGTCCACTTCAGTCTTTCCACTATAGTCTGTCCACTTTAATCTTTCCACTTTAGTCTTTCCACTATAGTCTCCAATTTATTCTGTCCACTACAGTCTTTCCACTATAGTCTGTCCACTTTAGTCTTTCCACTATTCTCTGTCCACTTTAGTCTTTCCACTATACTCTCCACTTTATTCTGTCCACTACAGTCTTTCCACTATAGTCTTTCCACTATAGTCTGTCCACTTTAGTCTTTCCACTTTAGTCTTTCCACTTTAGTCTGTCCACATTAGTCTTTCCACTATAGTCTGTCTACTTAATTCTTTCCACTATTCTCTGTCCACTTTAGTTTTTCCACTTTAGTCTTTCCACTATAGTCTCCACTTTATTCTGTCACTACAGTCTTTCCACTATAGTCTTTCCACTATAGTCTGTCCACTTTAGTCTTTCCACTTTAGTTTTTCCACTTTAGTCTGTCCACTTCAGCCTTTCCACTATAGTCTGTCCAGTTTAGTCTTTCCACTTTAGTCTTTCCACTATAGTCTCCACTTTATTCTGTCCATTACAGTCTTTCCACTATAGTCTTTCCACTAAAGTCTATCCACTTCAGTCTTTCCACTATTCTCTGTCCACTTTAGTCTTTCCATTATAGTCTCCACTTTATTCTGTCCACTACAGGCTTTCCCCTATAGTCTGTCCACTATAGTCTTTCCACTAAAGTCTATCCACTTTAGTCTTTCCACTATTCTCTGTCAACTTTAGTCTTTCCACTATAGTCTCCACTTTATTCTGTCCACTACAGTCTTTCCACTACAGTCTTTCCACTATAGTCTTTCCACTATAGTCTTTCCACTTTAGTCTTTCCACTATTCTCTGTCCACTTTAGTCTTTCCACTATAGTCTTTCCAATATAGTCTGTCCACTTTAGTCTTTCCACTTTAGTCTTTCCACCTTAATCTGTCCACTTTAGTCTATCCACTATAGTCTGTCCACTTTAGTCTTTCCACTATTCTCTGTCCACTTTAGTCTTTCCACTTTAGTCTTTCCACTATAGTCTCCACTCTATTCTGTCCACTACAGTCTTTCCACTATAGTCTTTCCACTATAGTCTGTCCACTGTAGTCTTTCCACTTTAGTCTTTCCACTATAGTCTCCACTTTATTCTGTCCACTACAGTCTTTCCACTTTAGTCTTTCCACTATTCTCTGTCAACTTTAGTCTTTCCACTTTAGTCTTTCCACTATAGTCTCCACTTTATTCTGTCCACTACAGTTTTTCCACTATAGTCTTTCCACGATAGTCTGTCCACTTTAGTCTTTCCACTATTCTCTGTCCACTTTAATCTTTCCACTATAGTCTTTCCAATATAGTCTGTCCACTTTAGTCTTTCCACTTTAGTCTTTTCTACCTTAGTCTGTCCACTTTAATCTTTCCACTATAGTCTGTCCACTTTAGTCTTTCCACTATTCTCTGTCCACTTAAGTCTTTCCACTTTAGTCTTTCCACTATAGTCTCAACTTTATTCTGTCCACTACAGTCTTTCCACTATAGTCCTTCCACTATAGTCTGTCCACTTCATTCTTTCCCCTTTAATCTTTCCACTTTAGTCTGTCCACTTTAGTCTTTCCACTATAGTCTGTCCACTTTAGTCTTTCCACTATAGTCTTTCCACTATATTCTGTCCACTTGAGTCTTTCCTCTTTAGTTTTTTCACTTTGGTCTGTCCACTTCAGTCTTTCCACTATAGTCTGTCCAGTTTAGTCTTTCCACTTTAGTCTTTCCACTATAGTCTCCACTTTATTCTGTCCACTACAGTCTTTCCACTATAGTCTTTCCACTATAGTCTGTCCACTTCATTCTTTCCCCTTTAATCTTTCCACTTTATTCTGTCCACTACAGTCTTTCCACTATTCTCTGTCTTTCCTAGTCTTTCCACTATAGTCTTTCCAATATAGTCTGTCCACTTTAGTCTTTCCACTATAGTCTGTCCACTTTAGTCTTTCCACTATTCTCTGTCCACTTTAGTCTTTCCACTTTAGTCTTTCCACTATAGTCTCCACTCTATTCTGTCCGCTACAGTCTTTCCATTATAGTCTTTCCACTATAGTCTGTCCACTGTAGTCTTTCCACTTTAGTTTTTCCACTTTAGTCTTTCCGCTTTAGTCTGTCCACTTAGTCTTTCCACTAGAGTCTGTCCACTTTAGTCTTTCCACTATAGTCTCCACTTTATTCTGTCCACTAAAGTCTTTCCACTATAGTCTTTCCACTATAGTCTGTCCACTTTAGTCTTTCCACTTTAGTTTTTCCACTTTAGTCTTTCCGCTTTCGTCTGTCCACTTAGTCTTACCACTAGAGTCTGTCCACTTTAGTCTGTCCACTTTAAGTCTTTCCACTATAGTCTCCACTTTATTCTGTCCACTACAGTCTTTCCACTATAGTCTTTTCACTATAGTCTGTCCACATTAGTCTTTCCACTTTAGTTTTTCCACTTTAGTCTGTCCACTTCAGTCTTTCCACTATAGTCTGTCCACTTCAATCTTTCCACTTTAGTCTTTCCACTATAGTCTCCACTTTATTCTGTCCACTACAGTCTATCCACTATAGTCTGTCCACTTTAGTCTTTCCACTTTAGTCTTTCCACTTTAGTCTGTCCACTTTAGTCTATCCACTATTCTCTGTCCACTTTAGTCTTTCCACTTTAGTCTTTCCACTATAGTCACCACTTTATTCTGTCCACTACAGTCTTTCCACTAAAGTCTTTCCACTATAGTCTGTCCACTTTAGTCTTTCGACTTTAGTCTTTCCACTTTAGTCTGTCCACTTTAGTCTTTCCACTATAGTCTGTCCACTTTAGTCTTTCCACTTTAGTCTTTCCGCTTTTGTCTGTCTACTTAGTCTTTCCACTAGAGTCTGTCCACTTTAGTCTGTCCACTTTAGTCTTTCCACTATAGTCTCCACTTTATTCTGTCCACTACAGTCTTTCCACTATAGTCTTTTCACTATAGTCTGTCCACTTTAGTCTTTCCACTTTAGTTTTTCCACTTTAGTCTGTCCACTTCAGTCTTTCCACTATAGTCTGTCCACTTTAATCTTTCCACTTTAGTCTTTCCACTATAGTCTCCACTTTATTCTGTCCACTACAGTCTTTCCACTATAGTCTTTCCACTATAGTCTGTCCACTTTAGTCTTTCCACTATTCTCTGTCCACTTTAGTCTTTCCACTATACTCTCCACTTTATTCTGTCCACTACAGTCTTTCCACTATAGTCTTTCCACTATAGCCTGTCCACTTTAGTCTTTCCACTTTAGTCTTTCCACTTTAGTCTGTCCACATTAGTCTTTCCACTATAGTCTGTCTACTTTATTCTTTCCACTATTCTCTGTCCACTTTAGTCTTTCCACTTTAGTCTTTCCACTATAGTCACCACTTTATTCTGTCCACTACAGTCTTTCCACTATAGTCTTTCCACTATACTCTGTCCACTTTAGTCTTTCCACTTTAATATTTCCACTTTATTCTGTCCACTTTAGTCTTTCCAATTTAGTCTTTCCACTTTATTCTGTCCACTTCAGTGTGTACACTTTAGTCTGTCCACTGAGTCTTTCCACTTCAGTCTTTCCACTATAGTCTCTCCACTTTAGTCTTTCCAATTTAGTCTTTCCATTATAGTCTCCACTTTATTCCCTTCCACTTTAGTCTTTCCACTATAGTCTCCACTTTAGTCTTTCCACTTTAGTCTTTCCACTTTATTCTGTCCACTTCAGTGTGTACACTTTAGTCTGTTCACTGAGTCTTTCCACTTCAGCCTTTCCACTATAGTCTGTCCACTTTCGTCTTTCCACTTCAGTCTTTCCACTATAGTCTCCACTTTATTTTGTCCACCACAGTCTTTCCAATTTAGCCTTTCCACTATTCTCTGTCCACTTTAGTCTTTCCACTATAGTCTCCACTTTATTCTGTACACTACAGTCTTTCCACTATAGTCTTTCCACTATAGTCTGTCCACTTTAGTCTTTCCACTATTCTCTGTCCACTTTAGTCTGTCCACATTAGTCTTTCCACTATAGTCTGTCTACTTTATTCTTTCCACTATTTTCTGTCCACTTTAGTCTTTCCACTTTAGTCTTTCCACTATAGTCACCACTTTATTCTGTCCACTACAGTCTTTCCACTATAGTCTTTCCACTATACTCTGTCCACTTTAGTCTTTCCACTTTAATTTTTCCACTTTAGTCTGTCCACTTTAGTCTTTCCAATTTAGTCTTTCCACTTTATTCTGTCCACTTCAGTGTGTACACTTTAGTCTGTCCACTGAGTCTTTCCACTTCAGTCTTTCCACTATAGTCTGTCCACTTTAGTCTTTCCAATTTAGTCTTTCCATTATAGTCTCCACTTTATTCCCTTCCACTTTAGTCTTTCCACTATAGTCTCCACTTTAGTCTTTCCACTTTAGTCTTTCCACTTTATTCTGTCCACTTCAGTGTGTACACTTTAGTCTGTTCACTGAGTCTTTCCACTTCAGTCTTTCCACTATAGTCTGTCCACTTTCGTCTTTCCACTTCAGTCTTTCCACTATAGTCTCCACTTTATTTTGTCCACCACAGTCTTTCCAATTTAGCCTTTCCACTATTCTCTGTCCACTTTAGTCTTTCCACTGTAGTCTCCACTTTATTCTGTCCACTACAGTCTTTCCACTATTGTCATTTCCACCATAGTCTGTCCACTTTAGTCTTTCCACTATTCTCTGTCCACTTTAGTCTTTCCACTTTAGTCTTTCCACTATAGTCTCCACTTTATTCTGTCCACTATAGTCTTTCCACTATAGTCTTTCCACTATAGTCTTTCCACTATACTCTGTCCACTTTAGTCTTTCCACTTTAATCTTTCCACTTTAGTCTGTCCACTTTAGTCTTTCCAATTTAGTCTTTCCACTTTATTCTGTCCACTTCAGTGTGTACACTTTAGTCTGTCCACTGAGTCTTTCCACTTCAGTCTTTCCACTATAGTCTGTCCACTTTAGTCTTTCCAATTTAGTCGTTCCATTATAGTCTCCACTTTATTCCCTTCCACTTTAGTCTTTCCACTATAGTCTCCACTTTAGTCTTTCCACTTTAGTCTTTCCACTTTATTCTGTCCACTTCAGTGTGTACACTTTAGTCTGTTCACTGAGTCTTTCCACTTCAGTCTTTCCACTATAGTCTGTCCACTCTCGTCTTTCCACCTCAGTCTTTCCACTATAGTCTCCACTTTATTTTGTCCACCACAGTCTTTGCAATTTAGCCTTTCCACTATTCTCTGTCCACTTTAGTCTTTCCACTATAGTCTCCACTTTATTCTGTCCACTACAGTCTTTCCACTATAGTCATTTCCACTATAGTCTGTCCACTTTAGTCTTTCCACTATTCTCTGTCCACTTTAGTCTTTCCACTATAGTCTCCACTTTATTCTGTCCACTACAGTCTTTCCACTATAGTCTTTCCACTTTAGTCTGTCCACTTTAGTCTTTCCACTTTAGTTTTTCCACTTTAGTCTGTCCACTTCAGTCTTTCCACTATAGTCTCCACTTTATTCTGTCCACTACAGTCTTTCCAATATTGTCTTTCCACTAAAGTCTATCCACTTTAGTCTTTCCACTATTCTCTGTCCACTTTAGTCTTTCCACTTTAGTCTTTCCACTATAGTCTCCACTTTATTCTGTCCACTATAGTCTTTCCACTATAGTCTTTCCACTATAGTCTGTCCACTTTAGTCTTTCCACTTTAGTTTTTCCACTTTAGTCTGTCCACTTCAGTCTTTCCACTATAGTCTGTCCACTTTAGTCTTTCCACTTTAGTCTTTCCACTATAGTCTCCACTTAATTCTGTCCACTACAGTCTTTCCACTATAGTCTTTCCACTATAGTCTGTCCACTTTAGTCTTTCCACTATAGTCTCCACTTTATTCTGTCCACCACAGTCTTTCCAATTTAGTCTTTCCACTATTCTTCGTCCACTTTAGTCTTTCCACTATAGTCTCCACTTAATCTGTCCACTACAGTCTTTCCACTATAGTCTGTCCACTTTAGTCTTTCCACTATTCTCTGTCCACTTTAGTCTTTCCACTATAGTCTTTCCAATATAGTCTGTCCACTTTAGTCTTTCTACTTTAGTCTTTCCACCTTAGTCTGTCCACTTTAGTCTTTCCACTATTCTCTGTCCACTTTAGTCTTTCCACTTTAGTCTTTCCACTATAGTCTCCAAACTATTCTGTCCACTACAGTCTTTCCACTATAGTCTTTCCACTATAGTCTGTCCACTGTAGTCTTTCCACTATAGTCTCCACTTTATTCTGTCCACTACAGTCTTTCCACTTTAGTCTTTCCACTATTCTCTTTCAACCTTAGTCTTTCCACTATGGTCTTTTCACTATAGTCTGTCCACTTTAGTCTTTCCACTATTCTCTGTCAACTTTAGTCTTTCCACTATAGTCTCCACTTCATTCTTTCCACTACAGTCTTTCCACTATAGTCTTTCCACTATAGTCTGTCCACTTTAGTCTTTCCACTTTAGTTTTTCCACTTTAGTCTGTCCACTTTAGTCTTTCCACTATCGTCTGTCCAGTTTAGTCTTTCCACTATAGTCTCCACTTTATTCTGTCCACTACAGTCTTTCCACTATAGTCTTTCCACTAAAGTCTATCCACTTTAGTCTTTCCACTATTCTCTGTCCACTTTAGTCTTTCCACTATAGTCTCCTCTTTATTCTGTCCACTACAGTCTTTCCACTATAGTCTTTCCACTATAGTCTGTCCACTGTCGTCTTTCCACTTTAGTCTTTCCACTATAGTCTCCACTTTATTCTGTCCACTACAGTCTTTCCACTTTAGTCTTTCCACTATTCTCTGTCAACTTTAGTCTTTCCACTTTAGTCTTTCCACTATAGTCTCCACTTTATTCTGTCCACTACAGTTTTTCCACTATAGTCTGTCCACTTTAGTCTTTCCACTATTCTCTGTCCACTTTAATCTTTCCACTATAGTCTTTCCAATATAGTCTGTCCACTTTAGTCTTTCCACTTTAGTCTTTCCACCTTAGTCTGTCCACTTTAGTCTTTCCACTATAGTCTGTCCACTTTAGTCTTTCCACTATTCTCTGTCCACTTTAGTCTTTCCACTTTAGTCTTTCCACTATAGTCTCCACTTTATTCCGTCCACTACAGTCTTTCCACTATAGTCTTTCCACTATAGTCTGTCCACTTTAGTCTTTCCACTTTAATCTTTCCACTTTAGTCTGTCCACTTTAGTCTTTCCACTATAGTCTGTCCACTTTAGTCTTTCCACTATAGTCTTTCCACTATAGTCTGTCCACTTTAGTCTTTCCACTTTAGTTTTTCCACTTTAGTCTGTCCACTTCAGTCTTTCCACTATAGTCTGTCCAGTTTAGTCTTTCCACTTTAGTCTTTCCACTAGAGTCTCCACTTTATTCTGTCCACTACAGTATTTCCACTATAGTCTTTCCACTAAAGTCTGTCCACTTTAGCCTTTCCACTTTAGTTTTTCCACTCTAGTCTGTCCACTTCAGTCTTTCCACTATAGTCTGTCCAGTTTAGTCTTTCCACTTTAGTCTTTCCACTATAGTCTCCACTTTATTCTGTCCACTACAGTCTTTCCACTATAGTATTTCCACTAAAGTCTATCCACTTTAGTCTTTCCACTATAGTCTCCACTTTAATCTGCCCACTACAGTCTTTCCACTATAGTCTTTCCACAATAGTCTGTCCACTTTAATCTTTCCACTTTAGTCTTTACACTATAGTCTCCACTTTATTCTGTCCACTACAGTCTTTCCACTTTAGTCTTTCCACTATTCTCTGTCAACTTTAGTCTTTCCACTTTAGTCTTTCCACTATAGTCTCCACTTTATTCTGTCCACTACAGTCTTTCCACTATAGTCTTTCCACTATAGTCTGTCCACTTTAGTCTTTCCACTATTCTCTGTCCACTTTAGTCTTTCCACTATAGTCTTTACAATATAGTCTGTCCACTTTAGTCTTTCCACTATAGTCTGTCCAGTTTAGTCTTTCCACTTTAGTCTATCCACTATTCTCTGTCCACTTTAGTCTTTCCACTATAGTCTTTCCAATATAGTCTGTCCACTTCAGTCTTTCCACTATAGTCTGTCCAGTTTAGTCTTTCCACTTCAGTCTTTCCACTATAGTCTTCACTTTATTCTGTCCACTACAGTCTTTCCACTATAGTCTTTCCACTAAAGTCTATCCACTTTAGTCTTTCCACTATTCTCTGTCAACTTTAGTCTTTCCACTTTAGTCTTTCCACTATAGTCTCCACTTTATTCTTTCCACTACAGTCTTTCCACTATAATCTTTCCACTATAGTCTGTCCACTTTAGTCTTTCCACTATTCTCTGTCCACTTTAGTCTTTCCACTATAGTCTTTCCAATATAGTCTGTCCACTTTAGTCTTTCCACTATAGTCTTTCCAATATAGTCTGTCCACTTTAGTCTTTCCACTTTAGTCTTTCCACCTTAGTCTGTCCACTTTAGTCTTTCCACTATTTTGTCCACTTTAGTCTTTCCACTATTCTCTGTCCACTTTAGTCTTTCCACTTTAGTCTTTCCACTATAGTCTCCACTCTATTCTGTCCACTACAGTCTTTCCACTATAGTCTTTCCACTATAGTCTGTCCACTGTAGTCTTTCCACTTTAGTCTTTCCACTATAGTCTCCACTTTATTCTGTCCACTACAGTCTTTCCACTTTAGTCTTTCCACTATTCTCTGTCAACTTTAGTCTTTCCACTATAGTCTTTTCACTATAGTCTGTCCACTTCAGTCTTTCCACTATTCTCTGTCAACTTTAGTCTTTCCACTATAGTCTCCACTTGATTCTGTCCACTACAGTCTTTCCACTATAGTCTTTCCACTATAGTCTGTCCACTTTAGTCTTTCCACTTTAGTCTTTCCACCTTAGTCTGTCCACTTTAGTCTTTCCACTATAGTCTGTCCACTTTAGTCTTTCCACTATTCTCTGTCCACTTTAGTCTTTCCTCTTTAGTCTTTCCACTATAGTCTCCACTCTATTCTGTCCACTACAGTCTTTCCACTACAGTCTTTCCACTATAGTCTGTCCACTGTAGTCTTTCCACTTTAGTCTTTCCACTATAGTCTACACTTTATTCTGTCCACTACAGTCTTTCCACTTTAGTCTTTCCACTATTCTCTGTCAACTTTAGTCTTTCCACTATAGTCTTTTCACTATAGTCTGTTCACTTTAGTCTTTCCACTTTAGTCTTTCCACTTTATTCTGTCCACTTCAGTGTGTACACTTTAGTCTGTTCACTGAGTCTTTCCACTTCAGTCTTTCCACTATAGTCTGTCCACTCTCGTCTTTCCACCTCAGTCTTTCCACTATAGTCTCCACTTTATTTTGTCCACCACAGTCTTTGCAATTTAGCCTTTCCACTATTCTCTGTCCACTTTAGTCTTTCCACTATAGTCTCCACTTTATTCTGTCCACTACAGTCTTTCCACTATAGTCATTTCCACTATAGTCTGTCCACTTTAGTCTTTCCACTATTCTCTGTCCACTTTAGTCTTTCCACTATAGTCTCCACTTTATTCTGTCCACTACAGTCTTTCCACTATAGTCTTTCCACTTTAGTCTGTCCACTTTAGTCTTTCCACTTTAGTTTTTCCACTTTAGTCTGTCCACTTCAGTCTTTCCACTATAGTCTCCACTTTATTCTGTCCACTACAGTCTTTCCAATATTGTCTTTCCACTAAAGTCTATCCACTTTAGTCTTTCCACTATTCTCTGTCCACTTTAGTCTTTCCACTTTAGTCTTTCCACTATAGTCTCCACTTTATTCTGTCCACTATAGTCTTTCCACTATAGTCTTTCCACTATAGTCTGTCCACTTTAGTCTTTCCACTTTAGTTTTTCCACTTTAGTCTTTCCACTATAGTCTCCACTTTATTCTGTCCACTATAGTCTTTCCACTTTAGTCTTTCCACTATAGTCTCCACTTTATTCTTTAGTCTTTCCACTATAGTCTGTCCACTTTAGTCTTTCCACTTTAGTCTTTCCACCTTAGTCTGTCCACTTTAGTCTTTCCACTATAGTCTGTCCACTTTAGTCTTTCCACTATTCTCTGTCCACTTTAGTCTTTCCTCTTTAGTCTTTCCACTATAGTCTCCACTCTATTCTGTCCACTACAGTCTTTCCACTACAGTCTTTCCACTATAGTCTGTCCACTGTAGTCTTTCCACTTTAGTCTTTCCACTATAGTCTACACTTTCTTCTGTCCACTACAGTCTTTCCACTTTAGTCTTTCCACTATTCTCTGTCAACTTTAGTATTTCCACTATAGTCTTTTCACTATAGTCTGTTCACTTTAGTCTTTCCACTTTAGTCTTTCCACTTTATTCTGTCCACTTCAGTGTGTACACTTTAGTCTGTTCACTGAGTCTTTCCACTTCAGTCTTTCCACTATAGTCTGTCCACTCTCGTCTTTCCACCTCAGTCTTTCCACTATAGTCTCCACTTTATTTTGTCCACCACAGTCTTTGCAATTTAGCCTTTCCACTATTCTCTGTCCACTTTAGTCTTTCCACTATAGTCTCCACTTTATTCTGTCCACTACAGTCTTTCCACTATAGTCATTTCCACTATAGTCTGTCCACTTTAGTCTTTCCACTATTCTCTGTCCACTTTAGTCTTTCCACTATAGTCTCCACTTTATTCTGTCCACTACAGTCTTTCCACTATAGTCTTTCCACTTTAGTCTGTCCACTTTAGTCTTTCCACTTTAGTTTTTCCACTTTAGTCTGTCCACTTCAGTCTTTCCACTATAGTCTCCACTTTATTCTGTCCACTACAGTCTTTCCAATATTGTCTTTCCACTAAAGTCTATCCACTTTAGTCTTTCCACTATTCTCTGTCCACTTTAGTCTTTCCACTTTAGTCTTTCCACTATAGTCTCCACTTTATTCTGTCCACTATAGTCTTTCCACTATAGTCTTTCCACTATAGTCTGTCCACTTTAGTCTTTCCACTTTAGTTTTTCCACTTTAGTCTGTCCACTTCAGTCTTTCCACTATAGTCTGTCCACTTTAGTCTTTCCACTTTAGTCTTTCCACTATAGTCTCCACTTAATTCTGTCCACTACAGTCTTTCCACTATAGTCTTTCCACTATAGTCTGTCCACTTTAGTCTTTCCACTATAGTCTCCACTTTATTCTGTCCACCACAGTCTTTCCAATTTAGTCTTTCCACTATTCTTCGTCCACTTTAGTCTTTCCACTATAGTCTCCACTTAATCTGTCCACTACAGTCTTTCCACTATAGTCTGTCCACTTTAGTCTTTCCACTATTCTCTGTCCACTTTAGTCTTTCCACTATAGTCTTTCCAATATAGTCTGTCCACTTTAGTCTTTCTACTTTAGTCTTTCCACCTTAGTCTGTCCACTTTAGTCTTTCCACTATTCTCTGTCCACTTTAGTCTTTCCACTTTAGTCTTTCCACTATAGTCTCCACCCTATTCTGTCCACTACAGTCTTTCCACTATAGTCTTTCCACTATAGTCTGTCCACTGTAGTCTTTCCACTATAGTCTCCACTTTATTCTGTCCACTACAGTCTTTCCACTTTAGTCTTTCCACTATTCTCTTTCAACTTTAGTCTTTCCACTATGGTCTTTTCACTATAGTCTGTCCACTTTAGTCTTTCCACTATTCTCTGTCAACTTTAGTCTTTCCACTATAGTCTCCACTTCATTCTTTCCACTACAGTCTTTCCACTATAGTCTTTCCACTATAGTCTGTCCACTTTAGTCTTTCCACTTTAGTTTTTCCACTTTAGTCTATCCACTTTAGTCTTTCCACTATTCTCTGTCCACTTTAGTCTTTCCACTATAGTCTCCTCTTTATTCTGTCCACTACAGTCTTTCCACTATAGTCTTTCCACTATAGTCTGTCCACTGTCGTCTTTCCACTTTAGTCTTTCCACTATAGTCTCCACTTTATTCTGTCCACTACAGTCTTTCCACTTTAGTCTTTCCACTATTCTCTGTCAACTTTAGTCTTTCCACTTTAGTCTTTCCACTATAGTCTCGAACTTTATTCTGTCCACTACAGTTTTTCCACTATAGTCTGTCCACTTTAGTCTTTCCACTATTCTCTGTCCACTTTAATCTTTCCACTATAGTCTTTCCAATATAGTCTGTCCACTTTAGTCTTTCCACTTTAGTCTTTCCACCTTAGTCTGTCCACTTTAGTCTTTCCACTATAGTCTGTCCACTTTAGTCTTTCCACTATTCTCTGTCCACTTTAGTCTTTCCACTTTAGTCTTTCCACTATAGTCTCCACTTTATTCTGTCCACTACAGTCTTTCCACTATAGTCTTTCCACTATAGTCTGTCCACTTTAGTCTTTCCACTTTAATCTTTCCACTTTAGTCTGTCCACTTTAGTCTTTCCACTATAGTCTGTCCACTTTAGTCTTTCCACTATAGTCTTTCCACTATAGTCTGTCCACTTTAGTCTTTCCACTTTAGTTTTTCCACTTTAGTCTGTCCACTTCAGTCTTTCCACTATAGTCTGTCCAGTTTAGTCTTTCCACTTTAGTCTTTCCACTAGAGTCTCCACTTTATTCTGTCCACTACAGTATTTCCACTATAGTCTTTCCACTAAAGTCTGTCCACTTTAGCCTTTCCACTTTAGTTTTTCCACTCTAGTCTGTCCACTTTAGTCTTTCCACTATAGTCTGTCCAGTTTAGTCTTTCCACTTTAGTCTTTCCACTATAGTCTCCACTTTATTCTGTCCACTACAGTCTTTCCACTATAGTATTTCCACTAAAGTCTATCCACTTTAGTCTTTCCACTATAGTCTCCACTTTAATCTGCCCACTACAGTCTTTCCACTATAGTCTTTCCACAATAGTCTGTCCACTTTAATCTTTCCACTTTAGCCTTTACACTATAGTCTCCACTTTATTCTGTCCACTACAGTCTTTCCACTATAGTCTTTCCACTATAGTCTGTCCACTTTAGTCTTTCCACTATTCTCTGTCCACTTTAGTCTTTCCACTATAGTCTTTACAATATAGTCTGTCCACTTTAGTCTTTCCACTATAGTCTGTCCAGTTTAGTCTTTCCACTTTAGTCTATCCACTATTCTCTGTCCACTTTAGTCTTTCCACTATAGTCTTTCCAATATAGTCTGTCCACTTCAGTCTTTCCACTATAGTCTGTCCAGTTTAGTCTTTCCACTTCAGTCTTTCCACTATAGTCTTCACTTTATTCTGTCCACTACAGTCTTTCCACTATAGTCTTTCCACTAAAGTCTATCCACTTTAGTCTTTCCACTATTCTCTGTCAACTTTAGTCTTTCCACTTTAGTCTTTCCACTATAGTCTCCACTTTATTCTTTCCACTACAGTCTTTCCACTATAATCTTTCCACTATAGTCTGTCCACTTTAGTCTTTCCACTATTCTCTGTCCACTTTAGTCTTTCCACTATAGTCTTTCCAATATAGTCTGTCCACTTTAGTCTTTCCACTATAGTCTTTCCAATATAGTCTGTCCACTTTAGTCTTTCCACTTTAGTCTTTCCACCTTAGTCTGTCCACTTTAGTCTTTCCACTATTTTGTCCACTTTAGTCTTTCCACTATTCTCTGTCCACTTTAGTCTTTCCACTTTAGTCTTTCCACTATAGTCTCCACTCTATTCTGTCCACTACAGTCTTTCCACTATAGTCTTTCCACTATAGTCTGTCCACTGTAGTCTTTCCACTTTAGTCTTTCCACTATAGTCTCCACTTTATTCTGTCCACTACAGTCTTTCCACTTTAGTCTTTCCACTATTCTCTGTCAACTTTAGTCTTTCCACTATAGTCTTTTCACTATAGTCTGTCCACTTCAGTCTTTCCACTATTCTCTGTCAACTTTAGTCTTTCCACTATAGTCTCCACTTGATTCTGTCCACTACAGTCTTTCCACTATAGTCTTTCCACTATAGTCTGTCCACTTTAGTCTTTCCACTTTAGTCTTTCCACCTTAGTCTGTCCACTTTAGTCTTTCCACTATAGTCTGTCCACTTTAGTCTTTCCACTATTCTCTGTCCACTTTAGTCTTTCCTCTTTAGTCTTTCCACTATAGTCTCCACTCTATTCTGTCCACTACAGTCTTTCCACTACAGTCTTTCCACTATAGTCTGTCCACTGTAGTCTTTCCACTTTAGTCTTTCCACTATAGTCTACACTTTATTCTGTCCACTACAGTCTTTCCACTTTAGTCTTTCCACTATTCTCTGTCAACTTTAGTCTTTCCACTATAGTCTTTTCACTATAGTCTGTTCACTTTAGTCTTTCCACTATTCTCTGTCAACTTTAGTCTTTCCACTAGAGTCTCCACTTTATTCTGTCCACTACAGTCTTTCCACTATAGTCTTTCCACTATAGTCTGTCCACTTTAGTCTTTCCACTTTAGTTTTTCCACTTTAGTCTGTCCACTTCAGTCTTTCCACTATAGTCTGTCCAGTTTAGTCTTTCCACTTTAGTCTTTCCACTAAAGTCTCCACTTTATTCTGTCCACTACAGTCTTTCCACTATAGTCTTTCCACTAAAGTCTATCCACTTTAGTCTTTCCACTATTCTCTGTTCACTTTAGTCTTTCCACTATAGTCTCCACTTTATTCTGTCCACTACAGTCTTTCCACTATAGTCTTTCCACTATAGTCTGTCCACTGTAGTCTTTCCACTTTAGTCTTTCCACTATAGTCTCCACTTTATTCTGTCCACTACAGTCTTTCCACTTTAGTCTTTCCACTATTCTCTGTCAACTTTAGTCTTTCCACTTTAGTCTTTCCACTATAGTCTGTCCACTTTAGTCTTTCCACTATTCTCTGTCCACTTTAATCTTTCCACTTTAGTCTTTCCACTATAGTCTCCATTTTATTCTGTCCACTACAGTATTTCCACTATAGTCTTTCCACTAAAGTCTGTCCACTTTAGTCTTTCCACTTTAGTTTTTCCACTCTAGTCTGTCCACTTCAGTCTTTCCACTATAGTCTGTCCAGTTTAGTCTTTCCACTTTAGTCTTTCCACTATAGTCTCCACTTTATTCTGTCCACTACAGTCTTTCCACTATAGTATTTCCACTAAAGTCTATCCACTTTAGTCTTTCACTATTTTCTGTCCACTTTAGTCTTTCCACTATAGTCTCCACTTTAATCTGCCCACTATAGTCTTTCCACAATAGTCTTTCCACTATAGTCTGTCCACTTTAATCTTTCCACTTTAGTCTTTCCACTATAGTCTCCACTTTATTCTGTCCACTACAGTCTTTCCACTTTAGTCTTTCCACTATTCTCTGTCAACTTTAGTCTTTCCACTATAGTCTCCACTTTATTCTGTCCACTACAGTCTTTCCACTATAGTCTTTCCACTATAGTCTGTCCAATTTAGTCTTTCCACTATTCTCTGTCCACTTTAGTCTTTCCACTATAGTCTTTACAATATAGTCTGTCCACTTTAGTCTTTCCACTATAGTCTGTCCAGTTTAGTCTTTCCACTTTAGTCTTTCCACTATTCTCTGTCCACTTTAGTCTTTCCACTATAGTCTTTCCAATATAGTCTGTCCACTTCAGTCTTTCCACTATAGTCTGTCCATTTTAGTCTTTCCTTTTTAGTCTTTCCACTATAGTCTTCACTTTATTCTGTCCACTACAGTCTTTCCACTATAGTCTTTCCACTAAAGTCTATCCACTTTAGTCTTTCCACTATTCTCTGTCAACTTTAGTCTTTCCACTTTAGTCTTTCCACTATAGTCTCCACTTTATTCTGTCCACTACAGTCTTTCCACTATAATCTTTCCACTATAGTCTGTCCACTTTAGTCTTTCCACTATTCTCTTACCACTTTAGTCTTTCCACTATAGTCTTTCCAATATAGTCTGTCCACTTTAGTCTTTCCACTATAGTCTTTCCAATATAGTCTGTCCACTTTAGTCTTTCCACTTTAGTCTTTCCACCTTAGTCTGTCCACTTTAGTCTTTCCACTATAGTCTGTCCACTTTAGTCTTTCCACTATTCTCTCTCCACTTTAGTCTTTCTACTTTAGTCTTTCCACTATAGTCTCCACTCTATTCTGTCCACTACAGTCTTTCCACTATAGTCTTTCCACTATAGTCTGTCCACTGTAGTCTTTCCACTTTAGTCTTTCCACTAAGGTCTCCACTTTATTCTGTCCACTACAGTCTTTCCACTTTAGTCTTTCCACTATTCTCTGTCAACTTTAGTCTTTCCACTATAGTCTTTTCACTATAGTCTGTCCACTTTAGTCTTTCCACTATTCTCTGTCAACTTTAGTGTTTCCTCTATAGTCTCCACTTTATTCTGTCCACTACAGTCTTTCCACTATAGTCTGTCCACTTTAGTCTTTCCACTTTAGTCTTTCCACCTTAGTCTGTCCACTTTAGTCTTTCCACTATAGTCTGTCCACTTTAGTCTTTCCACTATTCTCTGTCCACTTTAGTCTTTCCACTATAGTCTCCACTCTATTCTGTCCACTACAGTCTTTCCACTATAGTCTTTCCACTATAGTCTGTCCACTGTAGTCTTTCCACTTTAGTCTTTCCACTATAGTCTACACTTTATTCTGTCCACTACAGTCTTTCCACTTTAGTCTTTCCACTATTCTCTGTCAACTTTAGTCTTTCCACTATAGTCTTTTCACTATAGTCTGTTCACTTTAGTCTTTCCACTATTCTCTGTCAACTTTAGTCTTTCCACTATAGTCTCCACTTTATTCTGTCCACTACAGTCTTTCCACTATAGTCTTTCCACTATAGTCTGTCCACTTTAGTCTTTCCACTTTAGTTTTTCCACTTTAGTCTGTCCACTTCAGTCTTTCCACTATAGTCTGTCCAGTTTAGTCTTTCCACTTTAGTCTTTCCACTATAGTCTCCACTTTATTCTGTCCACTACAGTCTTTCCACTATAGTCTTTCCACTATAGTCTGTCCACTTTAGTCTTTCCACTTTAGTTTTTCCACTTTAGTCTGTCCACTTCAGTCTTTCCACTATAGTCTCCACTTTATTCTGTCCACTACAGTCTTTCCACTTTAGTCTTTCCACTATTCTCTGTCCACTTTAGTCTTTCCACTATAGTCTTTCCAATATAGTCCGTCCACTTTAGTCTTTCCACTTTAGTCTTTCCACCTTAGTCTGTCCACTTTAGTCTTTCCACTATAGTCTGTCCACTTTAGTCTTTCCACTATTCTCTGTCCACTTTAGTCTTTCCACTTTAGTCTTTCCACTATAGTCTCCACTCTATTCTGTCCACTACAGTCTTTCCACTATAGTCTTTCCACTATAGTCTGTCCACTGTAGTCTTTCCACTTTAGTCTTTCCACTATAGTCTCCACTTTATTCTGTCCACTAAAGTCTTTCCACTTTAGTCTTTCCACTATTCTCTGTCAACTTTAGTCTTTCCACTATAGTCTTTTCACTATAGTCTGTCCACTTTAGTCTTTCCACTATTCTCTGTCAACTTTAGTCTTTCCTCTATAGTCTCCACTTTATTCTGTCCACTACAGTCTTTCCACTATAGTCTTTCCACTATAGTCTGTCCACTTTAGTCTTTCCACTTTAGTCTTTCCACCTTAGTCTGTCCACTTTAGTCTTTCCACTATAGTCTGTCCACTTTAGTCTTTCCACTATTCTCTGTCCACTTTAGTCTTTCCACTTTAGTCTTTCCACTATAGTCTCCACTCTATTCTGTCCACTACAGTCTTTCCACTATAGTCTTTCCACTATAGTCTGTCCACTGTAGTCTTTCCACTTTAGTCTTTCCACTATAGTCTACACTTTATTCTGTCCACTACAGTCTTTCCACTTTAGTCTTTCCACTATTCTCTGTCAACTTTAGTCTTTCCACTATAGTCTTTTCACTATAGTCTGTTCACTTTAGTCTTTCCACTATTCTCTGTCAACTTTAGTCTTTCCACTATAGTCTCCACTTTATTCTGTCCACTACAGTCTTTCCACTATAGTCTGTCCACTTTAGTCTTTCCACTTTAGTTTTTCCACTTTAGTCTGTCCACTTCAGTCTTTCCACTATAGTCTGTCCAGTTTAGTCTTTCCACTTTAGTCTTTCCACTATAGTCTCCACTTTATTCTGTCCACTACAGTCTTTCCACTATAGTCTTTCCACTATAGTCTGTCGACTTTAGTCTTTCCACTTTAGTTTTTCCACTTTAGTCTGTCCACTTCAGTCTTTCCACTACAGTCTCCACTTTATTCTGTCCACTACAGTCTTTCCACTTTAGTCTTTCCACTATTCTCTGTCCACTTTAGTCTTTCCACTATAGTCTTTCCAATATAGTCCGTCCACTTTAGTCTTTCCACTTTAGTCTTTCCACCTTAGTCTGTCCACTTTAGTCTTTCCACTATAGTCTGTCCACTTTAGTCTTTCCACTATTCTCTGTCCACTTTAGTCTTTCCACTACAGTCTTTCCACTATAGTCTTTCCACTAAAGTCTATCCACTTTAGTCTTTCCACTATTCTCTGTCCACTTTAGTCTTTCCACTTTAGTCTTTCCACTATAGTCTCCACTTTATTCTGTCCACTACAGTCTTTCCACTATAGTCTTTCCACTATAGTCTGTCCACTTTCGTCTTTCCACTTTAATCTTTCCACTTTAGTCTGTCCACCTTAGTCTTTCCACTATAGTCTGTCCACTTTAGTCTTTCCACTATAGTCTTTCCACTATAGTCTGTCCACTTTAGTCTTTCCACTTTAGTTTTTCCACTTTAGTCTGTCCAATTCAGTCTTTCCACTATAGTCTGTCCAGTTTAGTCTTTCCACTTTAGTCTTTCCACTATAGTCTTCACTTTATTCTGTCCACTACAGTCTTTCCATTATAGTCTTTCCACTAAAGTCTATCCACTTTAATCTTTCCACTATTCTCTGTCAACTTTAGTCTTTCCACTATAGTCTTTTCACTATAGTCTGTCCACTTTAGTCTTTCCACTATTCTCTGTCAACTTTAGTCTTTCCACTATAGTCTTTTCACTATAGTCTGTCCACTTTAGTCTTTCCACTATTCTCTGTCAACTTTAGTCTTTCCACTATAGTCTTTCCACTATAGTCTGTCCACTTTAGTCTTTCCACTTTAGTCTTTCCACTATAGTCTTCACTTTATTCTGTCCACTACAGTCTTTCCATTATAGTCTTTCCACTAAAGTCTATCCACTTTAATCTTTCCACTGTTCTCTGTCAACTTTAGTCTTTCCACTATAGTCTTTTCACTATAGTCTGTCCACTTTAGTCTTTCCACTATTCTCTGTCAACTTTAGTCTTTCCACTATAGTCTTTTCACTATAGTCTGTCCACTTTAGTCTTTCCACTATTCTCTGTCAACTTTAGTCTTTCCACTATAGTCTCCACTTATCTGTCCACTACAGTCTTTCCACTATAGTCTTTCCACTATAGTCTGTCCACTTTAGTCTTTCCACTTTAGTCTTTCCACCTTAGTCTGTCCGCTTTAGTCTTTCCACTATAGTCTGTCCACTTTAGTCTTTCCACTATTCTCTGTCCACTTTAGTCTTTCCACTTTAGTCTTTCCACTATAGTCTCCACTCTATTCTGTCCACTACAGTCTTTCCACTATAGTCTTTCCACTATAGTCTGTCCACTGTAGTCTTTCCACTTTAGTCTTTCCACTATAGTCTACACTTTATTCTGTCCACTACAGTCTTTCCACTTTAGTCTTTCCACTATTCTCTGTCAACTTTAGTCTTTCCACTATAGTCTTTTCACTATAGTCTGTTCACTTTAGTCTTTCCACTATTCTCTGTCAACTTTAGTCTTTCCACTATAGTCTCCACTTTATTCTGTCCACTACAGTCTTTCCACTATAGTCTTTCCACTATAGTCTGTCCACTTTAGTCTTTCCACTTTAGTTTTTCCACTTTAGTCTGTCCACTTCAGTCTTTCCACTATAGTCTGTCCAGTTTAGTCTTTCCACTTTAGTCTTTCCACTATAGTCTCCACTTTATTCTGTCCACTACAGTCTTTCCACTATAGTCTTTCCACTATAGTCTGTCCACTTTAGTCTTTCCACTTTAGTTTTTCCACTTTAGTCTGTCCACTTCAGTCTTTCCACTATAGTCTCCACTTTATTCTGTCCACTACAGTCTTTCCACTTTAGTCTTTCCACTATTCTCTGTCCACTTTAGTCTTTCCACTATAGTCTTTCCAATATAGTCCGTCCACTTTAGTCTTTCCACTTTAGTCTTTCCACCTTAGTCTGTCCACTTTAGTCTTTCCACTATAGTCTGTCCACTTTAGTCTTTTCACTATTCTCTGTCCACTTTAGTCTTTCCACTTTAGTCTTTCCACTATAGTCTCCACTCTATTCTGTCCACTACAGTCTTTCCACTATAGTCTTTCCACTATAGTCTGTCCACTGTAGTCTTTCCACTTTAGTCTTTCCACTATAGTCTCCACTTTATTCTGTCCACTACAGTCTTTCCACTTTAGTCTTTCCACTATTCTCTGTCAACTTTAGTCTTTCCACTATAGTCTTTTCACTATAGTCTGTCCACTTTAGTCTTTCCACTATTCTCTGTCAACTTTAGTCTTTCCTCTATAGTCTCCACTTTATTCTGTCCACTACAGTCTTTCCACTATAGTCTTTCCACTATAGTCTGTCCACTTTAGTCTTTCCACTTTAGTCTTTCCACCTTAGTCTGTCCACTTTAGTCTTTCCACTATAGTCTGTCCACTTTAGTCTTTCCACTATTCTCTGTCCACTTTAGTCTTTCCACTTTAGTCTTTCCACTATAGTCTCCACTCTATTCTGTCCACTACAGTCTTTCCACTATAGTCTTTCCACTATAGTCTGTCCACTGTAGTCTTTCCACTTTAGTCTTTCCACTATAGTCTACACTTTATTCTGTCCACTACAGTCTTTCCACTTTAGTCTTTCCACTATTCTCTGTCAACTTTAGTCTTTCCACTATAGTCTTTTCACTATAGTCTGTTCACTTTAGTCTTTCCACTATTCTCTGTCAACTTTAGTCTTTCCACTATAGTCTCCACTTTATTCTGTCCACTACAGTCTTTCCACTATTCTCTGTCAACTTTATTCTGTCCACTACAGTCTTTCCACTATAGTCTTTCCACTAAAGTCTATCCACTTTAGTCTTTCCACTATTCTCTGTCCACTTTAGTCTTTCCACTATAGTCTCCACTTTATTCTGTACACTACAGTCTTTCCACTATAGTCTTTCCACTATAGTCTGTCCACTGTAGTCTTTCCACTTTAGTCTTTCCACTATAGTCTCCACTTTATTCTGTCCACTACAGTCTTTCCACTATAGTCTTTCCACTATAGTCTGTCCACTGTAGTCTTTCCACTTTAGTCTTTCCACTATATTCTCCACTTTATTCTGTCCACTACAGTTTTTCCACTATCGTCTTTCCACTATAGTCTGTCCACTTTAGTCTTTCCACTATAGTCTGTCAACTTTAGTCTTTCCACTTTAGTCTTTCCACTAAAGTCTCCACTTTATTCTGTCCACTACAGTCTTTCCACTTTAGTCTTTCCACTATTCTCTGTCAACTTTAGTCTTTCCACTTTAGTCTTTCCACTATAGTCTCCACTTTATTCTGTCCACTACAGTTTTTCCACTATCGTCTTTCCACTATAGACTGTCCACTTTAGTCTTTCCACTATTCTCTGTCCACTTTAATCTTTCCAATATAGTCTGTCCACTTTAGTCTTTCCACTTTAGTCTTTCCACCTTAGTCTGTCCACTTTAGTCTTTTCACTATAGTCTGTCCACTTTAGTCTTTCCACTATTCTCTGTCCACTTTAGTCTTTCCACTTTAGTCTTTCCACTATAGTCTCAACTTTATTCTGTCCACTACAGTCTTTGCACTATAGTCTTTCCACTATAGTCCGTCCACTTTAGTCTTTCCACTTTAATCTTTCCACTTTAGTCTGTCCACTTTAGTCTTTCCACTATAGTCTGTCCACTTTAGTCTTTCCACTATAGTCTTTCCACTATAGTCTGTCCACTTTAGTCTTTCCACTTTAGTTTTTCCACTTTAGTCTGTCCAATTCAGTCTTTCCACTATAGTCTGTCCAGTTTAGTCTTTCCACTTTAGTCTTTCCACTATAGTCTTCACTTTATTCTGTCCACTACAGTCTTTCCATTATAGTCTTTCCACTAAAGTCTATCCACTTTAATCTTTCCACTATTCTCTGTCAACTTTAGTCTTTCCACTTTAGTCTTTCCACTATAGTCTCCACTTTATTCTGTCCAATACAGTCTTTCCACTATAGTCTTTCCACTATAGTCTGTCCACTTTAGTCTTTCCACTATTCTCTGTCCACTTTAGTCTTTCCACTACAGTCTTTCCAATATAGTCTGTCCACTTTAGTCTTTCCACTTTAGTTTTTTCTTTAGTTTTTTTAGTCTTTCCACTATAGTCTCCACTTTATTCTGTCCACTACAGTTTTTCCACTATAGTCTTTCCACTAAAGTCTATCCACTTTAGTCTTTCCACTATTCTCTGTCCACTTTAGTCTTTCCACTATAGTCTCCACTTTATTCTGTCCACTACAGTCTTTCCACTATAGTCTTTCCACTATAGTCTGTCCACTGTAGTCTTTCCACTTTAGTCTTTCCACTATAGTCTCCACTTTATTCTGCCCACTACAGTCTTTCCACTTTAGTCTTTCCACTATTCTCTGTCAACTTTAGTCTTTCCACTTTAGTCTTTCCACTATAGTCTCCACTTTATTCTGTCCACTACAGTTTTTCCACTATAGTCTTTCCACTATAGTCTGTCCACTTTAGTCT
The DNA here is from genome assembly GCA_030848855.1 of Branchinecta sandiegonensis. Taxonomy (NCBI): domain Eukaryota; kingdom Metazoa; phylum Arthropoda; class Branchiopoda; order Anostraca; family Branchinectidae; genus Branchinecta; species Branchinecta sandiegonensis. The sequence continues at coordinate 161,360 of JAUPMV010000071.1, forward strand.
TTCCACTATTCTCTGTCCACTTTAATATTTCCACTATAGTCTTTCCAATATAGTCTGTCCACTTTAGTCTTTCCACTTTAGTCTTTCCACCTTAGTCTGTCCACTTTAGTCTTTCCACTATAGTCTGTCCACTTTAGTCTTTCCACTATTCTCTGTCCACTTTAGTCTTTCCAATTTAGTCTTTCCACTATAGTCTCCCCTTTATTCTGTCCACTACAGTATTTCCACTATAGTCTTTCCACTAAAGTCTGTCCACTTTAGTCTTTCCACTTTAGTTTTTCCACTTTAGTCTGTCCACTTCAGTCTTTCCACTATAGTCTGTCCAGTTTAGTCTTTCCACTTTAGTCTTTCCACTATAGTCTCCACTTTATTCTGTCCACTACAGTCTTTCCACTATAGTATTTCCACTAAAGTCTATCCACTTTAGTCTTTCCACTATTCTCTGTCCACTTTAGTCTTTCCACTATAGTCTACACTTTAATCTGCCCACTACAGTCTTTCCACTATAGTCTTTCCACTATAGTCTGTCCACTTTAATCTTTCCACTTTAGTCTTTCCACTATAGTCTCCACTTTATTCTGTCCACTACAGTCTTTCCACTTTAGTCTTTCCACTATTCTCTCTCAACTTTAGTCTTTCAACTTTAGTCTTTCCACTATAGTCTCCACTTTATTCTGTCCACTACAGTCTTTCCACTATAGTCTTTCCACTATAGTCTGTCCACTTTAGTCTTTCCACTATTCTCTGTCCACTTTAGTCTTTCCACTAAAGTCTTTCCAATATAGTCTGTCCACTTTAGTCTTTCCACTATAGTCTGTCCAGTTTAGTCTTTCCACTTTAGTCTTTCCACTATTCTCTGTCCACTTTAGTCTTTCCACTATAGTCTTTCCACTATAGTCTTTCCACTAAAGTCTATCCACTTTAGTCTTTCCACTATTCTCTGTCAACTTTAGTCTTTCCACTTTAGTCTTTCCACGATAGTCTCCACTTTATTCTGTCCACTACAGTCTTTCCACTATAATCTGTCCACTATAGTCTTTCCACTATAGTCTTTCCACTATAGTCTGTCCACTTTAATCTTTCCACTTTAGTCTTTCCACTATAGTCTCCACTTTATTCTGTCCACTACAGTCTTTCCACTATAGTCTTTCCACTATAGTCTGTCCACTTTAATCTTTCCACTTTAGTCTTTCCACTATAGTCTCCACTTTATTCTGTCCACTACAGTCTTTCCACTTTAGTCTTTCCACTATTCTCTGTCCACTTTAGTCTTTCCACTAAAGTCTTTCCAATATAGTCTGTCCACTTCAGTCTTTCCACTATAGTCTGTCCAGTTTAGTCTTTCCACTTTAGTCTTTCCACTATAGTCTTCACTTTATTCTGTCCACTACAGTCTTTCCACTATAGTCTTTCCACTAAAGTCTATCCACTTTAGTCTTTCCACTATTCTCTGTCAACTTTAGTCTTTCCACTTTAGTCTTTCCACGATAGTCTCCACTTTATTCTGTCCACTACAGTCTTTCCACTATAATCTGTCCACTATAGTCTGTCCACTTTAGTCTTTCCACTATTCTCTGTCCACTTTAGTCTTTCCACTATAGTCTTTCCAATATAGTCTGTCCACTTTAGTCTTTCCACTATAGTCTGTCCAGTTTAGTCTTTCCACTTTAGTCTTTCCACTATTCTCTGTCCACTTTAGTCTTTCCACTATAGTCTTTCCAATATAGTCTGTCCACTTCAGTCTTTCCACTATAGTCTGTCCAGTTTAGTCTTTCCACTTTAGTCTTTCCACTATAGTCTTCGCTTTATTCTGTCCACTACAGTCTTTCCACTATAGTCTTTCCACTAAAGTCTATCCACTTTAGTCTTTCCACTATTCTCTGTCAACTTTAGTCTTTCCACTTTAGTCTTTCCACTATAGTCTCCACTTTATTCTGTCCACTACAGTCTTTCCACTATAATCTTTCCACTATAGTCTGTCCACTTTAGTCTTTCCACTATAGTCTGTCCAGTTTAGTCTTTCCACTTTAGTCTTTCCACTATTCTCTGTCCACTTTAGTCTTTCCACTATAGTCTCCACTTTATTCTGTCCACTACAGTCTTTCCACTATAGTCTTTCCACTATAGTCTGTCCACTGTAGTCTTTCCACTTTAGTCTTTCCACTATAGTCTCCACTTTATTCTGCCCACTACAGTCTTTCCACTTTAGTCTTTCCACTATTCTCTGTCAACTTTAGTCTTTCCACTTTAGTTTTTCCACTTTAGTCTCCACTTTATTCTGTCCACTACAGTTTTTCCACTATAGTCTTTCCACTATAGTCTGTCCACTTTAGTCTTTCCACTATTCTCTGTCCACTTTAATATTTCCACTATAGTCTTTCCAATATAGTCTGTCCACTTTAGTCTTTCCACTTTAGTCTTTCCACCTTAGTCTGTCCACTTTAGTCTTTCCACTATAGTCTGTCCACTTCAGTCTTTCCACTATTCTCTGTCCACTTTAGTCTTTCCAATTTAGTCTTTCCACTATAGTCTCCCCTTTATTCTGTCCACTACAGTATTTCCACTATAGTCTTTCCACTAAAGTCTGTCCACTTTAGTCTTTCCACTTTAGTTTTTCCACTTTAGTCTGTCCACTTCAGTCTTTCCACTATAGTCTGTCCAGTTTAGTCTTTCCACTTTAGTCTTTCCACTATAGTCTCCACTTTATTCTGTCCACTACAGTCTTTCCACTATAGTATTTCCACTAAAGTCTATCCACTTTAGTCTTTCCACTATTCTCTGTCCACTTTAGTCTTTCCACTATAGTCTACACTTTAATCTGCCCACTACAGTCTTTCCACCATAGTCTTTCCACTATAGTCTGTCCACTTTAATCTTTCCACTTTAGCCTTTCCACTATAGTCTCCACTTTATTCTGTCCACTACAGTCTTTCCACTTTAGTCTTTCCACTATTCTCTGTCAACTTTAGTCTTTCAACTTTAGTCTTTCCACTATAGTCTCCACTTTATTCTGTCCACTACAGTCTTTCCACTATAGTCTTTCCACTATAGTCTGTCCACTTTAGTCTTTCCACTATTCTCTGTCCACTTTAGTCTTTCCACTAAAGTCTTTCCAATATAGTCTGTCCACTTTAGTCTTTCCACTATAGTCTGTCCAGTTTAGTCTTTCCACTTTAGTCTTTCCACTATTCTCTGTCCACTTTAGTCTTTCCACTATAGTCTTTCCACTATAGTCTTTCCACTAAAGTCTATCCACTTTAGTCTTTCCACTATTCTCTGTCAACTTTAGTCTTTCCACTTTAGTCTTTCCACGATAGTCTCCACTTTATTCTGTCCACTACAGTCTTTCCACTATAATCTGTCCACTATAGTCTTTCCACTATAGTCTTTCCACTATAGTCTGTCCACTTTAATCTTTCCACTTTAGTCTTTCCACTATAGTCTCCACTTTATTCTGTCCACTACAGTCTTTCCACTATAGTCTTTCCACTATAGTCTGTCCACTTTAATCTTTCCACTTTAGTCTTTCCACTATAGTCTCCACTTTATTCTGTCCACTACAGTCTTTCCACTTTAGTCTTTCCACTATTCTCTGTCCACTTTAGTCTTTCCACTAAAGTCTTTCCAATATAGTCTGTCCACTTCAGTCTTTCCACTATAGTCTGTCCAGTTTAGTCTTTCCACTTTAGTCTTTCCACTATAGTCTTCACTTTATTCTGTCCACTACAGTCTTTCCACTATAGTCTTTCCACTAAAGTCTATCCACTTTAGTCTTTCCACTATTCTCTGTCAACTTTAGTCTTTCCACTTTAGTCTTTCCACGATAGTCTCCACTTTATTCTGTCCACTACAGTCTTTCCACTATAATCTGTCCACTATAGTCTGTCCACTTTAGTCTTTCCACTATTCTCTGTCCACTTTAGTCTTTCCACTATAGTCTTTCCAATATAGTCTGTCCACTTTAGTCTTTCCACTATAGTCTGTCCAGTTTAGTCTTTCCACTTTAGTCTTTCCACTATTCTCTGTCCACTTTAGTCTTTCCACTATAGTCTTTCCAATATAGTCTGTCCACTTCAGTCTTTCCACTATAGTCTGTCCAGTTTAGTCTTTCCACTTTAGTCTTTCCACTATAGTCTTCGCTTTATTCTGTCCACTACAGTCTTTCCACTATAGTCTTTCCACTAAAGTCTATCCACTTTAGTCTTTCCACTATTCTCTGTCAACTTTAGTCTTTCCACTTTAGTCTTTCCACTATAGTCTCCACTTTATTCTGTCCACTACAGTCTTTCCACTATAATCTTTCCACTATAGTCTGTCCACTTTAGTCTTTCCACTATTCTCTGTCCACTTTAGTCTTTCCACTATAGTCTTTCCAATATAGTCTGTCCACTTTAGTCTTTCCACTATAGTCTTTCCAATATAGTCTGTCCACTTTAGTCTTTCCACTTTAGTCTTTCCACCTTAGTCTGTCCACTTTAGTCTTTCCACTATAGTCTGTCCACTTTAGTCTTTCCACTATTCTCTGTCCACTTTAGTCTTTCCACTATAGTCTCCACTCTATTCTGTCCACTACAGTCTTTCCACTATAGTCTTTCCACTATAGTCTGTCCACTGTAGTCTTTCCACTTTAGTCTTTCCACTATAGTCTCCACTTTATTCTGTCCACTACAGTCTTTCCACTTTAGTCTTTCCACTATTCTCTGTCAACTTTAGTCTTTCCACTATAGTCTTTTCACTATAGTCTGTCCACTTTAGTCTTTCCACTATTCTCTGTCAACTTTAGTCTTTCCACTATAGTCTCCACTTTATTCTGTCCACTACAGTCTTTCCACTATAGTCTTTCCACTATAGTCTCCACTTTATTCTGTCCACTACAGTCTTTCCACTATAGTCTTTCCACTATAGTCTGTCCACTTTAGTCTTTCCACTTTAGTCTTTCCACCTTAGTCTGTCCACTTTAGTCTTTCCACTATAGTCTGTCCACTTTAGTCTTTCCACTATTCTCTGTCCACTTTAGTCTTTCCACTTTAGTCTTTCCACTATAGTCTCCACTCTATTCTGTCCACTACAGTCTTTCCACTATAGTCTTTCCACTATAGTCTGTCCACTGTAGTCTTTCCACTTTAGTCTTTCCACTATAGTCTACACTTTCTTCTGTCCACTACAGTCTTTCCACTTTAGTCTTTCCACTATTCTCTGTCAACTTTAGTCTTTCCTCTATAGTCTTTTCACTATAGTCTGTTCACTTTAGTCTTTCCACTATTCTCTGTCAACTTTAGTCTTTCCACTATAGTCTCCACTTTATTCTGTCCACTACAGTCTTTCCACTATAGTCTTTCCACTATAGTCTGTCCACTTTAGTCTTTCCACTTTAGTTTTTCCAATATAGTCTGTCCACTTCAGTCTTTCCACTATAGTCTGTCCAGTTTAGTCTTTCCACTTTAGTCTTTCCACTATAGTCTTCACTTTATTCTGTCCACTACAGTCTTTCCACTATAGTCTTTCCACTAAAGTCTATTCACTTTAGTCTTTCCACTATTCTCTGTCAACTTTAGTCTTTCCACTTTAGTCTTTCCACTATAGTCTCCACTTTATTCTGTCCACTACAGTTTTTCCACTATAATCTTTCCACTATAGTCTGTCCACTTTAGTCTTTCCACTATTCTCTGTCCACTTTAGTCTTTCCACTATAGTCTTTCCAATATAGTCTGTCCACTTTAGTCTTTCCACTATAGTCTTTCCAATATAGTCTGTCCACTTTAGCCTTTCCACTTTAGTCTTTCCACCTTAGTCTGTCCACTTTAGTCTTTCCACTATAGTCTGCCCACTTTAGTCTTTCCACTATTCTCTGTCCACTTTAGTCTTTCCACTTTAGTCTTTCCACTATAGTCTCCACTCTATTCTGTCCACTACAGTCTTTCCACTATAGTCTTTCCACTATAGTCTGTCCACTGTAGTCTTTCCACTTTAGTCTTTCCACTATAGTCTCCACTTTATTCTGTCCACTACAGTCTTTCCACTTTAGTCTTTCCACTATTTTCTGTCAACTTTAGTCTTTCCACTATAGTCTTTCCACTATAGTCTGTCCACTTTAGTCTTTCCACTTTAGTCTTTCCACTTTAGTCGGTCCACTTTAGTCTTTCCACTATAGTCTGTCCACTTTAGTCTTTCCACTATTCTCTGTCCACTTTAGTCTTTCCACTTTAGTCTTTCCACTATAGTCACCACTTTATTCTGTCCACTACAGTCTTTCCACTATAGTCTTTCCACTATAGTCTGTCCACTTTAGTCTTTCCACTTTAATCTTTCCACTTTAGTCTGTCCACTTTAGTCTTTCCACTTTAGTCTTTCCCCTTTATTCTGTCCACTTCAGTGTATACACTTTAGTCTGTCCACTGAGTCTTTCCACTTCAGTCTTTCCACTATAGTCTTTCCACTTTAGTCTTTCCAATTTAGTCTTTCCATTATAGTCTCCACTTTATTCTGTCCACTACAGTCTTTCCACTTTAGTCTTTCCACTATAGTCTGTCCACTTTAGTCTTTCCACTATTCTCTGTCCACTTTAGTCTTTCCACTTTAATCTTTCCACTTTAGTCTGTCCACTTTAGTCTTTCCAATATAGTCTGTCCACTTTAGTCTTTCCAATATAGTCTTTCCACTATAGTCTGTCCACTTTAGTCTTTCCACTTTAGTTTTTCCACTTTAGTCTGTCCACTTCAGTCTTTCCATTATAGTCTGTCCAGTTTAGTCTTTCCACTTTAGTCTTTCCACTATAGTCTCCACTTTATTCTGTCCACTACAGTATTTCCACTATAGTCTTTCCACTAAAGTCTGTCCACTTTAGTCTTTCCACTTTAGTTTTTCCACTTTAGTCTGTCCACTTCAGTCTTTCCACTATAGTCTGTCCAGTTTAGTCTTTCCACTTTAGTCTTTCCACTATAGTCTCCACTTTATTCTGTCCACTACAGTCTTTCCACTATAGTATTTCCACTAAAGTCTATCCACTTTAGTCTTTCCACTATTCTCTGTCCACTTTAGTCTTTCCACTATAGTCTCCACTTTAATCTGCCCACTACAGTCTTTCCACTATAGTCTTTCCACTATAGTCTGTCCACTTTAATCTTTCCACTTTAGTCTTTCCACTATAGTCTCCACTTTATTCTGTCCACTACAGTCTTTCCACTTTAGTCTTTCCACTATTCTCTGTCCACTTTAGTCTTTCCACTAAAGTCTTTCCAATATAGTCTGTCCACTTCAGTCTTTCCACTATAGTCTGTCCAGTTTAGTCTTTCCACTTTAGTCTTTCCACTATAGTCTTCACTTTATTCTGTCCACTACAGTCTTTCCACTATAGTCTTTCCACTAAAGTCTATCCACTTTAGTCTTTCCACTATTCTCTGTCAACTTTAGTCTTTCCACTTTAGTCTTTCCACGATAGTCTCCACTTTATTCTGTCCACTACAGTCTTTCCACTATAATCTGTCCACTATAGTCTGTCCACTTTAGTCTTTCCACTATTCTCTGTCCACTTTAGTCTTTCCACTATAGTCTTTCCAATATAGTCTGTGCACTTTAGTCTTTCCACAATAGTCTGTCCAGTTTAGTCTTTCCACTTTAGTCTTTCCACTATTCTCTGTCCACTTTAGTCTTTCCACTATAGTCTTTCCAATATAGTCTGTCCACTTCAGTCTTTCCACTATAGTCTGTCCAGTTTAGTCTTTCCACTTTAGTCTTTCCACTATAGTCTTCGCTTTATTCTGTCCACTACAGTCTTTCCACTATAGTCTTTCCACTAAAGTCTATCCACTTTAGTCTTTCCACTATTCTCTGTCAACTTTAGTCTTTCCACTTTAGTCTTTCCACTATAGTCTCCACTTTATTCTGTCCACTACAGTCTTTCCACTATAATCTTTCCACTATAGTCTGTCCACTTTAGTCTTTCCACTATTCTCTGTCCACTTTAGTCTTTCCACTATAGTCTTTCCAATATAGTCTGTCCACTTTAGTCTTTCCACTATAGTCTTTCCAATATAGTCTGTCCACTTTAGTCTTTCCACTTTAGTCTTTCCACCTTAGTCTGTCCACTTTAGTCTTTCCACTATAGTCTGTCCACTTTAGTCTTTCCACTATTCTCTGTCCACTTTAGTCTTTCCACTATAGTCTCCACTCTATTCTGTCCACTACAGTCTTTCCACTATAGTCTTTCCACTATAGTCTGTCCACTGTAGTCTTTCCACTTTAGTCTTTCCACTATAGTCTCCACTTTATTCTGTCCACTACAGTCTTTCCACTTTAGTCTTTCCACTATTCTCTGTCAACTTTAGTCTTTCCACTATAGTCTTTTCACTATAGTCTGTCCACTTTAGTCTTTCCACTATTCTCTGTCAACTTTAGTCTTTCCACTATAGTCTCCACTTTATTCTGTCCACTACAGTCTTTCCACTATAGTCTTTCCACTATAGTCTCCACTTTATTCTGTCCACTACAGTCTTTCCACTATAGTCTTTCCACTATAGTCTGTCCACTTTAGTCTTTCCACTTTAGTCTTTCCACCTTAGTCTGTCCACTTTAGTCTTTCCACTATAGTCTGTCCACTTTAGTCTTTCCACTATTCTCTGTCCACTTTAGTCTTTCCACTTTAGTCTTTCCACTATAGTCTCCACTCTATTCTGTCCACTACAGTCTTTCCACTATAGTCTTTCCACTATAGTCTGTCCACTGTAGTCTTTCCACTTTAGTCTTTCCACTATAGTCTACACTTTATTCTGTCCACTACAGTCTTTCCACTTTAGTCTTTCCACTATTCTCTGTCAACTTTAGTCTTTCCTCTATAGTCTTTTCACTATAGTCTGTTCACTTTAGTCTTTCCACTATTCTCTGTCAACTTTAGTCTTTCCACTATAGTCTCCACTTTATTCTGTCCACTACAGTCTTTCCACTATAGTCTTTCCACTATAGTCTGTCCACTTTAGTCTTTCCACTTTAGTTTTTCCAATATAGTCTGTCCACTTCAGTCTTTCCACTATAGTCTGTCCAGTTTAGTCTTTCCACTTTAGTCTTTCCACTATAGTCTCCACTTTATTCTGTCCACTACAGTTTTTCCACTATAATCTTTCCACTATAGTCTGTCCACTTTAGTCTTTCCACTATTCTCTGTCCACTTTAGTCTTTCCACTATAGTCTTTCCAATATAGTCTGTCCACTTTAGTCTTTCCACTATAGTCTTTCCAATATAGTCTGTCCACTTTAGTCTTTCCACTTTAGTCTTTCCACCTTAGTCTGTCCACTTTAGTCTTTCCACTATAGTCTGCCCACTTTAGTCTTTCCACTATTCTCTGTCCACTTTAGTCTTTCCACTTTAGTCTTTCCACTATAGTCTCCACTCTATTCTGTCCACTACAGTCTTTCCACTATAGTCTTTCCACTATAGTCTGTCCACTGTAGTCTTTCCACTTTAGTCTTTCCACTATAGTCTCCACTTTATTCTGTCCACTACAGTCTTTCCACTTTAGTCTTTCCACTATTTTCTGTCAACTTTAGTCTTTCCACTATAGTCTTTCCACTATAGTCTGTCCACTTTAGTCTTTCCACTTTAGTCTTTCCACTTTAGTCTGTCCACTTTAGTCTTTCCACTATAGTCTGTCCACTTTAGTCTTTCCACTATTCTCTGTCCACTTTAGTCTTTCCACTTTAGTCTTTCCACTATAGTCACCACTTTATTCTGTCCACTACAGTCTTTCCACTATAGTCTTTCCACTATAGTCTGTCCACTTTAGTCTTTCCACTTTAGTCTTTCCACTTTAGTCTTTCCCCTTTATTCTGTCCACTTCAGTGTATACACTTTAGTCTGTCCACTGAGTCTTTCCACTTCAGTCTTTCCACTATAGTCTTTCCACTTTAGTCTTTCCAATTTAGTCTTTCCATTATAGTCTCCACTTTATTCTGTCCACTACAGTCTTTCCACTTTAGTCTTTCCACTATAGTCTGTCCACTTTAGTCTTTCCACTATTCTCTGTCCACTTTAGTCTTTCCACTTTAATCTTTCCACTTTAGTCTGTCCACTTTAGTCTTTCCAATATAGTCTGTCCACTTTAGTCTTTCCACTATAGTCTTTCCACTATAGTCTGTCCACTTTAGTCTTTCCACTTTAGTTTTTCCACTTTAGTCTGTCCACTTCAGTCTTTCCATTATAGTCTGTCCAGTTTAGTCTTTCCACTTTAGTCTTTCCACTATAGTCTCCACTTTATTCTGTCCACTACAGTATTTCCACTATAGTCTTTCCACTAAAGTCTGTCCACTTTAGTCTTTCCACTTTAGTTTTTCCACTTTAGTCTGTCCACTTCAGTCTTTCCACTATAGTCTGTCCAGTTTAGTCTTTCCACTTTAGTCTTTCCACTATAGTCTCCACTTTATTCTGTCCACTACAGTCTTTCCACTATAGTATTTCCACTAAAGTCTATCCACTTTAGTCTTTCCACTATTCTCTGTCCACTTTAGTCTTTCCACTATAGTCTCCACTTTAATCTGCCCACTACAGTCTTTCCACTATAGTCTTTCCACTGTAGTCTGTCCACTTTAATCTTTCCACTTTAGTCTTTCCACTATAGTCTCCACTTTATTCTGTCCACTACAGTCTTTCCACTTTAGTCTTTCCACTATTCTCTGTCAACTTTAGTCTTTCCACTTTAGTCTTTCCACGATAGTCTCCACTTTATTCTGTCCACTACAGTCTTTCCACTATAATCTGTCCACTATAGTCTGTCCACTTTAGTCTTTCCACTATTCTCTGTCCACTTTAGTCTTTCCACTATAGTCTTTCCAATATAGTCTGTCCACTTTAGTCTTTCCACTATAGTCTGTCCAGTTTAGTCTTTCCACTTTAGTCTTTCCACTATTCTCTGTCCACTTTAGTCTTTCCACTATAGTCTTTCCAATATAGTCTGTCCACTTCAGTCTTTCCACTATAGTCTGTCCAGTTTAGTCTTTCCACTTTAGTCTTTCCACTATAGTCTTCGCTTTATTCTGTCCACTACAGTCTTTCCACTATAGTCTTTCCACTAAAGTCTATCCACTTTAGTCTTTCCACTATTCTCTGTCAACTTTAGTCTTTCCACTTTAGTCTTTCCACTATAGTCTCCACTTTATTCTGTCCACTACAGTCTTTCCACTATAATCTTTCCACTATAGTCTGTCCACTTTAGTCTTTCCACTATAGTCTGTCCAGTTTAGTCTTTCCACTTTAGTCTTTCCACTATTCTCTGTCCACTTTAGTCTTTCCACTATAGTCTCCACTTTATTCTGTCCACTACAGTCTTTCCACTATAGTCTTTCCACTATAGTCTGTCCACTGTAGTCTTTCCACTTTAGTCTTTCCACTATAGTCTCCACTTTATTCTGCCCACTACAGTCTTTCCACTTTAGTCTTTCCACTATTCTCTGTCAACTTTAGTCTTTCCACTTTAGTCTTTCCACTATAGTCTCCACTTTATTCTGTCCACTACAGTTTTTCCACTATAGTCTGTCCACTATAGTCTGTCCACTTTAGTCTTTCCACTATTCTCTGTCCACTTTAATATTTCCACTATAGTCTTTCCAATATAGTCTGTCCACTTTAGTCTTTCCACTTTAGTCTTTCCACCTTAGTCTGTCCACTTTAGTCTTCCCACTATAGTCTGTCCACTTTAGTCTTTCCACTATTCTCTGTCCACTTTAGTCTTTCCAATTTAGTCTTTCCACTATAGTCTCCCCTTTATTCTGTCCACTACAGTATTTCCACTATAGTCTTTCCACTAAAGTCTGTCCACTTTAGTCTTTCCACTTTAGTTTTTCCACTTTAGTCTGTCCACTTCAGTCTTTCCACTATAGTCTGTCCAGTTTAGTCTTTCCACTTTAGTCTTTCCACTATAGTCTCCACTTTATTCTGTCCACTACAGTCTTTCCACTATAGTATTTCCACTAAAGTCTATCCACTTTAGTCTTTCCACTATTCTCTGTCCACTTTAGTCTTTCCACTATAGTCTACACTTTAATCTGCCCACTACAGTCTTTCCACCATAGTCTTTCCACTATAGTCTGTCCACTTTCATCTTTCCACTTTAGTCTTTCCACTATAGTCTCCACTTTATTCTGTCCACTACAGTCTTTCCACTTTAGTCTTTCCACTATTCTCTGTCAACTTTAGTCTTTCAACTTTAGTCTTTCCACTATAGTCTCCACTTTATTCTGTCCACTACAGTCTTTCCACTATAGTCTTTCCACTATAGTCTGTCCACTTTAGTCTTTCCACTATTCTCTGTCCACTTTAGTCTTTCCACTAAAGTCTTTCCAATATAGTCTGTCCACTTTAGTCTTTCCACTATAGTCTGTCCAGTTTAGTCTTTCCACTTTAGTCTTTCCACTATTCTCTGTCCACTTTAGTCTTTCCACTATAGTCTTTCCACTATAGTCTTTCCACTAAAGTCTATCCACTTTAGTCTTTCCACTATTCTCTGTCAACTTTAGTCTTTCCACTTTAGTCTTTCCACGATAGTCTCCACTTTATTCTGTCCACTACAGTCTTTCCACTATAATCTGTCCACTATAGTCTTTCCACTATAGTCTTTCCACTATAGTCTGTCCACTTTAATCTTTCCACTTTAGTCTTTCCACTATAGTCTCCACTTTATTCTGTCCACTACAATCTTTCCACTATAGTCTTTCCACTATAGTCTGTCCACTTTAATCTTTCCACTTTAGTCTTTCCACTATAGTCTCCACTTTATTCTGTCCACTACAGTCTTTCCACTTTAGTCTTTCCACTATTCTCTGTCCACTTTAGTCTTTCCACTAAAGTCTTTCCAATATAGTCTGTCCACTTCAGTCTTTCCACTATTGTCTGTCCAGTTTAGTCTTTCCACTTTAGTCTTTCCACTATAGTCTTCACTTTATTCTGTCCACTACAGTCTTTCCACTATAGTCTTTCCACTAAAGTCTATCCACTTTAGTCTTTCCACTATTCTCTGTCAACTTTAGTCTTTCCACTTTAGTCTTTCCACGATAGTCTCCACTTTATTCTGTCCACTACAGTCTTTCCACTATAATCTGTCCACTATAGTCTTTCCACTATTCTCTGTCCACTTTAGTCTTTCCACTATAGTCTTTCCAATATAGTCTGTCCACTTTAGTCTTTCCACTATAGTCTGTCCAGTTTAGTCTTTCCACTTTAGTCTTTCCACTATTCTCTGTCCACTTTAGTCTTTCCACTATAGTCTTTCCAATATAGTCTGTCCACTTCAGTCTTTCCACTATAGTCTGTCCAGTTTAGTCTTTCCACTTTAGTCTTTCCACTATAGTCTTCGCTTTATTCTGTCCACTACAGTCTTTCCACTATAGTCTTTCCACTAAAGTCTATCCACTTTAGTCTTTCCACCATTCTCTGTCAACTTTAGTCTTTCCACTTTAGTCTTTCCACTATAGTCTCCACTTTATTCTGTCCACTACAGTCTTTCCACTATAATCTTTCCACTATAGTCTGTCCACTTTAGTCTTTCCACTATTCTCTGTCCACTTTAGTCTTTCCACTATAGTCTTTCCAATATAGTCTGTCCACTTTAGTCTTTCCACTATAGTCTTTCCAATATAGTCTGTCCACTTTAGTCTTTCCACTTTAGTCTTTCCACCTTAGTCTGTCCACTTTAGTCTTTCCACTATAGTCTGTCCACTTTAGTCTTTCCACTATTCTCTGTCCACTTTAGTCTTTCCACTATAGTCTCCACTCTATTCTGTCCACTACAGTCTTTCCACTATAGTCTTTCCACTATAGTCTGTCCACTGTAGTCTTTCCACTTTAGTCTTTCCACTATAGTCTCCACTTTATTCTGTCCACTACAGTCTTTCCACTTTAGTCTTTCCACTATTCTCTGTCAACTTTAGTCTTTCCACTATAGTCTTTTCACTATAGTCTGTCCACTTTAGTCTTTCCACTATTCTCTGTCAACTTTAGTCTTTCCACTATAGTCTCCACTTTATTCTGTCCACTACAGTCTTTCCACTATAGTCTTTCCACTATAGTCTCCACTTTATTCTGTCCACTACAGTCTTTCCACTATAGTCTTTCCACTATAGTCTGTCCACTTTAGTCTTTCCACTTTAGTCTTTCCACCTTAGTCTGTCCACTTTAGTCTTTCCACTATAGTCTGTCCACTTTAGTCTTTCCACTATTCTCTGTCCACTTTAGTCTTTCCACTTTAGTCTTTCCACTATAGTCTCCACTCTATTCTGTCCACCTTAGTCTGTCCACTTTAGTCTTTCCAATATAGTCTGTCCACTTTAGTCTTTCCACTATAGTCTTTCCAATATAGTCTGTCCACTTTAGTCTTTCCACTTTAGTCTTTCCACCTTAGTCTGTCCACTTTAGTCTTTCCACTATAGTCTGCCCACTTTAGTCTTTCCACTATTCTCTGTCCACTTTAGTCTTTCCACTTTAGTCTTTCCACTATAGTCTCCACTCTATTCTGTCCACTACAGTCTTTCCACTATAGTCTTTCCACTATAGTCTGTCCACTGTAGTCTTTCCACTTTAGTCTTTCCACTATAGTCTCCACTTTATTCTGTCCACTACAGTCTTTCCACTTTAGTCTTTCCACTATTTTCTGTCAACTTTAGTCTTTCCACTATAGTCTTTCCACTATAGTCTGTCCACTTTAGTCTTTCCACTTTAGTCTTTCCACTTTAGTCTGTCCACTTTAGTCTTTCCACTATAGTCTGTCCACTTTAGTCTTTCCACTATTCTCTGTCCACTTTAGTCTTTCCACTTTAGTCTTTCCACTATAGTCACCACTTTATTCTGTCCACTACAGTCTTTCCACTATAGTCTTTCCACTATAGTCTGTCCACTTTAGTCTTTCCACTTTAATCTTTCCACTTTAGTCTGTCCACTTTAGTCTTTCCACTTTAGTCTTTCCCCTTTATTCTGTCCACTTCAGTGTATACACTTTAGTCTGTCCACTGAGTCTTTCCACTTCAGTCTCTCCACTATAGTCTTTCCACTTTAGTCTTTCCAATTTAGTCTTTCCATTATAGTCTCCACTTTATTCTGTCCACTACAGTCTTTCCACTTTAGTCTTTCCACTATAGTCTGTCCACTTTAGTCTTTCCACTATTCTCTGTCCACTTTAGTCTTTCCACTTTAATCTTTCCACTTTAGTCTGTCCACTTTAGTCTTTCCAATATAGTCTGTCCACTTTAGTCTTTCCACTATAGTCTTTCCACTATAGTCTGTCCACTTTAGTCTTTCCACTTTAGTTTTTCCACTTTAGTCTGTCCACTTCAGTCTTTCCATTATAGTCTGTCCAGTTTAGTCTTTCCACTTTAGTCTTTCCACTATAGTCTCCACTTTATTCTGTCCACTACAGTATTTCCACTATAGTCTTTCCACTAAAGTCTGTCCACTTTAGTCTTTCCACTTTAGTTTTTCCACTTTAGTCTGTCCACTTCAGTCTTTCCACTATAGTCTGTCCAGTTTAGTCTTTCCACTTTAGTCTTTCCACTATAGTCTCCACTTTATTCTGTCCACTACAGTCTTTCCACTATAGTATTTCCACTAAAGTCTATCCACTTTAGTCTTTCCACTATTCTCTGTCCACTTTAGTCTTTCCACTATAGTCTCCACTTTAATCTGCCCACTACAGTCTTTCCACTATAGTCTTTCCACTATAGTCTGTCCACTTTAATCTTTCCACTTTAGTCTTTCCACTATAGTCTCCACTTTATTCTGTCCACTACAGTCTTTCCACTTTAGTCTTTCCACTATTCTCTGTCAACTTTAGTCTTTCCACTTTAATCTTTCCACTATAGTTTCCACTTTATTCTGTCCACTACAGTCTTTCCACTATAGTCTTTCCACTATAGTCTGTCCACTTTAGTCTTTCCACTATTCTCTGTCCACTTTAGTCTTTCCACTATAGTCTTTCCAATATAGTCTGTCCACTTTAGTCTTTCCACTATAGTCTGTCCAGTTTAGTCTTTCCACTTTAGTCTTTCCACTATTCTCTGTCCACTTTATTCTTTCCACTATAGTCTTTCCAATATACTCTGTCCACTTTTGTCTTTCCACTTTAGTCTTTCCACTATAGTCTCCACTTTATTCTGTCCACTACAGTCTTTCCACTATAGTCTTTCCACTTTAGTCTTTCCACTATAGTCTGTCCAGTTTAGTCTTTCCACTTTAGTCTTTCCACTATTCTCTGTCCACTTTAGTCTGTTCACTTAGTCTTTCCACTATTCTCTGTCCACTTTTGTCTTTCCACTTTAGTCTTTCCACTATAGTCTCCACTTTATTCTGTCCACTACAGTCTTTCCACGATAGTCTTTCCACTATAGTCTGTCCACTTTAGTCTTTCCACTATAGTCTACACTTTATTCTGTCCACTACAGTCTTTCCACTTTAGTCTTTCCACTATTCTCTGTCAACTTTAGTCTTTCCGCTATAGTCTTTTCACTATAGTCTGTTCACTTTAGTCTTTCCACTATTCTCTGTCAACTTTAGTCTTTCCACTATAGTCTCCACTTTATTCTGTCCACTACAGTCTTTCCACTATAGTCTTTCCACTATAGTCTGTCCACTTTAGTCTTTCCACTTTAGTTTTTCCAATATAGTCTGTCCACTTCAGTCTTTCCACTATAGTCTGTCCAGTTTAGTCTTTCCACTTTAGTCTTTCCACTATAGTCTTCACTTTATTCTGTCCACTACAGTCTTTCCACTATAGTCTTTCCACTAAAGTCTATTCACTTTAGTCTTTCCACTATTCTCTGTCAACTTTAGTCTTTCCACTTTAGTCTTTCCACTATAGTCTCCACTTTATTCTGTCCACTACAGTCTTTCCACTATAATCTTTCCACTATAGTCTGTCCACTTTAGTCTTTCCACTATTCTCTGTCCACTTTAGTCTTTCCACTATAGTCTTTCCAATATAGTCTGTCCACTTTAGTCTTTCCACTATAGTCTTTCCAATATCGTCTGTCCACTTTAGTCTTTCCACTTTAGTCTTTCCACCTTAGTTTGTCCACTTTAGTCTTTCCACTATAGTCTGCCCACTTTAGTCTTTCCACTATTCTCTGTCCACTTTAGTCTTTCCACTTTAGTCTTTCCACTATAGTCTCCACTCTATTCTGTCCACTACAGTCTTTCCACTATAGTCTTTCCACTATAGTCTGTCCACTGTAGTCTTTCCACTTTAGTCTTTCCACTATAGTCTCCACTTTATTCTGTCCACTACAGTCTTTCCACTTTAGTCTTTCCACTATTCTCTGTCAACTTTAGTCTTCCCACTATAGTCTTTCCACTATAGTCTGTCCACTTTAGTCTTTCCACTTTAGTCTTTCCACTTTAGTCTGTCCACTTTAGTCTTTCCACTATAGTCTGTCCACTTTAGTCTTTCCACTATTCTCTGTCCACTTTAGTCTTTCCACTTTAGTCTTTCCACTATAGTCACCACTTTATTCTGTCCACTACAGTCTTTCCACTATAGTCTTTTCACTATAGTCTGTCCACTTTAGTCTTTCCACTTTAATCTTTCCACTTTAGTCTGTCCACTTTAGTCTTTCCACTTTAGTCTTTCCCCTTTATTCTGTCCACTTCAGTGTATACACTTTAGTCTGTCCACTGAGTCTTTCCACTTCAGTCTTTCCACTATAGTCTTTCCACTATAGTCTGTCCACTTTAGTCTTTCCACTATTCTCTGTCCACTTTAGTCTTTCCACTTTAATCTTTCCACTTTAGTCTGTCCACTTTAGTCTTTCCACTATAGTCTGTCCACTTTAGTCTTTCCACTATAGTCTTTCCACTATAGTCTGTCCAGTTTAGTCTTTCCACTTTAGTCTTTCCACTATAGTCTCCACTTTATTCTGTCCACTACAGTATTTCCACTATAGTCTTTCCACTAAAGTCTGTCCACTTTAGTCTTTCCACTTTAGTTTTTCCACTTTAGTCTGTCCACTTCAGTCTTTCCACTATAGTCTGTCCAGTTTAGTCTTTCCACTTTAGTCTTTCCACTATAGTCTCCACTTTATTCTGTCCACTACAGTCTTTCCACTATAGTATTTCCACTAAAGTCTATCCACTTTAGTCTTTCCACTATTCTCTGTCCACTTTAGTCTTTCCACTATAGTCTCCACTTTAATCTGCCCACTACAGTCTTTCCACTATAGTCTTTCCACTATAGTCTGTCCACTTTAATCTTTCCACTTTAGTCTTTCCACTATAGTCTCCACTTTATTCTGTCCACTACAGTCTTTCCACTTTAGTCTTTCCACTATTCTCTGTCAACTTTAGTCTTTCCACTTTAGTCTTTCCACTATAGTCTCCACTTTATTCTGTCCACTACAGTCTTTCCACTATAGTCTTTCCACTATAGTCTGTCCACTTTAGTCTTTCCACTATTCTCTGTCCACTTTAGTCTTTCCACTATAGTCTTTCCAATATAGTCTGTCCACTTTAGTCTTTCCACTATAGTCCGTCCAGTTTAGTCTTTCCACTTAAGTCTTTCCACTATTCTCTGTCCACTTTATTCTTTCCACTATAGTCTTTCCAATATACTCTGTCCACTTTAGTCTTTCCACTATAGTCTGTCCAGTTTAGTCTTTCCACTTTAGTCTTTCCACTATAGTCTTCACTTTATTCTGTCCACTACAGTCTTTCCACTATAGTCTTTCCACTAAAGTCTATCCACTTTAGTCTTTCCACTATTCTCTGTCAACTTTAGTCTTTCCACTTTAGTCTTTTCACTATAGTCTCCACTTTATTCTGTCCACTACAGTCTTTCCACTATAATCTGTCCACTATAGTCTGTCCACTTTAGTCTTTCCACTATTCTCTGTCCACTTTAGTCTTTCCACTATAGTCTTTCCAATATAGTCTGTCCACTTTAGTCTTTCCACTATAGTCTGTCCAGTTTAGTCTTTCCACTTTAGTCTTTCCACTATTCTCTGTCCACTTTAGTCTTTCCACTATAGTCTTTCCAATATAGTCTGTCCACTTCAGTCTTTCCACTATAGTCTGTCCAGTTTAGTCTTTCCACTTTAGTCTTTCCACTATAGTCTTCACTTTATTCTGTCCACTACAGTCTTTCCACTATAGTCTTTCCACTAAAGTCTATCCACTTTAGTCTTTCCACTATTCTCTGTCAACTTTAGTCTTTCCACTTCAGTCTTTAAACTATAGTCTCCACTTTATTCTGTCCACTACAGTCTTTCCACTATAGTCTTTCCACTATAGTCTGTCCACTTTTGTCTTTCCACTATAGTCTGTCCACTTTAGTCTTTCCACTATTCTCTGTCCACTTTAGTCTTTCCACTTTAGTCTTTCCACTATAGTCTCCACTTTATTCTGTCCACTACAGTCTTTCCACTATAGTCTTTCCATTATAGTCTGTCCACTTTAGTCTTTCCACTATTCTCTGTCCACTTTAGTCTTTCCACTATAGTTTCCACTTTATTCTGTCCACTACAGTCTTTCCACTATAGTCTTTCCACTATAGTCTGTCCACTTTAGTCTTTCCACTTTAGTTTTTCCACTTTAGTCTGTCCACTTCAGCCTTTCCACTATAGTCTGTCCAGTTTAGTCTTTCCACCTTAGTCTTTCCACTATAGTCTCCACTTTATTCTGTCCACTACAGTCTTTCCACTATAGTCTTTCCACTAAAGTCTATCCACTTTAGTCTTTCCACTATTCTCTGTCCACTTTAGTCTTTCCACTATAGTCTCCACTTTATTCTGTCCACTACAGTCTTTCCACTATAGTCTTTCCACTATAGTCTGTCCACTATAGTCTTTCCACTAAAGTCTATCCACTTTAGTCTTTCCACTATTCTCTGTCAACTTTAGTCTTTCCACTATAGTCTCCACTTTATTCTGTCCACTACAGTCTTTCCACTATAGTCTTTCCACTATAGTCTGTCCACTTTAGTCTTTCCACTATTCTCTGTCCACTTTAGTCTTTCCACTATAGTCTTTCCAATATAGTCTGTCCACTTTAGTCTTTCCACTTTAGTCTTTCCACCTTAATCTGTCCACTTTAGTCTTTCCACAATAGTCTGTCCACTTTAGTCTTTCCACTATTATCTGTCCACTTTAGTCTATCCACTTTAGTCTTTCCACTATAGTCTCCACTCTTTTCTGTCCACTACAGTCTTTCCACTATAGTCTTTCCACTATAGTCTGTCCACTGTAGTCTTTCCACTTTAGTCTTTCCACTATAGTCTCCACTTTATTCTGTCCACTACAGTCTTTCCACTTTAGTCTTTCCACTATTCTCTGTCAACTTTAGTCTTTCCACTTTAGTCTTTCCACTATAGTCTCCACTTTATTCTGTCCACTACAGTTTTTCCACTATAGTCTTTCCACTATAGTCTGTCCACTTTAGTCTTTCCACTATTCTCTGTCCACTTTAATCTTTCTACTACAGTCTTTCCAATATAGTCTGTCCACTTTAGTCTTTCCACTTTAGTCTTTTCTACCTTAGTCTGTCCACTTTAGTCTTTCCACTATAGTCTGTCCACTTTAGTCTTTCCACTATTCTCTGTCCACTTAAGTCTTTCCACTGTAGTCTTTCCACTATAGTTTCCACTTTATTCTGTCCACTACAGTCTTTCCACTATAGTCTTTCCACTATAGTCTGTCCACTTTATTCTTTCCACTTTAATCTTTCCACTTTAGTCTGTCCACTTTAGTCTTTCCACTATAGTCTGTCCACTTTAGTCTTTCCACTATAGTCTTTCCACTATATTCTGTCCACTTGAGTCTTTCCTCTTTAGTTTTTCCACTTTAGTCTGTCCACTTCAGTCTTTCCACTATAGTCTGTCCAGTTTAGTCTTTCCACTTTAGTCTTTCCACTATAGTCTCCACTTTATTCTGTCCACTACAGTCTTTCCACTATAGTCTTTCCACTATAGTCTGTCCACTTTAGTCTTTCCACTATTCTCTGTCAACTTTAGTCTTTCCACTTTAGTCTTTCCACTATAGTCTCCACTTTATTCTGTCCACTACAGTCTTTCCACTATAATCTGTCCACTATAGTCTGTCCACTTTAGTCTTTCCACTATTCTCTGTCCACTTTAGTCTTTCCACTATAGTCTTTCCAATATAGTCTGTCCACTTTAGTCTTTCCACTATAGTCTGTCCAGTTTAGTCTTTCCACTTTAGTCTTTCCACTATTCTCTGTCCACTTTAGTCTTTCCACTATAGTCTTTCCAATATAGTCTGTCCACTTCAGTCTTTCCACTATAGTCTGTCCAGTTTAGTCTTTCCACTTTAGTCTTTCCACTATAGTCTTCACTTTATTCTGTCCACTACAGTCTTTCCACTATAGTCTTTCCACTAAAGTCTATCCACTTTAGTCTTTCCACTATTCTCTGTCAACTTTAGTCTTTCCACTTCAGTCTTTAAACTATAGTCTCCACTTTATTCTGTCCACTACAGTCTTTCCACTATAGTCTTTCCACTATAGTCTGTCCACTTTTGTCTTTCCACTATAGTCTGTCCACTTTAGTCTTTCCACTATTCTCTGTCCACTTTAGTCTTTCCACTTTAGTCTTTCCACTATAGTCTCCACTTTATTCTGTCCACTACAGTCTTTCCACTATAGTCTTTCCATTATAGTCTGTCCACTTTAGTCTTTCCACTATTCTCTGTCCACTTTAGTCTTTCCACTATAGTCTCCACTTTATTCTGTCCACTACAGTCTTTCCACTATAGTCTTTCCACTATAGTCTGTCCACTATAGTCTTTCCACTAAAGTCTATCCACTTTAGTCTTTCCACTATTCTCTGTCAACTTTAGTCTTTCCACTATAGTCTCCACTTTATTCTGTCCACTACAGTCTTTCCACTATAGTCTTTCCACTATAGTCTGTCCACTTTAGTCTTTCCACTATTCTCTGTCCACTTTAGTCTTTCCACTATAGTCTTTCCAATATAGTCTGTCCACTTTAGTCTTTCCACTTTAGTCTTTCCACCTTAATCTGTCCACTTTAGTCTTTCCACAATAGTCTGTCCACTTTAGTCTTTCCACTATTATCTGTCCACTTTAGTCTATCCACTTTAGTCTTTCCACTATAGTCTCCACTCTATTCTGTCCACTACAGTCTTTCCACTATAGTCTTTCCACTATAGTCTGTCCACTGTAGTCTTTCCACTTTAGTCTTTCCACTATAGTCTCCACTTTATTCTGTCCACTACAGTCTTTCCACTTTAGTCTTTCCACTATTCTCTGTCAACTTTAGTCTTTCCACTTTAGTCTTTCCACTACAGTCTCCACTTTATTCTGTCCACTACAGTTTTTCCACTATAGTCTTTCCACTATAGTCTGTCCACTTTAGTCTTTCCACTATTCTCTGTCCACTTTAATCTTTCTACTACAGTCTTTCCAATATAGTCTGTCCACTTTAGTCTTTCCACTTTAGTCTTTTCTACCTTAGTCTGTCCACTTTAGTCTTTCCACTATAGTCTGTCCACTTTAGTCTTTCCACTATTCTCTGTCCACTTAAGTCTTTCCACTGTAGTCTTTCCACTATAGTTTCCACTTTATTCTGTCCACTACAGTCTTTCCACTATAGTCTTTCCACTATAGTCTGTCCACTTTATTCTTTCCACTTTAATCTTTCCACTTTAGTCTGTCCACTTTAGTCTTTCCACTATAGTCTGTCCACTTTAGTCTTTCCACTATAGTCTTTCCACTATATTCTGTCCACTTGAGTCTTTCCTCTTTAGTTTTTCCACTTTAGTCTGTCCACTTCAGTCTTTCCACTATAGTCTGTCCAGTTTAGTCTTTCCACTTTAGTCTTTCCACTATAGTCTCCACTTTATTCTGTCCACTACAGTCTTTCCACTATAGTCTTTCCACTATAGTCTGTCCACTTTAGTCTTTCCACTTTAGTTTTTCCACTTTAGTCTGTCCACTTCAGTCTTTCCACTATAGTCTGTCCAGTTTAGTCTTTCCACTTTAGTCTTTCCACTATAGTCTCCACTTTATTCTGTCCACTACAGTCTTTCCACTATAGTCTTTCCACTAAAGTCTATCCACTTTAGTCGTTCCACTATTCTCTGTCCACTTTAGTCTTTCCACTATAGTCTCCACTTTATTCTGTCCACTACAGTCTTTCCACTATAGTCTTTCCACTATAGTCTGTCCACTGTAGTCTTTCCACTTTAGTCTTTCCACTATAGTCTCCACTTTATTCTGTCCACTACAGTCTTTCCACTTTAGTCTTTCCACTATTCTCTGTCAACTTTAGTCTTTCCACTTTAGTCTTTCCACTATAGTCTCCACTTTATAATGTCCACTACAGTCTTTCCACTATAGTCTTTCCACTGAAGTCTGTCCACTTTAGTCTTTCCACTATTCTCTGTCCACTTTAGTCTTTCCACTATAGTCTTTCCAATATAGTCTGTCCACTTTAGTCTTTCCACTTTAGTCTTTCCACCTTAGTCTGTCCACTTTAGTCTTTCCACTATAGTCTGTCCACTTTAGTCTTTCCACTATTCTCTGTCCACTTTAGTCTTTCCACTTTAGTCTTTCCACTATAGTCTCCACTTTATTCTGTCCACTAAAGTCTTTCCACTATAGTCTTTCCACTATAGTCTGTCCACTTTAGTCTTTCCACTATTCTCTGTCCACTTTTGTCTTTCCACTATTCTCTGTCCACTTTAATCTTTCTACTACAGTCTTTCCAATATAGTCTGTCCACTTTAGTCTTTCCACTTTAGTCTTTTCTACCTTAGTCTGTCCACTTTAGTCTTTCCACTATAGTCTGTCCACTTTAGTCTTTCCACTATTCTCTGTCCACTTAAGTCTTTCCACTGTAGTCTTTCCACTATAGTTTCCACTTTATTCTGTCCACTACAGTCTTTCCACTATAGTCTTTCCACTATAGTCTGTCCACTTTATTCTTTCCACTTTAATCTTTCCACTTTAGTCTGTCCACTTTAGTCTTTCCACTATAGTCTGTCCACTTTAGTCTTTCCACTATAGTCTTTCCACTATATTCTGTCCACTTGAGTCTTTCCTCTTTAGTTTTTCCACTTTAGTCTGTCCACTTCAGTCTTTCCACTATAGTCTGTCCAGTTTAGTCTTTCCACTTTAGTCTTTCCACTATAGTCTCCACTTTATTCTGTCCACTACAGTCTTTCCACTATAGTCTTTCCACTATAGTCTGTCCACTTTAGTCTTTCCACTTTAGTTTTTCCACTTTAGTCTGTCCACTTCAGTCTTTCCACTATAGTCTGTCCAGTTTAGTCTTTCCACTTTAGTCTTTCCACTATAGTCTCCACTTTATTCTGTCCACTACAGTCTTTCCACTATAGTCTTTCCACTAAAGTCTATCCACTTTAGTCGTTCCACTATTCTCTGTCCACTTTAGTCTTTCCACTATAGTCTCCACTTTATTCTGTCCACTACAGTCTTTCCACTATAGTCTTTCAACTATAGTCTGTCCAGTTTAGTCTTTCCACTTTAGTCTTTCCACTATAGTCTCCACTTTATTCTGTCCACTACAGTCTTTCCACTTTAGTCTTTCCACTATTCTCTGTCAACTTTAGTCTTTCCACTTTAGTCTTTCCACTATAGTCTCCACTTTATAATGTCCACTACAGTCTTTCCACTATAGTCTTTCCACTATAGTCTGTCCACTTTAGTCTTTCCACTATTCTCTGTCCACTTTAGTCTTTCCACTATAGTCTTTCCAATATAGTCTGTCCACTTTAGTCTTTCCACTTTAGTCTTTCCACCTTAGTCTTTCCACTTTAGTCTTTCCACTATAGTCTGTCCACTTTAGTCTTTCCACTATTCTCTGTCCACTTTAGTCTTTCCACTTTAGTCTTTCCACTATAGTCTCCACTCTATTCTGTCCACTACAGTCTTTCCACTATAGTCTTTAAACTATAGTCTGTCCACTGTAGTCTTTCCACTTTAGTCTTTCCACTATAGTCTCCACTTTATTCTGTCCACTACAGTCTTTCCACTTTAGTCTTTCCACTATTCTCTGTCAACTTTAGTCTTTCCACTTTAGTCTTTCCACTATAGTCTCCACTTTATTCTGTCCACTACAGTTTTTCCACTATAGTCTTTCCACTATAGTCTGTCCACTTTAGTCTTTCCACTATTCTCTGTCCACTTTAATCTTTCCACTATAGTCTTTCCAATATAGTCTGTCCACTTTAGTCTTTCCACTTTAGTCTTTCCACATTAGTCTGTCCACTTTAGTCTTTCCACTATAGTCTGTCCACTTTAGTCTTTCCACTCTTCTCTGTCCACTACAGTCTTTCCACTTTAGTCTTTCCACAATTCTCTGTCAACTTTAGTCTTTCCACTTTAGTCTTTCCACTATTGTCTCCACTTTATTCTGTCAACTACAGTCTTTCCACTATAGTCTTTCCACTATAGTCTGTCCACTTTAGTCTTTCCACTATTCTCTGTCCACTTTAATCTTTCCACTATAGTCTTTCCAATATAGTCTGTCCACTTTAGTCTTTCCACTTTAGTCTTTCCACATTAGTCTGTCCACTTTAGTCTTTCCAGTATAGTCTGTCCACTTTAGTCTTTCCACTCTTCTCTGTCCACTACAGTCTTTCCACTTTAGTCTTTCCACAATTCTCTGTCAACTTTAGTCTTTCCACTTTAGTCTTTCCACTATTGTCTCCACTTTATTCTGTCAACTACAGTCTTTCCACTATAGTCTTTCCACTATAGTCTGTCCACTTTAGTCTTTCCACTATTCTCTGTCCACTTTAGTCTTTCCACTTTATTCTGTCCACTACAGTCTTTCCACTATAGTCTTTCCACTATAGTCTGTCCCTTTTAGTCTTTCCACTATAGTCTTTCCGCTTTAGTCTGTCCACTTAGTCTTTCCACTATAGTCTTTCCACTATAGTCTGTCCACTTTAGTCTTTCCACTTTAGTCTTTCCACTTTAGTCTGTCCACTTTAGTCTTTCCACTATATTCTGTCAACTTTAGTCTTTCCACTTTTGTCTTTCCGCTTTAGTCTGTCCACTTAGTCTTTCCACTAGAGTCTGTCCACTTTAGTCTGTCCACTTTAGTCTTTCCACTATAGTCTCCACTTTATTCTGTCCACTACAGTCTTTCCACTATAGTCTTTTCACTATAGTCTGTCCACTTTAGTCTTTCCACTATTCTCTGTCCACTTTAGTCTTTCCACTATACTCTCCACTTTATTCTGTCCACTACAGTCTTTCCACTATAGTCTTTCCACTATAGTCTGTCCACTTTAGTCTTTCCACTTTAGTCTTTCCACTTTAGTCTGTCCACTTTAGTCTTTCCACTATAGTCTGTCCACTTTAGTCTTTCCACTATTCTCTGTCCACTTTAGTCTTTCCACTTTAGTCTTTCCACTATAGCCACCACTTTATTCTGTCCACTACAGTCTTTCCACTATAGTCTTTCCACTATAGTCTGTCCACTTTAGTCTTTCCACTTTAATCTTTCCACTTTAGTCTGTCCACTTTAGTCTTTCCACTTTAGTCTTTCCCCTTTATTCTGTCCACTTCAGTGTATACACTTTAGTCTGTCCACTGAGTCTTTCCACTTCAGTCTTTCCACTATAGTCTTTCCACTTTAGTCTTTCCACTTTAGTCTTTCCATTATAGTCTCCACTTTATTCTGTCCACTACAGTCTTTCCACTTTAGTCTTTCCACTATAGTCTGTCCACTTTAGTCTTTCCACTATTCTCTGTCCACTTTAGTCTTTCCACTATAGTCTCCACTTTATTCTGTCCACTAAAGTCTTTCCACTATAGTCTTTCCACTATAGTCTGTCCACTTTAGTCTTTCCACTTTAGTTTTTCCACTTTAGTCTTTCCGCTTTAGTCTGTCCACTTAGTCTTTCCACTAGAGTCTGTCCACTTTAGTCTGTCCACTTTAAGTCTTTCCACTATAGTCTCCACTTTATTCTGTCCACTGCAGTCTTTCCACTATAGTCTTTTCACTATAGTCTGTCCACTTTAGTCTTTCCACTTTAGTTTTTCCACTTTAGTCTGTCCACTTCAGTCTTTCCACTATAGTCTGTCCACTTTAATCTTTCCACTTTAGTCTTTCCACTATAGTCTCCACTTTATTCTGTCCACTACAGTCTTTCAACTATAGTCTGTCCACTTTAGTCTTTCCACTTTAGTCTTTCCACTTTAGTCTGTCCACTTTAGTCTTTCCACTTTAGTCTTTCCACTATAGTCACCACACCACTTTATTCTGTCCACTACAGTCTTTCCACTACAGTCTTTCCACTATAGTCTGTCCACTTTAGTCTTTCCACTTTAGTCTTTCAACTTTAGTCTGTCCACTTTAGTCTTTCCACTATAGTCTGTCCACTTTAGTCTTTCCACTTTAGTCGTTCCGCTTTAGTCTGTCCACTTAGTCTTTCCACTAGAGTCTGTCCACTTTAGTCTGTCCACTTTAGTCTTTCCACTATAGTCTCCACTTTATTCTGTCCACTACAGTCTTTCCACTATAGTCTTTTCACTATAGTCTGTCCACTTTAGTCTTTCCACTTTAGTTTTTCCACTTTAGTCTGTCCACTTCAGTCTTTCCACTATAGTCTGTCCACTTTAATCTTTCCACTTTAGTCTTTCCACTATAGTCTCCAATTTATTCTGTCCACTACAGTCTTTCCACTATAGTCTGTCCACTTTAGTCTTTCCACTATTCTCTGTCCACTTTAGTCTTTCCACTATACTCTCCACTTTATTCTGTCCACTACAGTCTTTCCACTATAGTCTTTCCACTATAGTCTGTCCACTTTAGTCTTTCCACTTTAGTCTTTCCACTTTAGTCTGTCCACATTAGTCTTTCCACTATAGTCTGTCTACTTAATTCTTTCCACTATTCTCTGTCCACTTTAGTTTTTCCACTTTAGTCTTTCCACTATAGTCTCCACTTTATTCTGTCACTACAGTCTTTCCACTATAGTCTTTCCACTATAGTCTGTCCACTTTAGTCTTTCCACTTTAGTTTTTCAACTTTAGTCTGTCCACTTCAGCCTTTCCACTATAGTCTGTCCAGTTTAGTCTTTCCACTTTAGTCTTTCCACTATAGTCTCCACTTTATTCTGTCCATTACAGTCTTTCCACTATAGTCTTTCCACTAAAGTCTATCCACTTTAGTCTTTCCACTATTCTCTGTCCACTTTAGTCTTTCCACTATAGTCTCCACTTTATTCTGTCCACTACAGGCTTTCCACTATAGTCTGTCCACTATAGTCTTTCCACTAAAGTCTATCCACTTTAGTCTTTCCACTATTCTCTGTCAACTTTAGTCTTTCCACTATAGTCTCCACTTTATTCTGTCCACTACAGTCTTTCCACTACAGTCTTTCCACTATAGTCTTTCCACTATAGTCTTTCCACTTTAGTCTTTCCACTATTCTCTGTCCACTTTAGTCTTTCCACTATAGTCTTTCCAATATAGTCTGTCCACTTTAGTCTTTCCACTTTAGTCTTTCCACCTTAATCTGTCCACTTTAGTCTTTCCACTATAGTCTGTCCACTTTAGTCTTTCCACTATTCTCTGTCCACTTTAGTCTTTCCACTTTAGTCTTTCCACTATAGTCTCCACTCTATTCTGTCCACTACAGTCTTTCCACTATAGTCTTTCCACTATAGTCTGTCCACTGTAGTCTTTCCACTTTAGTCTTTCCACTATAGTCTCCACTTTATTCTGTCCACTACAGTCTTTCCACTTTAGTCTTTCCACTATTCTCTGTCAACTTTAGTCTTTCCACTTTAGTCTTTCCACTATAGTCTCCACTTTATTCTGTCCACTACAGTTTTTCCACTATAGTCTTTCCACGATAGTCTGTCCACTTTAGTCTTTCCACTATTCTCTGTCCACTTTAATCTTTCCACTATAGTCTTTCCAATATAGTCTGTCCACTTTAGTCTTTCCACTTTAGTCTTTTCTACCTTAGTCTGTCCACTTTAATCTTTCCACTATAGTCTGTCCACTTTAGTCTTTCCACTATTCTCTGTCCACTTAAGTCTTTCCACTTTAGTCTTTCCACTATAGTCTCAACTTTATTCTGTCCACTACAGTCTTTCCACTATAGTCCTTCCACTATAGTCTGTCCACTTCATTCTTTCCCCTTTAATCTTTCCACTTTAGTCTGTCCACTTTAGTCTTTCCACTATAGTCTGTCCACTTTAGTCTTTCCACTATAGTCTTTCCACTATATTCTGTCCACTTGAGTCTTTCCTCTTTAGTTTTTTCACTTTAGTCTGTCCACTTCAGTCTTTCCACTATAGTCTGTCCAGTTTAGTCTTTCCACTTTAGTCTTTCCACTATAGTCTCCACTTTATTCTGTCCACTACAGTCTTTCCACTATAGTCTTTCCACTATAGTCTGTCCACTTCATTCTTTCCCCTTTAATCTTTCCACTTTATTCTGTCCACTACAGTCTTTCCACTATTCTCTGTCTTTCCTAGTCTTTCCACTATAGTCTTTCCAATATAGTCTGTCCACTTTAGTCTTTCCACTATAGTCTGTCCACTTTAGTCTTTCCACTATTCTCTGTCCACTTTAGTCTTTCCACTTTAGTCTTTCCACTATAGTCTCCACTCTATTCTGTCCGCTACAGTCTTTCCACTATAGTCTTTCCACTATAGTCTGTCCACTGTAGTCTTTCCACTTTAGTTTTTCCACTTTAGTCTTTCCGCTTTAGTCTGTCCACTTAGTCTTTCCACTAGAGTCTGTCCACTTTAGTCTTTCCACTATAGTCTCCACTTTATTCTGTCCACTAAAGTCTTTCCACTAAAGTCTTTCCACTATAGTCTGTCCACTTTAGTCTTTCCACTTTAGTTTTTCCACTTTAGTCTTTCCGCTTTCGTCTGTCCACTTAGTCTTACCACTAGAGTCTGTCCACTTTAGTCTGTCCACTTTAAGTCTTTCCACTATAGTCTCCACTTTATTCTGTCCACTACAGTCTTTCCACTATAGTCTTTTCACTATAGTCTGTCCACATTAGTCTTTCCACTTTAGTTTTTCCACTTTAGTCTGTCCACTTCAGTCTTTCCACTATAGTCTGTCCACTTTAATCTTTCCACTTTAGTCTTTCCACTATAGTCTCCACTTTATTCTGTCCACTACAGTCTATCCACTATAGTCTGTCCACTTTAGTCTTTCCACTTTAGTCTTTCCACTTTAGTCTGTCCACTTTAGTCTATCCACTATTCTCTGTCCACTTTAGTCTTTCCACTTTAGTCTTTCCACTATAGTCACCACTTTATTCTGTCCCCTACAGTCTTTCCACTAAAGTCTTTCCACTATAGTCTGTCCACTTTAGTCTTTCCACTTTAGTCTTTCCACTTTAGTCTGTCCACTTTAGTCTTTCCACTATAGTCTGTCCACTTTAGTCTTTCCACTTTAGTCTTTCCGCTTTAGTCTGTCTACTTAGTCTTTCCACT
This sequence comes from Branchinecta sandiegonensis, assembly GCA_030848855.1. Classification (NCBI taxonomy): domain Eukaryota; kingdom Metazoa; phylum Arthropoda; class Branchiopoda; order Anostraca; family Branchinectidae; genus Branchinecta; species Branchinecta sandiegonensis. Next base: position 191,798 of record JAUPMV010000071.1, read on the forward strand.
AGAGTCTGTCCACTTTAGTCTGTCCACTTTAGTCTTTCCACTATAGTCTCCACTTTATTCTGTCCACTACAGTCTTTCCACTATAGTCTTTTCACTATAGTCTGTCCACTTTAGTCTTTCCACTTTAGTTTTTCCACTTTAGTCTGTCCACTTCAGTCTTTCCACTATAGTCTGTCCACTTTAATCTTTCCACTTTAGTCTTTCCACTATAGTCTCCACTTTATTCTGTCCACTACAGTCTTTCCACTATAGTCTTTCCACTATAGTCTGTCCACTTTAGTCTTTCCACTATTCTCTGTCCACTTTAGTCTTTCCACTATACTCTCCACTTTATTCTGTCCACTACAGTCTTTCCACTATAGTCTTTCCACTATAGCCTGTCCACTTTAGTCTTTCCACTTTAGTCTTTCCACTTTAGTCTGTCCACATTAGTCTTTCCACTATAGTCTGTCTACTTTATTCTTTCCACTATTCTCTGTCCACTTTAGTCTTTCCACTTTAGTCTTTCCACTATAGTCACCACTTTATTCTGTCCACTACAGTCTTTCCACTATAGTCTTTCCACTATACTCTGTCCACTTTAGTCTTTCCACTTTAATATTTCCACTTTATTCTGTCCACTTTAGTCTTTCCAATTTAGTCTTTCCACTTTATTCTGTCCACTTCAGTGTGTACACTTTAGTCTGTCCACTGAGTCTTTCCACTTCAGTCTTTCCACTATAGTCTGTCCACTTTAGTCTTTCCAATTTAGTCTTTCCATTATAGTCTCCACTTTATTCCCTTCCACTTTAGTCTTTCCACTATAGTCTCCACTTTAGTCTTTCCACTTTAGTCTTTCCACTTTATTCTGTCCACTTCAGTGTGTACACTTTAGTCTGTTCACTGAGTCTTTCCACTTCAGTCTTTCCACTATAGTCTGTCCACTTTCGTCTTTCCACTTCAGTCTTTCCACTATAGTCTCCACTTTATTTTGTCCACCACAGTCTTTCCAATTTAGCCTTTCCACTATTCTCTGTCCACTTTAGTCTTTCCACTATAGTCTCCACTTTATTCTGTACACTACAGTCTTTCCACTATAGTCTTTCCACTATAGTCTGTCCACTTTAGTCTTTCCACTATTCTCTGTCCACTTTAGTCTGTCCACATTAGTCTTTCCACTATAGTCTGTCTACTTTATTCTTTCCACTATTTTCTGTCCACTTTAGTCTTTCCACTTTAGTCTTTCCACTATAGTCACCACTTTATTCTGTCCACTACAGTCTTTCCACTATAGTCTTTCCACTATACTCTGTCCACTTTAGTCTTTCCACTTTAATTTTTCCACTTTAGTCTGTCCACTTTAGTCTTTCCAATTTAGTCTTTCCACTTTATTCTGTCCACTTCAGTGTGTACACTTTAGTCTGTCCACTGAGTCTTTCCACTTCAGTCTTTCCACTATAGTCTGTCCACTTTAGTCTTTCCAATTTAGTCTTTCCATTATAGTCTCCACTTTATTCCCTTCCACTTTAGTCTTTCCACTATAGTCTCCACTTTAGTCTTTCCACTTTAGTCTTTCCACTTTATTCTGTCCACTTCAGTGTGTACACTTTAGTCTGTTCACTGAGTCTTTCCACTTCAGTCTTTCCACTATAGTCTGTCCACTTTCGTCTTTCCACTTCAGTCTTTCCACTATAGTCTCCACTTTATTTTGTCCACCACAGTCTTTCCAATTTAGCCTTTCCACTATTCTCTGTCCACTTTAGTCTTTCCACTGTAGTCTCCACTTTATTCTGTCCACTACAGTCTTTCCACTATTGTCATTTCCACCATAGTCTGTCCACTTTAGTCTTTCCACTATTCTCTGTCCACTTTAGTCTTTCCACTTTAGTCTTTCCACTATAGTCTCCACTTTATTCTGTCCACTATAGTCTTTCCACTATAGTCTTTCCACTATAGTCTTTCCACTATACTCTGTCCACTTTAGTCTTTCCACTTTAATCTTTCCACTTTAGTCCGTCCACTTTAGTCTTTCCAATTTAGTCTTTCCACTTTATTCTGTCCACTTCAGTGTGTACACTTTAGTCTGTCCACTGAGTCTTTCCACTTCAGTCTTTCCACTATAGTCTGTCCACTTTAGTCTTTCCAATTTAGTCGTTCCATTATAGTCTCCACTTTATTCCCTTCCACTTTAGTCTTTCCACTATAGTCTCCACTTTAGTCTTTCCACTTTAGTCTTTCCACTTTATTCTGTCCACTTCAGTGTGTACACTTTAGTCTGTTCACTGAGTCTTTCCACTTCAGTCTTTCCACTATAGTCTGTCCACTCTCGTCTTTCCACTTCAGTCTTTCCACTATAGTCTCCACTTTATTTTGTCCACCACAGTCTTTGCAATTTAGCCTTTCCACTATTCTCTGTCCACTTTAGTCTTTCCACTATAGTCTCCACTTTATTCTGTCCACTACAGTCTTTCCACTATAGTCATTTCCACTATAGTCTGTCCACTTTAGTCTTTCCACTATTCTCTGTCCACTTTAGTCTTTCCACTATAGTCTCCACTTTATTCTGTCCACTACAGTCTTTCCACTATAGTCTTTCCACTTTAGTCTGTCCACTTTAGTCTTTCCACTTTAGTTTTTTCCACTTTAGTCTGTCCACTTCAGTCTTTCCACTATAGTCTCCACTTTATTCTGTCCCACTACAGTCTTTCCAATATTGTCTTTCCACTAAAGTCTATCCACTTTAGTCTTTCCACTATTCTCTGTCCACTTTAGTCTTTCCACTTTAGTCTTTCCACTATAGTCTCCACTTTATTCTGTCCACTATAGTCTTTCCACTATAGTCTTTCCACTATAGTCTGTCCACTTTAGTCTTTCCACTTTAGTTTTTCCCACTTTAGTCTGTCCACTTCAGTCTTTCCACTATAGTCTGTCCACTTTAGTCTTTCACTTTAGTCTTTCCACTATAGTCTCCACTTAATTCTGTCCACTACAGTCTTTCCACTATAGTCTTTCCACTATAGTCTGTCCACTTTAGTCTTTCCACTATAGTCTCCACTTTATTCTGTCCACCACAGTCTTTCCAATTTAGTCTTTCCACTATTCTTCGTCCACTTTAGTCTTTCCACTATAGTCTCCACTTTATTCTGTCCACTACAGTCTTTCCACTATAGTCTTTCCACTATGGTCTGTCCACTTTAGTCTTTCCACTATTCTCTGTCAACTTTAGTCTTTCCACTATAGTCTCCACTTTATTCTGTCCACTACAGTCTTTGAACTATAGTCTTTCCACTATAGTCTGTCCACTTTAGTCTTTCCACTTTAGTTTTTCCACTTTAGTCTGTCCACTTCAGTCTTTCCACTATAGTCCGTCCACTTTAGTCTTTCCACTATTCTCTGTCCACTTTAGTCTTTCCACTAAAGTCTCCACTTTATTCTGTCCACTACAGTCTTTCCACTATAGTCTTTCCACTATAGTCTGTCCACTTTAGTCTTTCCACTTTAGTTTTTCCACTTTAGTCTGTCCACTTTAGTCTTTCCACTATAGTCTATCCACTTTAGTCTTTCCACTTTAGTCTTTCCTCTATATTCTGTCCACTTCAGTGTGTACACTTTAGTCTGTCCACTGAGTCTTTCCACTTCAGTGTTTCCACTATAGTCTGTCCACTTCAGTCTTTCCACTTCAGTCTTTCCACTATAGTCTCCACTTTATTTTGTCCACCACAGTCTTTCCAATTTATTCTTTCCACTATTCTCTCTCCACTTTAGTCTTTCCACTATAGTCTCCACTTTATTCTGTCCACTACAGTCTTTCCACTATAGTCTTTCCACTATAGTCTGTCCACTTTAATCTTTCAACTTTAGTTTTTCCACTTTAGTCTGTCCACTTCAGTCTTTCCACTATAGTCTGTCCACTTTAGTCTTTCCACTTTAGTCTTTCCGCTTTAGTCTGTCCACTTAGTCTTTCCACTGGAGTCTGTCCACTTAAGTCTCTCCACTTTAGTCTTTCCACTATAGTATCCACTTTATTCTGTCCACTACAGTCTTTCCACTTTAGTCTTTCCACTTTAGTTTTTCCACTTTAGTCTGTCCACTTCAGTCTTTCCACTATAGTCTGTCCACTTTAGTCTTTCCACTTTAGTCTTTCCACTATAGTCTCCACTTTAGTCTGTCCACTACAGTCTTTCCACTATAGTCTTTCCACTTTAGTCTTTCCACTATTCTCTGTCCACTTTAGTCTTTCCACTATACTCTCCACTTTATTCTGTCCACTACAGTCTTTCCACTATAGTCTTTCCACTATAGTCGGTCCACTTTAGTCTTTCCACTTTAGTCTTTCCACTTTAGTCGGTCCAATTTAGTCGTTCCACTATAGTCCGTCCACTTTAGTCTTTCCACTATTCTCTGTCCACTTTAGTCTTTCCACTATAGTCTCCACTTTATTCTGTCCAATACAGTCTTTCCACTATAGTCTTTCCACTATAGTCTGTCCACTTTAGTCTTTCCACTTTAATCTTTCCACTTTAGTCTGTCCACTTTAGTCTTTCCACTATAGTCTGTCCACTTTAGTCTTTCCACTTTAGTCTTTCCACTATAGTCTGTCCACTTTAGTCTTTCCACTATAGTCTCCACTTTATTCTGTCCACTACAGTCTTTCCACTTTAGTCTTTCCAATACTCCCTGTCCACTTTAGTCTTTCCACTTTAGTCTTTCCACTATAGTCTCCACTTTATTCTGTCCACTACAGTCTTTCCACTATTCTCTGTCCACTTTAGTCTTTCCACTATAGTCTCCACTTTATTCTGTCCACTACAGTCTCTCCACTATAGTCTTTCCACTACAGTCTTTCCACTATAGTCTTTCCACTATAGTCTGTCCACTTTAGTCTTTCCACTTTAGTCTTTCCACTTTAGTCTGTCAACTTTAGTCTTTCCACTATAGTCTGTCCACTTTAGTCTTTCCACTATTCTCTGTCCACTTTAGTCTTTCCACTTTAGTCTTTCCACTTTAGTCGGTCCACTTTAGTCTTTCCACTCTAGTCTTTCCACTCTAGTCTTTCCACTTTAGTCTTTCCTCTATAGTCTGTCCACTTTGGTCTTTCCACTTTAGTCTTTCCGCTTTAGTCTGTCCACTTTAGTCTTTCCACTTTAGTCTGTCCACTTTAGTCTGTCCACTTTAGTCTTTCCACTTTAGTCATTTCCACTATCTTCTGTCCAATTTAGTCTTTCCACTTTAGTCGGTCCACTTTAGTCTTTCCACTCTAGTCTTTCCACTTTAGTCTTTCCACTATAGTCTGTCCACTTTAGTCTTTCCACTTTAGTCTTTCCACTTTAGTCTTTCCACTATCGTCCCCACTTTATTCTGTCCACTACAGTCTTTCCACTATAGTTTTTCCACTATAGTCTGTCCACTTTAGTCTTTCCACTTTAATTTTTCCACTTTAGTCTGTCCACTTTAGTCTTTCCACTGTAGACTGTCCACTTTAGTCTTTCCACTATTCTCTGTCCACTTTAGTCTTTCCACTATAGTCTCCACTTTATTCCGTCCACTACAGTCTTTCCACTATAGTCTTTCCACTATAGTCTATCCACTTTAGTCTATCCACTTTAGTCTTTCCACTATAGTCTCCACTTTATTCTGTCCACTACAATCTTTCCAATATAGTCTTTCCACTATAGTCTGTCCACTTTAGTCTTTCCACTTTAGTTTTTCCACTTTAGTCTTCCCACTTCAGTCTTTCCACTATAGTCTGTCCACTTTAGTCTTTCCACTTTAGTCTTTCCACTATAGTCTCCACTTTATTTTGTCCACTACAGTCCTTCCACTATAGTCTTTCCACTTTCTGTCCACTTTAGTCTTTCCACTATAGTCTGTCCACTTTAGTCTTTCCACTTTAGTCTTTCCACTATAGTCTCAACTTTATTCTCTCCACTACAGTCTTTCCACTTTAGTCTTTCCAACACTCCCTGTCCACTTTAGTCTTTCCACTTTAGTCTTTCCACTACTCTCTGTCCACTTTAGTCTTTCCGCTTCAGTCTTTCCACTAGAGTCTGTCCACTTTAGTCTTTCCACTTTAGTCTGTCCACTTTACTCTTTCCACTTTAGTCTTTCCACTTTAGTCATTTCCACTATCTTCTGTCCACTTTAGTCTTTCCACTTTAGTCTTTCCACTTTAGTCTGTCCACTTTAGTCTTTCCACTATAGTCTGTTTACTTTAGTCTTTCCACTATAGTCTTTCAACTATAGTCTCCACTTTATTCTGTCCACTACACTCTTTCCACTATAGTCTTTCAACTAGTCATTTCCACTATAGTCTGTCCACTTTAGTCTTTCCACTTCAATCTTTCCACTTTAGTCTGTCCACTTTAGTCTTTCCACTATAGTCTGTCCACTTTAGTCTTTCCACTATTCTCTGTCCACTTTAGTCTTTCCACTATAGTCTCCACTTTATTCTGTCCACTACAGTCTTTCCACTACAGTCTTTCAACTATAGTCTGTCCACTTTGGTCTTTCCACTTTAGTCTTTCCGCTTTAGTCTGTCCTTTAGTCTTTCCACTTTAGTCTGTCCACTTTAGTCTGTCCACTTTAGTCTTTCCACTATAGTCTCCACTTTATTCTGTCCACTACAGTCTTTCCACTATAGTCTTTTCACTATAGTCTTTCCACTTTAGTCTTTCCACTATTCTCTGTCCACTTTAGTCTTTCCACTATACTCTCCACTTTATTCTGTCCACTACAGTCTTTCCACTATAGTCTTTCCACTATAGTCTGTCCACTTTAGTCTTTCCACTTTAGTCTTTCCACTTTAGTCTGTCCACTTTAGTCTTTCCACTATAGTCTGTCCACTTTAGTCTTTCCACTATTCTCTGTCCACTTTAGTCTTTCCACTTTAGTCTTTCCACTATAGTCACCACTTTATTCTGTCAACTACAGTCTTTCCACTATAGTCTTTGCACTATAGTCTGTCCACTTTAGTCTTTCCACTTAAATCTTTCCACTTTATTCTGTCCGCTTTAGTCTTTCCACTTTAGTCTTTCCCCTTTATTCTGTCCACTTCAGTGTATACACTTTAGTCTGTCCACTGAGTCTTTCCACTTCAGTCTTTCCACTATAGTCTTTCCACTTTAGTCTTTCCACTTTAGTCTTTCCATTATAGTCTCCACTTTATTCTGTCCACTACAGTCTTTCCACTTTAGTCTTTCCACTATAGTCTGTCCACTTTAGTCTTTCCACTATTCTCTGTCCACTTTAGTCTTTCCACTATAGTCTCCACTTTATTCTGTCCACTAAAGTCTTTCCACTATAGTCTTTCCACTATAGTCTGTCCACTTTAGTCTTTCCACTTTAGTTTTTCCACTTTAGTCTTTCCGCTTTAGTCTGTCCACTTAGTCTTTCCACTAGAGTCTGTCCACTTTAAGTCTTTCCACTATAGTCTCCACTTTATTCTGTCCACTACAGTCTTTCCACTATAGTCTTTTCACTATAGTCTGTCCACTTTAGTCTTTCCACTTTAGTTTTTCCACTTTAGTCTGTCCACTTCAGTCTTTCCACTATAGTCTGTCCACTTTAATCTTTCCACTTTAGTCTTTCCACTTTAGTCTTTCCACTATAGTCTCCACTTTATTCTGTCCACTACAGTCTTTCCACTATAGTCTGTCCACTTTAGTCTTTCCACTTTAGTCTTTCCACTTTAGTCTGTCCACTTTAGTCTTTCCACTATTCTCTGTCCACTTTAGTCTTTCCACTTTAGTCTTTCCACTATAGTCACCACACCACTTTATTCTGTCCACTACAGTCTTTCCACTATAGTCTCTCCACTTTAGTCTTTCCACTTTAGTCTTTCCACTTTAGTCTGTCCACTTTATCTTTCCACTATAGTCTGTCCACTTTAGTCTTACCACTTTAGTCGTTTCGCTTTAGTCTGTCCACTTAGTCTTTCCACTAGAGTCTGTCCACTTTAGTCTGTCCACTTTAGTCTTTCCACTATAGTCTCCACTTTATTCTGTCCACTACAGTCTTTCCACTATAGTCTTTTCACTATAGTCTGTCCACTTTAGTCTTTCCACTTTAGTTTTTCTACTTTAGTCTGTCCACTTCAGTCTTTCCACTATAGTCTGTCCACTTTAATATTTCCACTTTAGTCTTTCCAATATAGTCTCCACTTTATTCTGTCCACTACAGTCTTTCCACTATAGTCTGTCCACTTTAGTCTTTCCACTATTCTCTTTCCACTTTAGTCTTTCCAATATACTCTCCACTTTATTCTGTCCACTACAGTCTTTCCACTATAGTCTTTCCACTATAGTCTGTCCACTTTAGTCTTTCCACTTTAGTCTTTCCACTTTAGTCTGTCCACTTTAGTCTTTCCACTATAGTCTGTCCACTTTAGTCTTTCCACTTTAGTCTTTCCACTATAGTCTCAACTTTATTCTCTCCACTACAGTCTTTCCACTTTAGTCTTTCCAACACTCCCTGTCCACTTTAGTCTTTCCACTTTAGTCTTTCCACTACTCTCTGTCCACTTTAGTCTTTCCGCTTCAGTCTTTCCACTAGAGTCTGTCCACTTTAGTCTTTCCACTTTAGTCTGTCCACTTTAGTCTTTCCACTTTAGTCTTTCCACTTTAGTCATTTCCACTATCTTCTGTCCACTTTAGTCTTTCCACTTTAGTCTTTCCACTTTAGTCTGTCCACTTTAGTCTTTCCACTATAGTCTGTCCACTTTAGTCTTTCCACTATAGTCTTTCAACTATAGTCTCCACTTTATTCTGTCCACTACACTCTTTCCACTATAGTCTTTCAACTAGTCATTTCCACTATAGTCTGTCCACTTTAGTCTTTCCACTTCAATCTTTCCACTTTAGTCTGTCCACTTTAGTCTTTCCACTATAGTCTGTCCACTTTAGTCTTTCCACTATTCTCTGTCCACTTTAGTCTTTCCACTATAGTCTCCACTTTATTCTGTCCACTACAGTCTTTCCACTACAGTCTTTCAACTATAGTCTGTCCACTTTGGTCTTTCCACTTTAGTCTTTCCGCTTTAGTCTTTCCTTTAGTCTTTCCACTATAGTCTTTCAACTATAGTCTCCACTTTATTCTGTCCACTACAGTCTTTCCACTATAGTCTTTTCACTATAGTCTGTCCACTTTAGTCTTTCCACTTTAGTTTTTCCACTTTAGTCTGTCCACTTCAGTCTTTCCACTATAGTCTGTCCACTTTAATATTTCCACTTTAGTCTTTCCAATATAGTCTCCACTTTATTCTGTCCACTACAGTCTTTCCACTATAGTCTGTCCACTTTAGTCTTTCCACTATTCTCTTTCCACTTTAGTCTTTCCAATATACTCTCCACTTTATTCTGTCCACTACAGTCTTTCCACTATAGTCTTTCCACTATAGTCTGTCCACTTTAGTCTTTCCACTTTAGTCTTTCCACTTTAGTCTGTCCACTTTAGTCTTCCCACTTCAGTCTTTCCACTATAGTCTGTCCACTTTAGTCTTTCCACTTTAGTCTTTCCACTATAGTCTCCACTTTATTTTGTCCACTACAGTCCTTCCACTATAGTCTTTCCACTTTCTGTCCACTTTAGTCTTTCCACTATAGTCTGTCCACTTTAGTCTTTCCACTTTAGTCTTTCCACTATAGTCTCAACTTTATTCTCTCCACTACAGTCTTTCCACTTTAGTCTTTCCAACACTCCCTGTCCACTTTAGTCTTTCCACTTTAGTCTTTCCACTACTCTCTGTCCACTTTAGTCTTTCCGCTTCAGTCTTTCCACTAGAGTCTGTCCACTTTAGTCTTTCCACTTTAGTCTGTCCACTTTACTCTTTCCACTTTAGTCTTTCCACTTTAGTCATTTCCACTATCTTCTGTCCACTTTAGTCTTTCCACTTTAGTCTTTCCACTTTAGTCTGTCCACTTTAGTCTTTCCACTTTAGTCTGTCCACTTTACTCTTTCCACTTTAGTCTTTCCACTTTAGTCATTTCCACTATCTTCTGTCCACTTTAGTCTTTCCACTTTAGTCTTTCCACTTTAGTCTGTCCACTTTAGTCTTTCCACTATAGTCTGTCCACTTTAGTCTTTCCACTATAGTCTTTCAACTATAGTCTCCACTTTATTCTGTCCACTACACTCTTTCCACTATAGTCTTTCAACTAGTCATTTCCACTATAGTCTGTCCACTTTAGTCTTTCCACTTCAATCTTTCCACTTTAGTCTGTCCACTTTAGTCTTTCCACTATAGTCTGTCCACTTTAGTCTTTCCACTATTCTCTGTCCACTTTAGTCTTTCCACTATAGTCTCCACTTTATTCTGTCCACTACAGTCTTTCCACTACAGTCTTTCAACTATAGTCTGTCCACTTTGGTCTTTCCACTTTAGTCTTTCCGCTTTAGTCTGTCCTTTAGTCTTTCCACTTTAGTCTGTCCACTTTAGTCTGTCCACTTTAGTCTTTCCACTATAGTCTCCACTTTATTCTGTCCACTACAGTCTTTCCACTATAGTCTTTTCACTATAGTCTGTCCACTTTAGTCTTTCCACTATTCTCTGTCCACTTTAGTCTTTCCACTATACTCTCCACTTTATTCTGTCCACTACAGTCTTTCCACTATAGTCTGTCCACTTTAGTCTTTCCACTTTAGTCTTTCCACTTTAGTCTGTCCACTTTAGTCTTTCCACTATAGTCTGTCCACTTTAGTCTTTCCACTATTCTCTGTCCACTTTAGTCTTTCCACTTTAGTCTTTCCACTATAGTCACCACTTTATTCTGTCAACTACAGTCTTTCCACTATAGTCTTTGCACTATAGTCTGTCCACTTTAGTCTTTCCACTTAAATCTTTCCACTTTATTCTGTCCACTAAAGTCTTTCCACTATAGTCTTTCCACTATAGTCTGTCCACTTTAGTCTTTCCACTTTAGTTTTTCCACTTTAGTCTTTCCGCTTTAGTCTGTCCACTTAGTCTTTCCACTAGAGTCTGTCCACTTTAGTCTGTCCACTTTAAGTCTTTCCACTATAGTCTCCACTTTATTCTGTCCACTACAGTCTTTCCACTATAGTCTTTTCACTATAGTCTGTCCACTTTAGTCTTTCCACTTTAGTTTTTCCACTTTAGTCTGTCCACTTCAGTCTTTCCACTAAGTCTGTCCACTTTAATCTTTCCACTTTAGTCTTTCCACTATAGTCTCCACTTTATTCTGTCCACTACAGTCTTTCCACTATAGTCTGTCCACTTTAGTCTTTCCACTTTAGTCTTTCCACTTTAGTCTGTCCACTATAGTCACCACACCACTTTATTCTGTCCACTACAGTCTTTCCACTACAGTCTTTCCACTATAGTCTCTCCACTTTAGTCTTTCCACTTTCGTCTTTCCACTTTAGTCTGTCCACTTTATCTTTCCACTATAGTCTGTCCACTTTAGTCTTACCACTTTAGTCGTTTCGCTTTAGTCTGTCCACTTAGTCTTTCCACTAGAGTCTGTCCACTTTAGTCTGTCCACTTTAGTCTTTCCACTATAGTCTCCACTTTATTCTGTCCACTACAGTCTTTCCACTATAGTCTTTTCACTATAGTCTGTCCACTTTAGTCTTTCCACTTTAGTTTTTCCACTTTAGTCTGTCCACTTCAGTCTTTCCACTATAGTCTGTCCACTTTAATATTTCCACTTTAGTCTTTCCAATATAGTCTCCACTTTATTCTATCCACTACAGTCTTTCCACTATAGTCTGTCCACTTTAGTCTTTCCACTATTCTCTTTCCACTTTAGTCTTTCCAATATACTCTCCACTTTATTCTGTCCACTACAGTCTTTCCACTATAGTCTGTCCACTTTAGTCTTTCCACTTTAGTCTTTCCACTATAGTCTCAACTTTATTCTCTCCACTACAGTCTTTCCACTTTAGTCTTTCCAACACTCCCTGTCCACTTTAGTCTTTCCACTTTAGTCTTTCCACTACTCTCTGTCCACTTTAGTCTTTCCGCTTCAGTCTTTCCACTAGAGTCTGTCCACTTTAGTCTTTCCACTTTAGTCTGTCCACTTTAGTCTTTCCACTTTAGTCTTTCCACTTTAGTCATTTCCACTATCTTCTGTCCACTTTAGTCTTTCCACTTTAGTCTTTCCACTTTAGTCTGTCCACTTTAGTCTTTCCACTATAGTCTGTCCACTTTAGTCTTTCCACTATAGTCTTTCAACTATAGTCTCCACTTTATTCTGTCCACTACACTCTTTCCACTATAGTCTTTCAACTAGTCATTTCCACTATAGTCTGTCCACTTTAGTCTTTCCACTTCAATCTTTCCACTTTAGTCTGTCCACTTTAGTCTTTCCACTATAGTCTGTCCACTTTAGTCTTTCCACTATTCTCTGTCCACTTTAGTCTTTCCACTATAGTCTCCACTTTATTCTGTCCACTACAGTCTTTCCACTACAGTCTTTTAACTATAGTCTGTCCACTTTGGTCTTTCCACTTTAGTCTTTCCGCTTTAGTCTGTCCTTTAGTCTTTCCACTATAGTCTTTCAACTATAGTCTCCACTTTATTCTGTCCACTACAGTCTTTCCACTATAGTCTTTTCACTATAGTCTGTCCACTTTAGTCTTTCCACTTTAGTTTTTCCACTTTAGTCTGTCCACTTCAGTCTTTCCACTATAGTCTGTCCACTTTAATATTTCCACTTTAGTCTTTCCAATATAGTCTCCACTTTATTCTGTCCACTACAGTCTTTCCACTATAGTCTGTCCACTTTAGTCTTTCCACTATTCTCTTTCCACTTTAGTCTTTCCAATATACTCTCCACTTTATTCTGTCCACTACAGTCTTTCCACTATAGTCTTTCCACTATAGTCTGTCCACTTTAGTCTTTCCACTTTAGTCTTTCCACTTTAGTCTGTCCACTTTAGTCTTTCCACTATAGTCTTTCCACTATAGTCTGTCCACTTTAGTCTTTCCACTTTAGTCTTTCCACTTTAGTCTGTCCACTTTAGTCTTTCCACTATAGTCTGTCCACTTTAGTCTTTCCACTTTAGTCTTTCCACTATAGTCTCAACTTTATTCTCTCCACTACAGTCTTTCCACTTTAGTCTTTCCAACACTCCCTGTCCACTTTAGTCTTTCCACTTTAGTCTTTCCACTACTCTCTGTCCACTTTAGTCTTTCCGCTTCAGTCTTTCCACTAGAGTCTGTCAACTTTAGTCTTTCCACTTTAGTCTGTCCACTTTAGTCTTTCCACTTTAGTCTTTCCACTTTAGTCATTTCCACTATCTTCTGTCCACTTTAGTCTTTCCACTTTAGTCTTTCCACTTTAGTCTGTCCACTTTAGTCTTTCCACTATAGTCTGTCCACTTTAGTCTTTCCACTATAGTCTTTCAACTATAGTCTCCACTTTATTCTGTCCACTACACTCTTTCCACTATAGTCTTTCAACTAGTCATTTCCACTATAGTCTGTCCACTTTAGTCTTTCCACTTCAATCTTTCCACTTTAGTCTGTCCACTTTAGTCTTTCCACTATAGTCTGTCCACTTTAGTCTTTCCACTATTCTCTGTCCACTTTAGTCTTTCCACTATAGTCTCCACTTTATTCTGTCCACTACAGTCTTTCCACTATAGTCTTTTCACTATAGTCTGTCCACTTTAGTCTTTCCACTATTCTCTGTCCACTTTAGTCTTTCCACTATACTCTCCACTTTATTCTGTCCACTACAGTCTTTCCACTATAGTCTTTCCACTATAGTCTGTCCACTTTAGTCTTTCCACTTTAGTCTTTCCACTTTAGTCTGTCCACTTTAGTCTTTCCACTATAGTCTGTCCACTTTAGTCTTTCCACTATTCTCTGTCCACTTTAGTCTTTCCACTTTAGTCTTTCCACTATAGTCACCACTTTATTCTGTCCACAACAGTCTTTCCACTATAGTCTTTCCACTATAGTCTGTCCACTTTAGTCTTTCCACTTAAATCTTTCCGCTTTATTCTGTCCACTTTAGTCTTTCCACTTTAGTCTTTCCTCTTTATTCTGTCCACTTCAGTGTATACACTTTAGTCTGTCCACTGAGTCTTTCCACTTCAGTCTTTCCACTATAGTCTTTCCACTTTAGTCTTTCCACTTTAGTCTTTCCATTATAGTCTCCACTTCATTCTGTTCACTACAGTCTTTCCACTTTAGTCTTTCCACTATAGTCTGTCCACTTTAGTCTTTCCACTATTCTCTGTCCACTTTAGTCTTTCCACTATAGTCTCCACTTTATTCTGTCCACTAAAGTCTTTCCACTATAGTCTTTCCACTATAGTCTGTCCACTTTAGTCTTTCCACTTTAGTTTTTCCACTTTAGTCTTTCCGCTTTAGTCTGTCCACTTAGTCTTTCCACTAGAGTCTGTCCACTTTAGTCTGTCCACTTTAAGTCTTTCCACTATAGTCTCCACTTTATTCTGTCCACTACAGTCTTTCCACTATAGTCTTTTCACTATAGTCTGTCCACTTTAGTCTTTCCACTTTAGTTTTTCCACTTTAGTCTGTCCACTTCAGTCTTTCCACTATAGTCTGTCCACTTTAATCTTTCCACTTTAGTCTTTCCACTTTAGTCTTTCCACTATAGTCTCCACTTTATTCTGTCCACTACAGTCTTTCCACTATAGTCTGTCCACTTTAGTCTTTCCACTTTAGTCTTTCCACTTTAGTCTGTCCACTTTAGTCTTTCCACTATTCTCTGTCCACTTTAGTCTTTCCACTTTAGTCTTTCCACTATAGTCACCACACCACTTTATTCTGTCCACTACAGTCTTTCCACTACAGTCTTTCCACTATAGTCTGTCCACTTTAGTCTTTCCACTTTAGTCTTTCCACTTTAGTCTGTCCACTTTAGTCTTTCCACTATAGTCTGTCCACTTTAGTCTTTCCACTTTAGTCGTTTCGCTTTAGTTTGTCCACTTAGTCTTTCCACTAGAGTCTGTCCACTTTAGTCTGTCCACTTTAGTCTTTCCACTATAGTCTCCACTTTATTCTGTCCACTACAGTCTTTCCACTATAGTCTTTTCACTATAGTCTGTCCACTTTAGTCTTTCCACTTTAGTTTTTCCACTTTAGTCTGTCCACTTCAGTCTTTCCACTATAGTCTGTCCACTTTAATATTTCCACTTTAGTCTTTCCAATATAGTCTCCACTTTATTCTGTCCACTACAGTCTTTCCACTATAGTCTGTCCACTTTAGTATTTCCACTATTCTCTGTCCACTTTAGTCTTTCCACTATACTCTCCACTTTATTCTGTCCACTACAGTCTTTCCACTATAGTCTTTCCACTATAGTCTGTCCACTTTAGTCTTTCCACTTTAGTCTTTCCACTTTAGTCTGTCCACATTAGTCTTTCCACTATAGTCTGTCTACTTTATTCTTTCCACTATTCTCTGTCCACTTTAGTCTTTCCACTTTAGTCTTTCCACTATAGTCTCCACTTTATTCTGTCCACTACAGTCTTTCCACTATAGTCTTTCCACTATAGTCTGTCCACTTTAGTCTTTCCACTTTAGTTTTTCCATTTTAGTCTGTCCACTTCAGCCTTTCCACTATAGTCTGTCCAGTTTAGTCTTTCCACTTTAGTCTTTCCACTATAGTCTCCACTTTATTCTGTCCACTACAGTCTTTCCACTATAGTCTTTCCATTAAAGTCTATCCACTTTAGTCTTTCCACTATTCTCTGTCCACTTTAGTCTTTCCACTATAGTCTCCACTTTATTCTGTCCACTACAGGCTTTCCACTATAGTCTGTCCACTATAGTCTTTCCACTATAGTCTTTCCACTTTAGTCTTTCCACTATTCTCTGTCCACTTTAGTCTTTCCACTATAGTCTTTCCAATATAGTCTGTCCACTTTAGTCTTTCCACTTTAGTCTTTCCACCTTAATCTGTTCACTTTAGTCTTTCCACTATAGTCTGTCCACTTTAGTCTTTCCACTATTCTCTGTCCACTTTAGTCTTTCCACTTTAGTCTTTCCACTATAGTCTCCACTCTATTCTGTCCACTACAGTCTTTCCACTATAGTCTTTCCCCTGTAGTCTGTCCACTGTAGTCTTTCCACTTCAATCTTTCCACTTTAGTCTGTCCACTTTAGTCTTTCCACTATAGTCTGTCCACTTTAGTCTTTCCACTATTCTCTGTCCACTTTAGTCTTTCCACTATAGTCTCCACTTTATTCTGTCCACTACAGTCTTTCCACTACAGTCTTTCAACTATAGTCTGTCCACTTTGGTCTTTCCACTTTAGTCTTTCCGCTTTAGTCTGTCCTTTAGTCTTTCCACTTTAGTCTGTCCACTTTAGTCTGTCCACTTTAGTCTTTCCACTATAGTCTCCACTTTATTCTGTCCACTACAGTCTTTCCACTATAGTCTTTTCACTATAGTCTGTCCACTTTAGTCTTTCCACTATTCTCTGTCCACTTTAGTCTTTCCACTATACTCTCCACTTTATTCTGTCCACTACAGTCTTTCCACTATAGTCTTTCCACTATAGTCTGTCCACTTTAGTCTTTCCACTTTAGTCTTTCCACTTTAGTCTGTCCACTTTAGTCTTTCCACTATAGTCTGTCCACTTTAGTCTTTCCACTTCAATCTTTCCACTTTAGTCTGTCCACTTTAGTCTTTCCACTATAGTCTGTCCACTTTAGTCTTTCCACTATTCTCTGTCCACTTTAGTCTTTCCACTATAGTCTCCACTTTATTCTGTCCACTACAGTCTTTCCACTACAGTCTTTCAACTATAGTCTGTCCACTTTGGTCTTTCCACTTTAGTCTTTCCGCTTTAGTCTGTCCTTTAGTCTTTCCACTTTAGTCTGTCCACTTTAGTCTTTCCACTATAGTCACCACTTTATTCTGTCAACTACAGTCTTTCCACTATAGTCTTTGCACTATAGTCTGTCCACTTTAGTCTTTCCACTTAAATCTTTCCACTTTATTCTGTCCACTTTAGTCTTTCCACTTTAGTCTTTCCCCTTTATTCTGTCCACTTCAGTGTATACACTTTAGTCTGTCCACTGAGTCTTTCCACTTCAGTCTTTCCACTATAGTCTTTCCACTTTAGTCTTTCCACTTTAGTCTTTCCACTATAGTCTGTCCACTTTAGTCTTTCCACTATTCTCTGTCCACTTTAGTCTTTCCACTATAGTCTCCACTTTATTCTGTCCACTAAAGTCTTTCCACTATAGTCTTTCCACTATAGTCTGTCCACTTTAGTCTTTCCACTTTAGTTTTTCCACTTTAGTCTTTCCGCTTTAGTCTGTCCACTTAGTCTTTCCACTAGAGTCTGTCCACTTTAGTCTGTCCACTTTAAGTCTTTCCACTATAGTCTCCACTTTCTTCTGTCCACTACAGTCTTTCCACTATAGTCTTTTCACTATAGTCTGTCCACTTTAGTCTTTCCACTTTAGTTTTTCCACTTTAGTCTGTCCACTTCAGTCTTTCCACTATAGTCTGTCCACTTTAATCTTTCCACTTTAGTCTTTCCACTTTAGTCTTTCCACTATAGTCTCCACTTTATTCTGTCCACTACAGTCTTTCCACTATAGTCTGTCCACTTTAGTCTTTCCACTTTAGTCTTTCCACTTTAGTCTGTCCACTTTAGTCTTTCCACTATTCTCTGTCCACTTTAGTCTTTCCACTTTAGTCTTTCCACTATAGTCACCACACCACTTTATTCTGTCCACTACAGTCTTTCCACTACAGTCTTTCCACTATAGTCTGTCCACTTTAGTCTTTCCACTTTAGTCTTTCCACTTTAGTCTGTCCACTTTATCTTTCCACTATAGTCTGTCCACTTTAGTCTTTCCACTTTAGTCGTTTCACTTTAGTCTGTCCACTTAGTCTTTCCACTAGAGTCTGTCCACTTTAGTCTGTCCACTTTAGTCTTTCCACTATAGTCTCCACTTTATTCTGTCCACTACAGTCTTTCCACTATAGTCTTTTCACTATAGATTGTCCACTTTAGTCTTTCCACTTTAGTTTTTCCACTTTAGTCTGTCCACTTCAGTCTTTCCACTATAGTCTGTCCACTTTAATATTTCCACTTTAGTCTTTCCAATATAGTCTCCACTTTATTCTGTCCACTACAGTCTTTCCACTATAGTCTGTCCACTTTTGTCTTTCCACTATTCTCTTTCCACTTTAGTCTTTCCAATATACTCTCCACTTTATTCTGTCCACTACAGTCTTTCCACTATAGTCTTTCCACTATAGTCTGTCCACTTTAGTCTTTCCACTTTAGTCTTTCCACTTTAGTCTGTCCACTTTAGTCTTTCCACTATAGTCTGTCCACTTTAGTCTTTCCACTTTAGTCTTTCCACTATAGTCTCAACTTTATTCTCTCCACTACAGTCTTTCCACTTTAGTCTTTCCAACACTCCCTGTCCACTTTAGTCTTTCCACTACTCTCTGTCCACTTTAGTCTTTCCGCTTCAGTCTTTCCACTAGAGTCTGTCCACTTTAGTCTTTCCACTTTAGTCTGTCCACTTTAGTCTTTCCACTTTAGTCTTTCCACTTTAGTCATTTCCACTATCTTCTGTCCACTTTAGTCTTTCCACTTTAGTCTTTCCACTTTAGTCTGTCCACTTTAGTCTTTCCACTATAGTCTGTCCACTTTAGTCTTTCCACTATAGTCTTTCAACTATAGTCTCCACTTTATTCTGTCCACTACACTCTTTCCACTATAGTCTTTCAACTAGTCATTTCCACTATAGTCTGTCCACTTTAGTCTTTCCACTTCAATCTTTCCACTTTAGTCTGTCCACTTTAGTCTTTCCACTATAGTCTGTCCACTTTAGTCTTTCCACTATTCTCTGTCCACTTTAGTCTTTCCACTATAGTCTCCACTTTATTCTGTCCACTACAGTCTTTCCACTACAGTCTTTCAACTATAGTCTGTCCACTTTGGTCTTTCCACTTTAGTCTTTCCGCTTTAGTCTGTCCTTTAGTCTTTCCACTATAGTCTTTCAACTATAGTCTCCACTTTATTCTGTCCACTACAGTCTTTCCACTATAGTCTTTTCACTATAGTCTGTCCACTTTAGTCTTTCCACTTTAGTTTTTCCACTTTAGTCTGTCCACTTCAGTCTTTCCACTATAGTCTGTCCACTTTAATATTTCCACTTTAGTCTTTCCAATATAGTCTCCACTTTATTCTGTCCACTACAGTCTTTCCACTATAGTCCGTCCACTTTAGTCTTTCCACTATTCTCTTTCCACTTTAGTCTTTCCAATATACTCTCCACTTTATTCTGTCCACTACAGTCTTTCCACTATAGTCTTTCCACTATAGTCTGTCCACTTTAGTCTTTCCACTTTAGTCTTTCCACTTTAGTCTGTCCACTTTAGTCTTTCCACTATAGTCTTTCCACTATAGTCTGTCCACTTTAGTCTTTCCACTTTAGTCTTTCCACTTTAGTCTGTCCACTTTAGTCTTTCCACTATAGTCTGTCCACTTTAGTCTTTCCACTTTAGTCTTTCCACTATAGTCTCAACTTTATTCTCTCCACTACAGTCTTTCCACTTTAGTCTTTCCAACACTCCCTGTCCACTTTAGTCTTTCCACTTTAGTCTTTCCACTACTCTCTGTCCACTTTAGTCTTTCCGCTTCAGTCTTTCCACTAGAGTCTGTCCCCTTTAGTCTTTCCACTTTAGTCTGTCCACTTTAGTCTTTCCACTTTAGTCTTTCCACTTTAGTCATTTCCACTATCTTCTGTCCACTTTAGTCTTTCCACTTTAGTCTTTCCACTTTAGTCTGTCCACTTTAGTCTTTCCACTATAGTCTGTCCACTTTAGTCTTTCCACTATAGTCTTTCAACTATAGTCTCCACTTTATTCTGTCCACTACACTCTTTCCACTATAGTCTTTCAACTAGTCATTTCCACTATAGTCTGTCCACTTTAGTCTTTCCACTTCAATCTTTCCACTTTAGTCTGTCCACTTTAGTCTTTCCACTATAGTCTGTCCACTTTAGTCTTTCCACTATTCTCTGTCCACTTTAGTCTTTCCACTATAGTCTCCACTTTATTCTGTCCACTACAGTCTTTCCACTATAGTCTTTTCACTATAGTCTGTCCCCTTTAGTCTTTCCACTATTCTCTGTCCACTTTAGTCTTTCCACTATACTCTCCACTTTATTCTGTCCACTACAGTCTTTCCACTATAGTCTTTCCACTATAGTCTGTCCACTTTAGTCTTTCCACTTTAGTCTTTCCACTTTAGTCCGTCCACTTTAGTCTTTCCACTATAGTCTGTCCACTTTAGTCTTTCCACTATTCTCTGTCCACTTTAGTCTTTCCACTTTAGTCTTTCCACTATAGTCACCACTTTATTCTGTCCACTACAGTCTTTCCACTATAGTCTTTCCACTATAGTCTGTCCACTTTAGTCTTTCCACTTAAATCTTTCCACTTTATTCTGTCCACTTTAGTCTTTCCACTTTAGTCTTTCCCCTTTATTCTGTCCACTTCAGTGTATACACTTTAGTCTGTCCACTGAGTCTTTCCACTTCAGTCTTTCCACTATAGTCTTTCCACTTTAGTCTTTCCACTTTAGTCTTTCCATTATAGTCTCCACTTTATTCTGTCCACTACAGTCTTTCCACTTTAGTCTTTCCACTATAGTCTGTCCACTTTAGTCTTTCCACTATTCTCTGTCCACTTTAGTCTTTCCACTATAGTCTCCACTTTATTCTGTCCACTAAAGTCTTTCCACTATAGTCTTTCCACTATAGTCTGTCCACTTTAGTCTTTCCACTTTAGTTTTTCCACTTTAGTCTTTCCGCTTTAGTCTGTCCACTTAGTCTTTCCACTAGAGTCTGTCCACTTTAGTCTGTCCACTTTAAGTCTTTCCACTATAGTCTCCACTTTATTCTGTCCACTACAGTCTTTCCACTATAGTGTTTTCACTATAGTCTGTCCACTTTAGTCTTTCCACTTTAGTTTTTCCACTTTAGTCTGTCCACTTCAATCTTTCCACTATAGTCTGTCCACTTTAATCTTTCCACTTTAGTCTTTCCACTTTAGTCTTTCCACTATAGTCTCCACTTTATTCTGTCCACTACAGTCTTTCCACTATAGTCTGTCCACTTTAGTCTTTCCACTTTAGTCTTTCCACTTTAGTCTGTCCACTTTAGTCTTTCCACTATTCTCTGTCCACTTTAGTCTTTCCACTTTAGTCTTTCCACTATAGTCACCACACCACTTTATTCTGTCCACTACAGTCTTTCCACTACAGTCTTTCCACTATAGTCTGTCCACTTTAGTCTTTCCACTTTAGTCTTTCCACTTTAGTCTGTCCACTTTAGTCTTTCCACTATAGTCTGTCCACTTTAGTCTTTCCACTTTAGTCGTTTCGCTTTAGTCTGTCCACTTAGTCTTTCCACTAGAGTCTGTCCACTTTAGTCTGTCCACTTTAGTCTTTCCACTATAGTCTCCACTTTATTCTGTCCACTACAGTCTTTCCACTATAGTCTTTTCACTATAGTCTGTCCACTTTAGTCTTTCCACTTTAGTTTTTCCACTTTAGTCTGTCCACTTCAGTCTTTCCACTATAGTCTGTCCGCTTTAGTCTTTCCACTTTAGTCTTTCCACGATAGTCTCCACTTTATTCTGTCCACTACAGTCTTTCCACTATAGTCTTTCCACTATAGTCTGTCCACTTTAGTCTTTCCACTATAGACTCCACTTTATTCTGTCCACCACAGTCTTTCCAATTTAGTCTTTCCACTATTCTTCGTCCACTTTAGTCTTTCCAATATAGTCTCCACTTTATTCTGTCCACTACAGTCTTTCCACTATAGTCTTTCCACTATGGTCTGTCCACTTTAGTCTTTCCACTATTCTCTGTCAACTTTAGTCTTTCCACTATAGTCTCCACTTTATTCTGTCCACTACAGTCTTTCCACTATAGTCTTTCCACTATAGTCTGTCCACTTTAGTCTTTCCACTTTAGTTTTTCCACTTTAGTCTGTCCACTTCAGTCTTTCCACTATAGTCCGTCCACTTTAGTCTTTCCACTATTCTCTGTCCACTTTAGTCTTTCCACTAAAGTCTCCACTTTATTCTGTCCACTACAGTCTTTCCACTAGTCTTTCCACTATAGTCGGTCCACTTTAGTCTTTCCACTATAGTCTATCCACTTTAGTCTTTCCACTTGAGTCTCTCCTCTATATTCTGTCCACTTCAGTGTGTACACTTTAGTCTGTCCACTGAGTCTTTCCAATTCAGTGTTTCCACTATAGTCTGTCCACTTCAGTCTTTCCACTTCAGTCTTTCCACTATAGTCTCCACTTTATTTTGTCCACCACAGTCTTTCCAATTTAGTCTTTCCACTATTCTCTGTCCACTTTAGTCTTTCCACTATAGTCTCCACTTTATTCTGTCCACTACAGTCTTTCCACTATAGTCTTTCCACTATAGTCTGTCCACTTTAATCTTTCCACTTTAGTTTTTCCACTTTAGTCTGTCCACTTCAGTCTTTCCACTATAGTCTGTCCACTTTAGTCTTTCCACTTTAGTCTTTCCGCTTTAGTCTGTCCACTTAGTCTTTCCACTGGAGTCTGTCCACTTAAGTCTGTCCACTTTAGTCTTTCCACTATTCTCTGTCCACTTTAGTCTTTCCACTATACTCTCCACTTTATTCTGTCCACTACAGTCTTTCCACTATAGTCTTTCCACTATAGTCTGTCCACTTTAGTCTTTCCACTTTAGTCTTTCCACTTTAGTCTGTCCAATTTAGTCTTTCCACTATAGTCCGTCCACTTTAGTCTTTCCACTATTCTCTGTCCACTTTAGTCTTTCCACTATAGTCTCCACTTTATTCTGTCCAATACAGTCTTTCCACTATAGTCTGTCCACTTTAGTCTTTCCACTTTAATCTTTCCACTTTAGTCTGTCCATTTTAGTCTTTCCACTATAGTCTTTCCACTTCAGTCTTTCCACTATAGTCTGTCCACTTTAGTCTTTCCACTATAGTCTCCACTTTATTCTGTCCACTACAGTCTTTCCACTTTAGTCTTTCCAATACTCCCTGTCCACTTTAGTCTTTCCACTTTAGTCTTTCCACTATAGTCTCCACTTTATTCTGTCCACTACAGTCTTTCCACTATTCTCTGTCCACTTTAGTCTTTCCACTATAGTCTTCACTTTATTCTGTCCACTACAGTCTCTCCACTATAGTCTTTTTACTATAGTCTGTCCACTTTAGTTTTTCCACTATTCTCTTTCCACTTTAGTCTTTCCAATATACTCTCCACTTTATTCTGTCCACTACAGTCTTTCCACTATAGTCTTTCCACTATAGTCTGTCCACTTTAGTCTTTCCACTTTAGTCTTTCCACTTTAGTCTGTCCACTTTAGTCTTTCCACTATAGTCTGTCCACTTTAGTCTTTCCACTATTCTCTGTCCACTTTAGTCTTTCCACTTTAGTCTTTCCACTTTAGTCGGTCCACTTTAGTCTTTCCACTCTA
Organism: Branchinecta sandiegonensis; assembly: GCA_030848855.1. NCBI lineage: Eukaryota > Metazoa > Arthropoda > Branchiopoda > Anostraca > Branchinectidae > Branchinecta > Branchinecta sandiegonensis. Next base: position 215,246 of record JAUPMV010000071.1, read on the forward strand.
GTCTTTCCACTTTAGTCTTTCCTCTATAGTCTGTCCGCTTTGGTCTTTCCACTTTAGTCTTTCCGCTTTAGTCTGTCCACTTTAGTCTTTCCACTTTAGTCTGTCCACTTTAGTCTGTCCACTTTAGTCTTTCCACTTTAGTCATTTCCACTATCTTCTGTCCAATTTAGTCTTTCCACTTTAGTCTTTCCACTTTAGTCGGTCCACTTTAGTCTTTCCACTCTAGTCTTTCCACTTTAGTCTTTCCACTATAGTCTGTCCACTTTAGTCTTTCCACTTTAGTCTTTCCACTTTAGTCTTTCCACTATCGTCCCCACTTTATTCTGTCCACTACAGTCTTTCCACTATAGTTTTCCACTATAGTCTGTCCACTTTAGTCTTTCCACTTTAGTCTTTCCACTTTAGTCTGTCCACTTTAGTCTTTCCACTGTAGACTGTCCACTTTAGTCTTTCCACTATTCTCTGTCCACTTTAGTCTTTCCACTATAGTCTCCACTTTATTCCGTCCACTACAGTCTTTCCACTATAGTCTTTCCACTATAGTCTATCCACTTTAGTCTATCCACTTTAGTCTTTCCACTATAGTCTCCACTTTATTCTGTCCAAAACAATCTTTCCAATATAGTCTTTCCACTATAGTCTGTCCACTTTAGTCTTTCCACTTTAGTTTTTCCACTTTAGTCTTCCCACTTCAGTCTTTCCACTATAGTCTGTCCACTTTAGTCTTTCCACTTTAGTCTTTCCACTATAGTCTCCACTTTATTCTGTCCACTACAGTCTTTCCAATTTAGTCTTTCCACTATTCTCTGTCCACTTTAGTCTTTCCACTATAGTCTCCACTTTATTCTGTCCACTACAGTCTTTCCACTATAGTCTTTCCACTATAGTCTGTCCACTTTAATCTTTCCACTTTAGTTTTTCCACTTTAGTCTGTCCACTTCAGTCTTTCCACTATAGTCTGTCCACTTTAGTCTTTCCACTATTCTCTGTCCACTTTAGTCTTTCCACTATACTCTCCACTTTATTCTGTCCACTACAGTCTTTCCACTATAGTCTTTCCACTATAGCCTGTCCACTTTAGTCTTTCCACTTTGGTCTTTCCACTTTAGTCTGTCCACATTAGTCTTTCCACTATAGTCTGTCTACTTTATTCTTTCCACTATTCTCTGTCCACTTTAGTCTTTCCACTTTAGTCTTTCCACTATAGTCACCACTTTATTCTGTCCACTACAGTCTTTCCACTATAGTCTTTCCACTATACTCTGTCCACTTTAGTCTTTCCACTTTAATCTTTCCACTTTAGTCTGTCCACTTTAGTCTTTCCAATTTAGTCTTTCCACTTTATTCTGTCCACTTCAGTGTGTACACTTTAGTCTGTCCAGTGAGTCTTTCCACTTCAGTCTTTCCACTATAGTCTGTCCACTTTAGTCTTTCCAATTTAGTCTTTCCATTATAGTCTCCACTTTATTCCCTTCCACTTTAGTCTTTCCACTATAGACTCCACTTTAGTCTTTCCACTTTAGTCTTTCCACTTTATTCTGTCCACTTCAATGTGTACACTTTAGTCTGTTCACTGAGTCTTTCCACTTCAGTCTTTCCACTATAGTCTGTCCACTTTCGTCTTTCCACTTCAGTCTTTCCACTATAGTCTCCACTTTATTTTGTCCACCACAGTCTTTCCAATTTAGCCTTTCCACTATTCTCTGTCCACTTTAGTCTTTCCACTATAGTCTCCACTTTCTTCTGTCCACTACAGTCTTTCCACTATAGTCTTTCCACTATAGTCTGTCCACTTTAGTCTTTCCACTATTCTCTGTCCACTTTAGTCTGTCCACATTAGTCTTTCCACTATAGTCTGTCTACTTTATTCTTTCCACTATTCTCTGTCCACTTTAGTCTTTCCACTTTAGTCTTTCCACTATAGTCACCACTTTATTCTGTCCACTACAGTCTTTTCACTATAGTCTTTCCACTATACTCTGTCCACTTTTGTCTTTCCACTTTAATTTTTCCACTTTAGTCTGTCCAATTTAGTCTTTCCAATTTAGTCTTTCCACTTTATTCTGTCCACTTCAGTGTGTACACTTTAGTCTGTCCACTGAGTCTTTCCACTTCAGTCTTTCCACTATAGTCTGTCCACTTTAGTCTTTCCAATTTAGTGTTTCCATTATAGTCTCCACTTTATTCCCTTCCACTTTAGTCTTTCCACTATAGTCTCCACTTTAGTCTTTCCACTTTAGTCTTTCCACTTTATTCTGTCCACTTCAGTGTGTACACTTTAGTCTGTTCACTGAGTCTTTCCACTTCAGTCTTTCCACTATAGTCTGTCCACTTTCGTCTTTCCACTTCAGTCTTTCCACTATAGTCTCCACTTTATTTTGTCCACCACAGTCTTTCCAATTTAGCCTTTCCACTATTCTCTGTCCACTTTATTCTTTCCACTATAGTCTCCACTTTATTCTGTCCACTACAGTCTTTCCACTATAGTCATTTCCACTAAAGTCTGTCCACTTTAGTCTTTCCACTATTCTCTGTCCACTTTAGTCTTTCCACTATAGTCTCCACTTTATTCTGTCCACTACAGTCTTTCCACTATAGTCTTTCCACTTTAGTCTGTCCACTTTAGTCTTTCCACTTTAGTTTTTCCACTTTAGTCTGTCCACTTCAGTCTTTCCACTACGGTCTCCACTTTATTCTGTCCACTACAGTCTTTCCACTATTGTCTTTCCACTAAAGTCTATCCACTTTAGTCTTTCCACTATTCTCTGTCCACTTTAGTCTTTCCACTTTAGTCTTTCCACTATAGTCTCCACTTTATTCTGTCCACTATAGTCTTTCCACTATAGTCTTTCCACTATAGTCTGTCCACTTTAGTCTTTCCACTTTAGTTTTTCCACTTTAGTCTGTCCACTTCAGTCTTTCCACTATAGTCTGTCCGCTTTAGTCTTTCCACTTTAGTCTTTCCACGATAGTCTCCACTTTATTCTGTCCACTACAGTCTTTCCACTATAGTCTTTCCACTATAGTCTGTCCACTTTAGTCTTTCCACTTTAGTCTTTCCACTTTAGTCTGTCCACTTTAGTCTTTCCACTATAGTCTGTCCACTTTAGTCTTTCCACTATTCTCTGTCCACTTTAGTCTTTCCACTTTAGTCTTTCCACTTTAGTCGGTCCACTTTAGTCTTTCCACTCTAGTCTTTCCACTTTAGTCTTTCCTCTATAGTCTGTCCGCTTTGGTCTTTCCACTTTAGTCTTTCCGCTTTAGTCTGTCCACTTTAGTCTTTCCACTTTAGTCTGTCCACTTTAGTCTGTCCACTTTAGTCTTTCCACTTTAGTCATTTCCACTATCTTCTGTCCAATTTAGTCTTTCCACTTTAGTCTTTCCACTTTAGTCGGTCCACTTTAGTCTTTCCACTCTAGTCTTTCCACTTTAGTCTTTCCACTATAGTCTGTCCACTTTAGTCTTTCCACTTTAGTCTTTCCACTTTAGTCTTTCCACTATCGTCCCCACTTTATTCTGTCCACTACAGTCTTTCCACTATAGTTTTCCACTATAGTCTGTCCACTTTAGTCTTTCCACTTTAGTCTTTCCACTTTAGTCTGTCCACTTTAGTCTTTCCACTGTAGACTGTCCACTTTAGTCTTTCCACTATTCTCTGTCCACTTTAGTCTTTCCACTATAGTCTCCACTTTATTCCGTCCACTACAGTCTTTCCACTATAGTCTTTCCACTATAGTCTATCCACTTTAGTCTATCCACTTTAGTCTTTCCACTATAGTCTCCACTTTATTCTGTCCAAAACAATCTTTCCAATATAGTCTTTCCACTATAGTCTGTCCACTTTAGTCTTTCCACTTTAGTTTTTCCACTTTAGTCTTCCCACTTCAGTCTTTCCACTATAGTCTGTCCACTTTAGTCTTTCCACTTTAGTCTTTCCACTATAGTCTCCACTTTATTCTGTCCACTACAGTCTTTCCAATTTAGTCTTTCCACTATTCTCTGTCCACTTTAGTCTTTCCACTATAGTCTCCACTTTATTCTGTCCACTACAGTCTTTCCACTATAGTCTTTCCACTATAGTCTGTCCACTTTAATCTTTCCACTTTAGTTTTTCCACTTTAGTCTGTCCACTTCAGTCTTTCCACTATAGTCTGTCCACTTTAGTCTTTCCACTATTCTCTGTCCACTTTAGTCTTTCCACTATACTCTCCACTTTATTCTGTCCACTACAGTCTTTCCACTATAGTCTTTCCACTATAGCCTGTCCACTTTAGTCTTTCCACTTTGGTCTTTCCACTTTAGTCTGTCCACATTAGTCTTTCCACTATAGTCTGTCTACTTTATTCTTTCCACTATTCTCTGTCCACTTTAGTCTTTCCACTTTAGTCTTTCCACTATAGTCACCACTTTATTCTGTCCACTACAGTCTTTCCACTATAGTCTTTCCACTATACTCTGGCCACTTTAGTCTTTCCACTTTAATCTTTCCACTTTAGTCTGTCCACTTTAGTCTTTCCAATTTAGTCTTTCCACTTTATTCTGTCCACTTCAGTGTGTACACTTTAGTCTGTCCAGTGAGTCTTTCCACTTCAGTCTTTCCACTATAGTCTGTCCACTTTAGTCTTTCCAATTTAGTCTTTCCATTATAGTCTCCACTTTATTCCCTTCCACTTTAGTCTTTCCACTATAGACTCCACTTTAGTCTTTCCACTTTAGTCTTTCCACTTTATTCTGTCCACTTCAATGTGTACACTTTAGTCTGTTCACTGAGTCTTTCCACTTCAGTCTTTCCACTATAGTCTGTCCACTTTCGTCTTTCCACTTCAGTCTTTCCACTATAGTCTCCACTTTATTTTGTCCACCACAGTCTTTCCAATTTAGCCTTTCCACTATTCTCTGTCCACTTTAGTCTTTCCACTATAGTCTCCACTTTCTTCTGTCCACTACAGTCTTTCCACTATAGTCTTTCCACTATAGTCTGTCCACTTTAGTCTTTCCACTATTCTCTGTCCACTTTAGTCTGTCCACATTAGTCTTTCCACTATAGTCTGTCTACTTTATTCTTTCCACTATTCTCTGTCCACTTTAGTCTTTCCACTTTAGTCTTTCCACTATAGTCACCACTTTATTCTGTCCACTACAGTCTTTTCACTATAGTCTTTCCACTATACTCTGTCCACTTTTGTCTTTCCACTTTAATTTTTCCACTTTAGTCTGTCCAATTTAGTCTTTCCAATTTAGTCTTTCCACTTTATTCTGTCCACTTCAGTGTGTACACTTTAGTCTGTCCACTGAGTCTTTCCACTTCAGTCTTTCCACTATAGTCTGTCCACTTTAGTCTTTCCAATTTAGTGTTTCCATTATAGTCTCCACTTTATTCCCTTCCACTTTAGTCTTTCCACTATAGTCTCCACTTTAGTCTTTCCACTTTAGTCTTTCCACTTTATTCTGTCCACTTCAGTGTGTACACTTTAGTCTGTTCACTGAGTCTTTCCACTTCAGTCTTTCCACTATAGTCTGTCCACTTTCGTCTTTCCACTTCAGTCTTTCCACTATAGTCTCCACTTTATTTTGTCCACCACAGTCTTTCCAATTTAGCCTTTCCACTATTCTCTGTCCACTTTATTCTTTCCACTATAGTCTCCACTTTATTCTGTCCACTACAGTCTTTCCACTATAGTCATTTCCACTAAAGTCTGTCCACTTTAGTCTTTCCACTATTCTCTGTCCACTTTAGTCTTTCCACTATAGTCTCCACTTTATTCTGTCCACTACAGTCTTTCCACTATAGTCTTTCCACTTTAGTCTGTCCACTTTAGTCTTTCCACTTTAGTTTTTCCACTTTAGTCTGTCCACTTCAGTCTTTCCACTACGGTCTCCACTTTATTCTGTCCACTACAGTCTTTCCACTATTGTCTTTCCACTAAAGTCTATCCACTTTAGTCTTTCCACTATTCTCTGTCCACTTTAGTCTTTCCACTTTAGTCTTTCCACTATAGTCTCCACTTTATTCTGTCCACTATAGTCTTTCCACTATAGTCTTTCCACTATAGTCTGTCCACTTTAGTCTTTCCACTTTAGTTTTTCCACTTTAGTCTGTCCACTTCAGTCTTTCCACTATAGTCTGTCCGCTTTAGTCTTTCCACTTTAGTCTTTCCACGATAGTCTCCACTTTATTCTGTCCACTACAGTCTTTCCACTATAGTCTTTCCACTATAGTCTGTCCACTTTAGTCTTTCCACTATAGACTCCACTTTATTCTGTCCACCACAGTCTTTCCAATTTAGTCTTTCCACTATTCTTCGTCCACTTTAGTCTTTCCACTATAGTCTCCACTTTATTCTGTCCACTACAGTCTTTCCACTATAGTCTTTCCACTATGGTCTGTCCACTTTAGTCTTTCCACTATTCTCTGTCAACTTTAGTCTTTCCACTATAGTCTCCACTTTATTCTGTCCACTACAGTCTTTCCACTATAGTCTTTCCACTATAGTCTGTCCACTTTAGTCTTTCCACTTTAGTTTTTCCACTTTAGTCTGTCCACTTCAGTCTTTCCACTATAGTCCGTCCACTTTAGTCTTTCCACTATTCTCTGTCCACTTTAGTCTTTCCACTAAAGTCTCCACTTTATTCTGTCCACTACAGTCTTTCCACTAGTCTTTCCACTATAGTCGGTCCACTTTAGTCTTTCCACTATAGTCTATCCACTTTAGTCTTTCCACTTGAGTCTTTCCTCTATATTCTGTCCACTTCAGTGTGTACACTTTAGTCTGTCCACTGAGTCTTTCCAATTCAGTGTTTCCACTATAGTCTGTCCACTTCAGTCTTTCCACTTCAGTCTTTCCACTATAGTCTCCACTTTATTTTGTCCACCACAGTCTTTCCAATTTAGTCTTTCCACTATTCTCTGTCCACTTTAGTCTTTCCACTATAGTCTCCACTTTATTCTGTCCACTACAGTCTTTCCACTATAGTCTTTCCACTATAGTCTGTCCACTTTAATCTTTCCACTTTAGTTTTTCCACTTTAGTCTGTCCACTTCAGTCTTTCCACTATAGTCTGTCCACTTTAGTCTTTCCACTTTAGTCTTTCCGCTTTAGTCTGTCCACTTAGTCTTTCCACTGGAGTCTGTCCACTTAAGTCTGTCCACTTTAGTCTTTCCACTATTCTCTGTCCACTTTAGTCTTTCCACTATACTCTCCACTTTATTCTGTCCACTACAGTCTTTCCACTATAGTCTTTCCACTATAGTCTGTCCACTTTAGTCTTTCCACTTTAGTCTTACCACTTTAGTCTGTCCAATTTAGTCTTTCCACTATAGTCCGTCCACTTTAGTCTTTCCACTATTCTCTGTCCACTTTAGTCTTTCCACTATAGTCTCCACTTTATTCTGTCCAATACAGTCTTTCCACTATAGTCTTTCCACTATAGTCTGTCCACTTTAGTCTTTCCACTTTAATCTTTCCACTTTAGTCTGTCCATTTTAGTCTTTCCACTATAGTCTGTCCACTTTAGTCTTTCCACTTTAGTCTTTCCACTTTATCCTGTCCACTTCAGTGTGTACACTTTAGTCTGTCCACTGAGTCTTTCCACTTCAGTCTTTCCACTATAGTCTGTCCACTTTAGTCTTTCCACTATAGTCTCCACTTTATTCTGTCCACTACAGTTTTTCCACTTTAGTCTTTCCAATACTCCCTGTCCACTTTAGTCTTTCCACTTTAGTCTTTCCACTATAGTCTCCACTTTATTCTGTCCACTACAGTCTTTCCACTATTCTCTGTCCACTTTAGTCTTTCCACTATAGTCTTCACTTTATTCTGTCCACTACAGTCTCTCCACTATAGTCTTTTTACTATAGTCTGTCCACTTTAGTTTTTCCACTATTCTCTTTCCACTTTAGTCTTTCCAATATACTCTCCACTTTATTCTGTCCACTACAGTCTTTCCACTATAGTCTTTCCACTATAGTCTGTCCACTTTAGTCTTTCCACTTTAGTCTTTCCACTTTAGTCTGTCCACTTTAGTCTTTCCACTATAGTCTGTCCACTTTAGTCTTTCCACTATTCTCTGTCCACTTTAGTCTTTCCACTTTAGTCTTTCCACTTTAGTCGGTCCACTTTAGTCTTTCCACTCTAGTCTTTCCACTTTAGTCTTTCCTCTATAGTCTGTCCACTTTGGTCTTTCCACTTTAGTCTTTCCGCTTTAGTCTGTCCACTTTAGTCTTTCCACTTTAGTCTGTCCACTTTAGTCTGTCCACTTTAGTCTTTCCACTTTAGTCATTTCCACTATCTTCTGTCCAATTTAGTCTTTCCACTTTAGTCTTTCCACTTTAGTCGGTCCACTTTAGTCTTTCCACTCTAGTCTTTCCACTTTAGTCTTTCCACTATAGTCTGTCCACTTTAGTCTTTCCACTTTAGTCTTTCCACTTTAGTCTTTCCACTATCGTCCCCACTTTATTCTGTCCACTACAGTCTTTCCACTATAGTTTTCCACTATAGTCTGTACACTTTAGTCTTTCCACTTTAGTCTTTCCACTTTAGTCTGTCCACTTTAGTCTTTCCACTGTAGACTGTCCACTTTAGTCTTTCCACTATTCTCTGTCCACTTTAGTCTTTCCACTATAGTCTCCACTTTATTCCGTCCACTACAGTCTTTCCACTATAGTCTTTCCACTATAGTCTATCCACTTTAGTCTATCCACTTTAGTCTTTCCACTATAGTCTCCACTTTATTCTGTCCAAAACAATCTTTCCAATATAGTCTTTCCACTATAGTCTGTCCACTTTAGTCTTTCCACTTTAGTTTTTCCACTTTAGTCTTCCCACTTCAGTCTTTCCACTATAGTCTGTCCACTTTAGTCTTTCCACTTTAGTCTTTCCACTATAGTCTCCACTTTATTCTGTCCACTACAGTCTTTCCGCTATAGTCTTTCCACTTTCTGTCCACTTTAGTCTTTCCAACATTGTCTGTCCACTTTAGTCTTTCCACTTTAGTCTTTCCACTTTAGTCTTTCCACTATCGTCTCCACTTTATTCTGTCCACTACAGTCTTTCCACTATAGTTTTTCCACTATAGTCTGTCCACTTTAGTCTTTCCACTTTAGTCTTTCCACTTTATCCTGTCCACTTCAGTGTGTACACTTTAGTCTGTCCACTGAGTCTTTCCACTTCAGTCTTTCCACTATAGTCTGTCCACTTTAGTCTTTCCACTATAGTCTCCACTTTATTCTGTCCACTACAGTCTTTCCACTTTAGTCTTTCCAATACTCCCTGTCCACTTTAGTCTTTCCACTTTAGTCTTTCCACTATAGTCTCCACTTTATTCTGTCCACTACAGTCTTTCCACAATTCTCTGTCCACTTTAGTCTTTCCACTATAGTCTTCACTTTATTCTGTCCACTACAGTCTCTCCACTATAGTCTTTTTACTATAGTCTGTCCACTTTAGTTTTTCCACTATTCTCTTTCCACTTTAGTCTTTCCAATATACTCTCCACTTTATTCTGTCCACTACAGTCTTTCCACTATAGTCTTTCCACTATAGTCTGTCCACTTTAGTCTTTCCACTTTAGTCTTTCCACTTTAGTCTGTCCACTTTAGTCTTTCCACTATAGTCTGTCCACTTTAGTCTTTCCACTATTCTCTGTCCACTTTAGTCTTTCCACTTTAGTCTTTCCACTTTAGTCGGTCCACTTTAGTCTTTCCACTCTAGTCTTTCCACTTTAGTCTTTCCTCTATAGTCTGTCCACTTTGGTCTTTCCACTTTAGTCTTTCCGCTTTAGTCTGTCCACTTTAGTCTTTCCACTTTAGTCTGTCCACTTTAGTCTGTCCACTTTAGTCTTTCCACTTTAGTCATTTCCACTATCTTCTGTCCAATTTAGTCTTTCCACTTTAGTCTTTCCACTTTAGTCGGTCCACTTTAGTCTTTCCACTCTAGTCTTTCCACTTTAGTCTTTCCACTTTAGTCTTTCCACTATCGTCCCCACTTTATTCTGTCCACTACAGTCTTTCCACTATAGTTTTTCCACTATAGTCTGTCCACTTTAGTCTTTCCACTTTAGTCTTTCCACTTTAGTCTGTCCACTTTAGTCTTTCCACTGTAGACTGTCCACTTTAGTCTTTCCACTATTCTCTGTCCACTTTAGTCTTTCCACTATAGTCTCCACTTTATTCCGTCCACTACAGTCTTTCCACTATAGTCTTTCCACTATAGTCTATCCACTTTAGTCTATCCACTTTAGTCTTTCCACTATAGTCTCCACTTTATTCTGTCCAAAACAATCTTTCCAATATAGTCTTTCCACTATAGTCTGTCCACTTTAGTCTTTCCACTTTAGTTTTTCCACTTTAGTCTTCCCACTTCAGTCTTTCCACTATAGTCTGTCCACTTTAGTCTTTCCACTTTAGTCTTTCCACTATAGTCTCCACTTTATTCTGTCCACTACAGTCTTTCCGCTATAGTCTTTCCACTTTCTGTCCACTTTAGTCTTTCCACTATAGTCTGTCCACTTTAGTCTTTCCACTTTAGTCTTTCCACTTTAGTCTTTCCACTATCGTCCCCACTTTATTCTGTCCACTACAGTCTTTCCACTATAGTTTTTCCACTATAGTCTGTCCACTTTAGTCTTTCCACTTTAGTCTTTCCACTTTAGTCTGTCCACTTTAGTCTTTCCACTGTAGACTGTCCACTTTAGTCTTTCCACTATTCTCTGTCCACTTTAGTCTTTCCACTATAGTCTCCACTTTATTCCGTCCACTACAGTCTTTCCACTATAGTCTTTCCACTATAGTCTATCCACTTTAGTCTATCCACTTTAGTCTTTCCACTATAGTCTCCAATTTATTCTGTCCAAAACAATCTTTCCAATATAGTCTTTCCACTATAGTCTGTCCACTTTAGTCTTTCCACTTTAGTTTTTCCACTTTAGTCTTCCCACTTCAGTCTTTCCACTATAGTCTGTCCACTTTAGTCCACTACCGTCCACTACAGTCTTTCCACTATAGTCTTTCCACTATAGTCTATCCACTTTAGTCTATCCACTTTAGTCTTTCCACTATAGTCTCCACTTTATTCTGTCCAAAACAATCTTTCCAATATAGTCTTTCCACTATAGTCTGTCCACTTTAGTCTTTCCACTTTAGTTTTTCCACTTTAGTCTTCCCACTTCAGTCTTTCCACTATAGTCTGTCCACTTTAGTCTTTCCACTTTAGTCTTTCCACTATAGTCTCCGCTTTATTCTGTCCACTACAGTCTTTCCGCTATAGTCTTTCCACTTTCTGTCCACTTTAGTCTTTCCACTATAGTCTGTCCACTTTAGTCTTTCCACTTTAGTCTTTCCACTTTAGTCTTTCCACTATCGTCCCCACTTTATTCTGTCCACTACAGTCTTTCCACTATAGTTTTTCCACTATAGTCTGTCCACTTTAGTCTTTCCACTTTAGTCTTTCCACTTTAGTCTGTCCACTTTAGTCTTTCCACTGTAGACTGTCCACTTTAGTCTTTCCACTATTCTCTGTCCACTTTAGTCTTTCCACTATAGTCTCCACTTTATTCCGTCCACTACAGTCTTTCCACTATAGTCTTTCCACTATAGTCTATCCACTTTAGTCTATCCACTTTAGTCTTTCCACTATAGTCTCCAATTTATTCTGTCCAAAACAATCTTTCCAATATAGTCTTTCCACTATAGTCTGTCCACTTTAGTCTTTCCACTTTAGTTTTTCCACTTTAGTCTTCCCACTTCAGTCTTTCCACTATAGTCTGTCCACTTTAGTCTTTCCACTTTAGTCTTTCCACTATAGTCTCCACTTTATTCTGTCCACTACTGTCTTTCCGCTATAGTCTTTCCACTTTCTGTCCACTTTAGTCTTTCCACTATAGTCTGTCCACTTTAGTCTTTCCACTTTAGTCTTTCCACTATAGTCTCAACTTTATTCTCTCCACTACAGTCTTTCCACTTTAGTCTTTCCAACACTCCCTGTCCACTTTAGTCTTTCCACTTTAGTCTTTCCACTACTCTCTGTCCACTTTAGTCTTTCCGCTTCAGTCTTTCCACTAGAGTCTGTCCACTTTAGTCTTTCCACTTTAGTCTGTCCACTTTAGTCTTTCCACTTTAGTCTTTCAACTTTAGTCATTTCCACTATCTTCTGTCCACTTTAGTCTTTCCACTTTAGTCTTTCCACTTTAGTCTGTCCACTTTAGTCTTTCCACTATAGTCTGTCCACTTTAGTCTTTCCACTATAGTCTTTCAACTATAGTCTCCACTTTATTCTGTCCACTACACTCTTTCCACTATAGTCTTTCAACTAGTCATTTCCACTATAGTCTGTCCACTTTAGTCTTTCCACTTCAGTCTTTCCACTTTAGTCTGTCCACTTTAGTCTTTCCACTATAGTCTGTCCACTTTAGTCTTTCCACTATTCTCTGTCCACTTTAGTCTTTCCACTATAGTCTCCACTTTATTCTGTCCACTATTCTCTGTCCACTTTAGTCTTTCCACTTTAGTCTGTCCACTTTAGTCTGTCCACTTTAGTCTTTCCACTTTAGTCATTTCCACTATCTTCTGTCCAATTTAGTCTTTCCACTTTAGTCTTTCCACTTTAGTCAGTCCACTTTAGTCTTTCCACTATAGACTGTCCACTTTAATCTTTCCACTATTCTCTTTCCCCTTTAGTCTTTCCACTACATCCTCCACTTTATTCTGTCCACTACAGTTTTTCCACTATAGTCTTTCTACTATAGTCTGTCCACTTTAGCTTTCCACTATAGTCTGTCCACTTTAGTCTTTCCACTTTAGTCTTTCCGCTTTAGTCTGTCCACTTAGTCTTTCCACTATAGTCTTTCCACTATAGTCTGTCCACTTTAGTCTTTCCACTTTAGTCTTTCCACTTTAGTCTGTCCACTTTAGTCTTTCCACTATAGTCTGTCCACTTTAGTCTTTCCACTTTAGTCTTTCTGCTTTAGTCTGTCCACTTAGTCTTTCCACTAGAGTCTGTCCACTTTAGTCTTTCCACTATAGTCTCCACTTTATTCTGTCCACCACAGTCTTTCCAATTTAGTCTTTCCACTATTCTCTGTCCACTTTAGTCTTTCCACTATAGTCTCCACTTTATTCTGTCCACTACAGTCTTTCCACTATAGTCTGTCCACTTTAATCTTTCCACTTTAGTCTTTCCACTATAGTCTCCACTATATTCTGTCCACCACAGTCTTTCCAATTAAGTATTTCCACTATTCTCTGTCCACTTTAGTCTTTCCACTATAGTCTCCACTTTATTCTGTCCACTACAGTCTTTCCACTATAGTCTGTCCACATTAATCTTTCCACTTTAGTCTTTCCACTATAGTCTCCACTTTATTCTGTCCACCACAGTCTTTCCAATTTAGTCTTTCCACTATTCTCTGTCCACTTTAGTCTTTCCACTATAGTCTCCACTTTATTCTGTCCACTACAGTCTTTCCACTATAGTCTGTCCACTTTAATCTTTCCACTTTAGTCTTTCCACTATAGTCTCCACTTTATTCTGTCCACCAAAGTCTTTCCAATTTAGTCTTTCCACTATTCTCTGTCCACTTTAGTCTTTCCACTATAGTCTCCACTTTATTCTGTCCACTACAGTCTTTCCACTATAGTCTGTCCACTTTAATCTTTCCACTTTAGTCTTTCCACTATAGTCTCCACTTTATTCTGTCCACCACAGTCTTTCCAATTTAGTCTTTCCACTATTCTCTGTCCACTTTAGTCTTTCCACTATAGTCTCCACTTTATTCTGTCCACCATAGTCTTTCCACTATAGTCTGTCCACTTTAATCTTTCCACTTTAGTCTTTCCACTATAGTCTCCACTTTATTCTGTCCACCACAGTCTTTCCAATTTAGTCTTTCCACTATTCTCTGTCCACTTTAGTCTTTCCACTATAGTCTCCACTTTAGTCTGTCCACTTCAGTCTTTCCACTATAGTCTGTCCACTTTAATCTTTCCACTTTAGTCTTTCCACTATAGTCTCCACTTTATTCTGTCCACTACAGTCTTTCCACTATAGTCTTTCCACTATAGTCTGTCCACTTTAGTCTTTCCACTATACTCTGTCAACTTTAGTCTTTCCACTATAGTCTCCACTTTATTCTGTCCACTACTGTCTTTCCACTATAGTCTGTCCAATTTAATCTTTCCACTTTAGTCTTTCCACTATAGTCTCCACTTTATTCTGTCCACTACAGTCTTTCCACTATAGTCTGTCCACTTTAATCTTTCCACTTTAGTCTTTCCACTATAGTCTCCACTTTATTCTGTCCACCACAGTCTTTCCAATTAAGTCTTTCCACTATTCTCTGTCCACTTTAGTCTTTCCACTATAGTCTCCACTTTATTCTGTCCACTACAGTCTTTCCACTATAGTCTGTCCACTTTAATCTTTCCACTTTAGTCTTTCCACTATAGTCTCCACTTTATTCTGTCCACCACAGTCTTTCCAATTTAGTCTTTCCACTATTCTCTGTCCACTTTAGTCTTTCCACTATAGTCTCCACTTTATTCTGTCCACTACAGTCTTTCCACTATAGTCTGTCCACTTTAATCTTTCCACTTTAGTCTTTCCACTATAGTCTCCACTTTATTCTGTCCACCACAGTCTTTCCAATTTAGTCTTTCCACTATTCTCTGTCCACTTTAGTCTTTCCACTATAGTCTCCACTTTATTCTGTCCACTACAGTCTTTCCACTATAGTCTGTCCACTTTAATCTTTCCACTTTAGTCTTTCCACTATAGTCTCCACTTTATTCTGTCCACCACAGTCTTTCAAATTTAGTCTTTCCACTATTCTCTGTCCACTTTAGTCTTTCCACTATAGTCTCCACTTTATTCTGTCCACTATACTCTTTCCACTATAGTCTGTCCACTTTAATCTTTCCACTTTAGTCTTTCCACTATAGTCTCCACTTTATTCTGTCCACCACAGTCTTTCCAATTTAGTCTTTCCACTATTCTCTGTCCACTTTAGTCTTTCCACTATAGTTTCCACTTTAGTCTGTCCACTTCAGTCTTTCCACTATAGTCTGTCCACTTTAATCTTTCCACTTTAGTCTTTCCACTATAGTCTCCACTTTATTCTGTCCACTACAGTCTTTCCACTATAGTCTTTCCACTATAGTCTGTCCACTTTACTCTTTCCACTATACTCTGTCAACTTTAGTCTTTCCGCTATACTCTCCACTTTATTCTGTCCACTACAGTCTTTCCACTATAGTCTTTCCACTATAGTCTGTCCACTTTAGTCTTTCCACTTTAGTCTTTCCACTTTAGTCTGTCCACTTTAGTCTTTCTACTATAGTCTGTCCACTTTAGTCTTTCCACTATTCTCTGTCCACTTTAGTCTTTCCACTTTAGTCTTTCCACTATAGTCTCCACTTTATTCTGTAAACTACAGTCTTTCCACTATAGTCTTTCCACTATAGTCTGTCCACTTTAGTCTTTCCACTTTAATCTTTCCACTTTAGTCTGTCCACTTTCATCTTTCCACTTTAGTCTTTCCACTTTATTCTGTCCACTTCAGTGTGTACACTTTAGTCTGTCCACTGATTCTTTCCACTTCAGTCTTTCCACTATAGTCTGTCCACTTTATTCTTTCCACTTTAGTCTTTCCATTATAGTCTCCACTTTATTCTGTCCACTACAGTCTTTCCATTTTAGTCTTTCCACTATAGTCTTTCCACTTTAGTCTTTCCACTATAGTCTCCACTTTATTCTGTCCACTACAGTCTTTCCACTATAGTCTTTCCACTATAGTCTGTCCGCTTTAGTCTTTCCACTTTAGTCTTTCCACTTTAGTCTGTCCACTTTAGTCTTTCCACTATAGACTGTCCACTTTAGTCTTTCCACTATTCTCTTTCCCCTTTAGTCTTTCCACTACATCCTCCACTTTATTCTGTCCACTACAGTTTTTCCACTATAGTCTTTCTACTATAGTCTGTCCACTTTAGTCTTTCCACTATAGTCTGTCCACTTTAGTCTTTCCACTTTAGTCTTTCCGCTTTAGTCTGTCCACTTAGTCTTTCCACTATAGTCTTTCCACTATAGTCTGTCCACTTTAGTCTTTCCACTTTAGTCTTTCCACTTTAGTCTGTCCACTTTAGTCTTTCCGCTATAGTCTGTCCACTTTAGTCTTTCCACTTTAGTCTTTCTGCTTTAGTCTGTCCACTTAGTCTTTCCACTAGAGTCTGTCCACTTTAGTCTTTCCACTATAGTCTCCACTTTATTCTGTCCACTACAGTCTTTCCACTATAGTCTTTTCACTATAGTCTGTCCACTTTAGTCTTTCCACTTTAGTTTTTCCACTTTAGTCTGTCCACTTCAGTCTTTCCACTATAGTCTGTCCACTTTAATCTTTCCACTTTAGTCTTTCCACTATAGTCTCCACTTTATTCTGTCCACTACAGTCTTTCCACTATAGTCTTTCCACTATAGTCTGTCCACTTTAGTCTTTCCACTATTCTCACTCCACTTTAGTCTTTCCACTATACTCTCCACTTTATTCTGTCCACTACAGTCTTTCCACTATAGTCCTTCCACTATAGTCTGTCCACTTTAGTCTTTCCACTTTAGTCTTTCCACTTTAGTCTGTCCACTTTAGTCTTTCCACTATAGTCTGTCCACTTTAGTCTTTCCACTATTCTCTGTCCACTTTAGTCTTTCCACTTTAGTCTTTCCACTATAGTCTCCACTTTATTCTGTAAACTACAGTCTTTCCACTATAGTCTTTCCACTATAGTCTGTCCACTTTAGTCTTTCCACTTTAATCTTTCCACTTTAGTCTGTCCACTTTAGTCTTTCCACTTTAGTCTTTCCACTTTATTCTGTCCACTTCAGTGTGTACACTTTAGTCTGTCCACTGATTCTTTCCACTTCAATCTTTCCACTATAGTCTGTCCACTTTATTCTTTCCACTTTAGTCTTTCCATTATGGTCTCCACTTTATTCTGTCCACTACAGTCTTTCCATTTTAGTCTTTCCACTATAGTCTTTCCACTTTAGTCTTTCCACTATAGTCTCCACTTTATTCTGTCCACTACAGTCTTTCCACTATAGTCTTTCCACTATAGTCTGTCCACTTTAGTCTTTCCACTATCCTCTGTCCACTTTAGTCTTTCCACTATACTCTCCACTTTATTCTGTCCACTACAGTCTTTCCACTATAGTCTTTCCACTATAGTCTGTCCACTTTAGTCTTTCCACTTTAGTCTTTCCACTTTAGTCTGGCCACTTTAGTCTTTCCACTATAGTCTGTCCACTTTAGTCTTTCCACTATTCTCTGTCCACTTTAGTCTTTCCACTTTAGTCTTTCCACTATAGTCTCCACTTTATTCTGTAAACTACAGTCTTTCCACTATAGTCTTTCCACTATAGTCTGTCCACTTTAGTCTTTCCACTTTAGTTTTTCCACTTTGGTCTTTCCACTATAGTCCGTCCACATTAGTCTTTCCACTATTCTCTGTCCACTTTAGTCTTTCCACTATAGTCTCCACTTCATTCTGTCAACTACAGTCTTTAGTCTATAGTCTTTCCACTATAGTCTGTCCACTTTAGTCTTTCCACTTTAGTTTTTCTACTTTAGTCTGTCCACTTTAGTCTTTCCACTATAGTCTATCCACTTTAGTCTTTCCACTTTAGTCTTTCCACTTTATTCTGTCCACTTCAGTGTGTACACTTTAGTCTGTCCACTGAGTCTTTCCACTTTAGTCTTTCCACTACAGTCTCCACTTTATTCTGTCCACCACAGTCTTTCCAATTTAGTCTTTCCACTATTCTCTGTCCACTTTAGTCTTTCCACTATAGTCTCCACTTTATTCTGTCCACTACAGTCTTTCCACTATAGTCTGTCCACTTTAGTCTTTCCACTATTCTCTGTCCGCTTTAGTCTTTCCACTATAGTCTCCACTTTATTCTTTCCAATACAGTCTTTCCACTATAGTCTTTCCACTATAGTCTGTCCACTTTAGTCTTTCGACTTTAGTTTTTCCACTTTAGTCTGTCCACTTCAGTCTTTCCACTATAGTCTGTCCAGTTTAGTCTTTCCACTATAGTCTCCACTTTATTCTGTCCACTACAGTCTTTCGACTATAGTCTTTCCACTATAGTCTATCCACTTTAGTCTTTCCACTATTCTCTGTCCACTTTAGTCTTTCCACTTTAATCTTTCCACTTTAGTCTGTCCACTTTAGTCTTTCCACTTTAGTCTTTCCACTTTATTCTGTCCACTTCAGTGTGTACACTTTAGTCTGTCCACTGATTCTTTCCACTTCAGTCTTTCCACTATAGTCTGTCCACTTTATTCTTTCCACTTTAGTCTTTCCATTATAGTCTCCACTTTATTCTGTCCACTACAGTCTTTCCATTTTAGTCTTTCCACTTTAGTCTTTCTGCTTTAGTCTGTCCACTTAGTCTTTCCACTAGAGTCTGTCCACTTTAGTCTTTCCACTATAGTCTCCACTTTATTCTGTCCACTACAGTCTTTCCACTATAGTCTTTTCACTATAGTCTGTCCACTTTAGTCTTTCCACTTTAGTTTTTCCACTTTAGTCTGTCCACTTCAGTCTTTCCACTATAGTCTGTCCACTTTAATCTTTCCACTTTAGTCTTTCCACTATAGTCTCCACTTTATTCTGTCCACTACAGTCTTTCCACTATAGTCTTTCCACTATAGTCTGTCCACTTTAGTCTTTCCACTATTCTCTCTCCACTTTAGTCTTTCCACTATACTCTCCACTTTATTCTGTCCACTACAGTCTTTCCACTATAGTCTTTCCACTATAGTCTGTCCACTTTAGTCTTTCCACTTTAGTCTTTCCACTTTAGTCTGTCCACTTTAGTCTTTCCACTATAGTCTGTCCACTTTAGTCTTTCCACTATTCTCTGTCCACTTTAGTCTTTCCACTTTAGTCTTTCCACTATAGTCTCCACTTTATTCTGTAAACTACAGTCTTTCCACTATAGTCTTTCCACTATAGTCTGTCCACTTTAGTCTTTCCACTTTAATCTTTCCACTTTAGTCTGTCCACTTTAGTCTTTCCACTTTAGTCTTTCCACTTTATTCTGTCCACTTCAGTGTGTACACTTTAGTCTGTCCACTGATTCTTTCCACTTCAATCTTTCCACTATAGTCTGTCCACTTTATTCTTTCCACTTTAGTCTTTCCATTATGGTCTCCACTTTATTCTGTCCACTACAGTCTTTCCATTTTAGTCTTTCCACTATAGTCTTTCCACTTTAGTCTTTCCACTATAGTCTCCACTTTATTCTGTCCACTACAGTCTTTCCACTATAGTCTTTCCACTATAGTCTGTCCACTTTAGTCTTTCCACTATCCTCTGTCCACTTTAGTCTTTCCACTATACTCTCCACTTTATTCTGTCCACTACAGTCTTTCCACTATAGTCTTTCCACTATAGTCTGTCCACTTTAGTCTTTCCACTTTAGTCTTTCCACTTTAGTCTGTCCACTTTAGTCTTTCCACTATTCTCTGTCCACTTTAGTCTTTCCACTTTAGTCTTTCCACTATAGTCTCCACTTTATTCTGTAAACTACAGTCTTTCCACTATAGTCTTTCCACTATAGTCTGTCCACTTTAGTCTTTCCACTTTAGTTTTTCCACTTTGGTCTTTCCACTATAGTCCGTCCACATTAGTCTTTCCACTATTCTCTGTCCACTTTAGTCTTTCCACTATAGTCTCCACTTCATTCTGTCAACTACAGTCTTTAGTCTATAGTCTTTCCACTATAGTCTGTCCACTTTAGTCTTTCCACTTTAGTTTTTCTACTTTAGTCTGTCCACTTTAGTCTTTCCACTATAGTCTATCCACTTTAGTCTTTCCACTTTAGTCTTTCCACTTTATTCTGTCCACTTCAGTGTGTACACTTTAGTCTGTCCACTGAGTCTTTCCACTTTAGTCTTTCCACTACAGTCTCCACTTTATTCTGTCCACCACAGTCTTTCCAATTTAGTCTTTCCACTATTCTCTGTCCACTTTAGTCTTTCCACTATAGTCTCCACTTTATTCTGTCCACTACAGTCTTTCCACTATAGTCTGTCCACTTTAGTCTTTCCACTATTCTCTGTCCGCTTTAGTCTTTCCACTATAGTCTCCACTTTATTCTTTCCAATACAGTCTTTCCACTATAGTCTTTCCACTATAGTCTGTCCACTTTAGTCTTTCGACTTTAGTTTTTCCACTTTAGTCTGTCCACTTCAGTCTTTCCACTATAGTCTGTCCAGTTTAGTCTTTCCACTATAGTCTCCACTTTATTCTGTCCACTACAGTCTTTCGACTATAGTCTTTCCACTATAGTCTATCCACTTTAGTCTTTCCACTATTCTCTGTCCACTTTAGTCTTTCCACTTTAATCTTTCCACTTTAGTCTGTCCACTTTAGTCTTTCCACTTTAGTCTTTCCACTTTATTCTGTCCACTTCAGTGTGTACACTTTAGTCTGTCCACTGATTCTTTCCACTTCAGTCTTTCCACTATAGTCTGTCCACTTTATTCTTTCCACTTTAGTCTTTCCATTATAGTCTCCACTTTATTCTGTCCACTACAGTCTTTCCATTTTAGTCTTTCCACTTTAGTCTTTCCGCTTTAGTCTGTCCACTATAGTCTTTCCACTATAGTCTGTCCACTTTAGTCTTTCCACTTTAGTCTTTCCACTATAGTCTCCACTTTATTCTGTCCACTACAGTCTTTCCACTTTAGTCTTTCCACTTTCCACTAGTGCATCGGGAATGTTTGTTGGTGAAGGGCTTCCATCTTTTGGTGAACTTCGGAGGCGGTCAATTCTTTCCCTTCAAACCAGGATCCTCCGATCCCCTAGCCCACTTCTTAGGATCCTTTGTGGGCCTCAGATGCGGCTTTCTCTGCCTGTATGGCTTGCGTGGACTCGTGAGTTGTACGCAGGGCTTTTGACGGGAGTCACGTAAGTGACCTCGTATTTACATTTGTTTGTTTGTTGAGTGTGTTTTTGTTATTTTGTGGCCCATGTTGGCCTTATTTGAAATAAAATAAAAAATAAAATAATATTCTCTGTCCACTTTAGTCTGTCCACTTTAGTCTTTCCACTTTAGTCTTTCCACTATAGTCTCCTCTTTACTCTGTCCACTACAGTCTTTCCACTATAGTCTTTCCACTATAGTCTGTCCACTTTAGTCTTTCCACTTTAGTTTTTCCACTTTAATCTGTCCACTTTAGTCTTTCCACTATAGTCTATCCACTTTAGTCTTTCCACGTTAGTCTTTCCACTTTATTCTGTCCACTTCAGTGTGTACACTTTAGTCTGTCCACTGAGTCTTTCCACTTCAGTCTTTCCACTATAGTCTGTCCACTTTGGTCTTTCCACTTCAGTCTTTCCACTATAGTCTCCACTTTATTCTGTCCACTACAGTCTTTCCACTATAGTCTTTCCACTATAGTCCGTCCACTTTAGACTTTCCACTTTAGTCTTTCCACTTTAGTCTGTCAACTTTAGTCTTTCCACTATAGTCTGTCCACATTAGTCTTTCCACTTTAGTCTTTCTGCTTTAGTCTGTTCAGTTATTCTTTCCACTATAGTCTTTCCACTATAGTCTGTCCACTTTAGTCTTTCCACTTTAGTCTTTCCACTTTAGTCTGTCCACTTTAGTCTTTCCACTATAGTCTGTCCACTTTAGTCTTTCCACTATAGTCTGTCCACTTTAGTCTGTCCAGTTTAGTCTTTCCACTTTAGTCTTTCCACTATAGTCTCCACTTTATTCTTTCCAATACAGTCTTTCCACTATAGTCTTTCCACTATAGTCTGTCCACTTTAGTCTTTCGACTTTAGTTTTTCCACTTTAGTCTGTCCACTTCAGTCTTTCCACTATAGTCTGTCCAGTTTAGTCTTTCCACTATAGTCTCCACTTTATTCTGTCCACTACAGTCTTTCGACTATAGTCTTTCCACTATAGTCTATCCACTTTAGTCTTTCCACTATTCTCTGTCCACTTTAGTCTTTCCACTTTAATCTTTCCACTTTAGTCTGTCCACTTTAGTCTTTCCACTTTAGTCTTTCCACTTTATCTGTCCACTTCAGTGTGTACACTTTAGTCTGTCCACTGATTCTTTCCACTTCAGTCTTTCCACTATAGTCTGTCCACTTTATTCTTTCCACTTTAGTCTTTCCATTATAGTCTCCACTTTATTCTGTCCACTACAGTCTTTCCATTTTAGTCTTTCCACTTTAGTCTTTCCGCTTTAGTCTGTCCACTATAGTCTTTCCACTATAGTCTGTCCACTTTAGTCTTTCCACTTTAGTCTTTCCACTATAGTCTCCACTTTATTCTGTCCACTACAGTCTTTCCACTTTAGTCTTTCCACTTTCCACTAGTGCATCGGGAATGTTTGTTGGTGAAGGGCTTCCATCTTTTGGTGAACTTCGGAGGCGGTCAATTCTTTCCCTTCAAACCAGGATCCTCCGATCCCCTAGCCCACTTCTTAGGATCCTTTGTGGGCCTCAGATGCGGCTTTCTCTGCCTGTATGGCTTGCGTGGACTCGTGAGTTGTACGCAGGGCTTTTGACGGGAGTCACGTAAGTGACCTCGTATTTACATTTGTTTGTTTGTTGAGTGTGTTTTTGTTATTTTGTGGCCCATGTTGGCCTTATTTGAAATAAAATAAAAAATAAAATAATATTCTCTGTCCACTTTAGTCTGTCCACTTTAGTCTTTCCACTTTAGTCTTTCCACTATAGTCTCCTCTTTACTCTGTCCACTACAGTCTTTCCACTATAGTCTTTCCACTATAGTCTGTCCACTTTAGTCTTTCCACTTTAGTTTTTCCACTTTAATCTGTCCACTTTAGTCTTTCCACTATAGTCTATCCACTTTAGTCTTTCCACGTTAGTCTTTCCACTTTATTCTGTCCACTTCAGTGTGTACACTTTAGTCTGTCCACTGAGTCTTTCCACTTCAGTCTTTCCACTATAGTCTGTCCACTTTGGTCTTTCCACTTCAGTCTTTCCACTATAGTCTCCACTTTATTTTGTCCACCACAGTCTTTCCAATTTAGTTTTTCCACTATTCTCTGTCCACTTTAGTCTTTCCACTATAGTCTCCACTTTATTCTGTCCACTACAGTCTTTCCAATATAGTCTTTCCACTATAGTCTGTCCACTTTAGTCTTTCCACTATTCTCTGTCCACTTTAGTTTTTCCACTATAGTCTCCACTTTATTCTGTCCACT
>JAUPMV010000072.1:0-230615 GCA_030848855.1 Branchinecta sandiegonensis
GGAAAGACTGTAGTGGACAGAATAAAGGGGAGACTATAGTGGAAAGACTAAAGGGGAAAGACTAAAGTGGACAGAGAATAGTGGAAAGACTAAAGTGGACAGACTATAGTGGAAAGACTATAGTGGACAGAATAAAGTGGAGAGTATAGTGGAAAGACTAAAGTGGACAGAGAATAGTGGAAAGACTAAAGTTGACAGACTGTAGTGGAAAGACTATAGTGGAAAGACTGTAGTGGACAGAATAAAGTGGAGACTATAGTGGAAAGACTAAAGTAGAAAGACTAAAGTGGACAGACTATAGTGGAAAGACTGAAGTGGACAGAATAAAGTGGAGAGTATAGTGGAAAGACTAAAGTGGACAGAGAATAGTGGAAAGACTAAAGTGGACAGACTATAGTGGAAAGACTGTAGTGGAGAGAATAAAGTGGAGACTATAGTGGAAAGACTAAAGTGGAAAGACTAAAGTGTACACACTGAAGCGGACAGAATAAAGTGGAAAGACCAAAGTGGAAAAACTAAAGTGGACAGACTATAGTGGAAAGACTAAAGTGGACAGACTAAAGTGGAAAGATTAAAGTGGAAAGACTAAAGTGGACAAACTATAGTGCAAAGACTATAGTGGAAAGACTGTAGTGGACAGAATAAAGTGGAGACTATAGTGGAAAAACTAAAGTGGAAAGACTAAAGTGGACAGACTAAAGTGTACACACTGAAGTGGACAGAATAAAGTGGAAAGACCAAAGTGGAAAGACCAAAGTGGAAAGACTAAAGTGGACAGACTATAGTGGAAAGACTAAAGTGGACAGACTAAAGTGGAAAGATTAAAGTGGAAAGACTAAAGTGGAGACAATAGTGGAAAGACTAAAGTGGAAAGACTAAAGTGGACAGAGAATAGTGAAAAGACTAAAGTGGACAAACTATAGTGGAAAGACTAAAGTGGACAGACTATAGTGGAAAGACTATAGTGGAAAGACTATAGTGGACAGAATAAACTAGAAACTATAGTGGAAAGACTAAAGTGGACAGAGAATAGTGGAAGGACTAAAGAGGACAGACAACAGTGGAAAGACTATAGTGGAAAGACTATAGTGGACAGAATAAACTAGAAACTATAGTGGAAAGACTAAAGTGGACAGAGAATAGTGGAAAGACTAAATTTGAAAGACTGTAGTGGAAAGACTATAGTGGACAGAATAAACTAGAAACTATAGTGGAAAGACTAAAGTGGACAGAGAATAGTGGAAAGACTAAATTTGAAAGACTGTACTGGAAAGACTAAAGTGGAAAAACTAAAGTGGAAAGACTAAAGTGGACAGACTATAGTGGAAAGACTATAGTGGAAAGACTGTAGTGGACAGAATAAAGTGGAGACTATAGTGGAAAGACTAAAGTGGACAGAGAATAGTGGAAAGACTAAAGTGGAAAGACTATAGTGGAAAGACTGTAGTGGACAGAATAAAGTGGAGACTATAGTGGAAAGACTAAAGTGGACAGAGAATAGTGGAAAGACTAAAGTGGAAAGACTATAGTGGAAAGACTGTAGTGGAAAGACTGTAATGAGCAGAATAAACTGGAGACTATAGTGGAAAGACTAAAGTGGAAAGACTAAAGTGGACAGAGAATAGTGGAAAAACTAAAGTGGAAAGACTGTAGTGGACAGAATAAAGTGGAGAGTATAGTGGAAAGACTAAAGTGGACAGAGAATAGTGGAAAGACTAAAGTGGACAGACTATAGTGTAAAGACGATAGTGTAAAGACTGTAGTGGACAGAATAAAGTGGAGACTATAGTGGAAAGACTAAAGTGGACAGAGAATAGTGGAAACACGAAAGTGGAAAGACTGTAGTGGACAGAATAAAGTGGAGACTATAGTGGAAACACGAAAGTGGAAAGACTAAAGTGGACAGAATAAAGTGGAGACTATAGTGGAAAGACTAAAGTGGAAAGACTAAAGTGGACAGACTATAGTGGAAAGAATAAAGTGGAAAGACTAAAGTGGAAAGACTCATTGGACAGACTAAAGTGTACACACTGAAGTGGAAAGACTAAAGTGGAAAGACTAAAGTGGAAAGACTAAAGTGGACAGACTATAGTGGAAAGACTAAAGTGGGCAGACTAAACTGGAAAGATTAAAGTGGAAAGAATAACGTGGACAGACTATAGTGGAAAGACTTTAGTGGAAAGACTGTTGTGGACAGACGATAGTGGAAAGACTAAAGTGGACAGACTAAAGTGGAAAGACTAAAGTGGAAAGACTAAAGTGGACAGACTATAGTGGAAAGACTATATGGAAAGACTATAGTGGACAGAATAAAGTGGAGAGTATAGTGGAAAGACTAAAGTGGACAGAGAATAGTGGAATGACTAAAGTGGACAGACTATAGTGGAAAGATTGTAGTGGACAGAATAAAGTGGAGACTATAGTGGAAAGACAATAGTGGAAAGACTGTAGTGGACAGAATAAAGTGGAGACTATAGTGGAAAGACTAAAGTGGAAAGACTAAAGTGGACAGACTATAGTGGAAAGACTGAAGTGGACAGAATAAAGTAGAGAGTATAGTGGAAAGACTAAAGTGGACAGAGAATAGTGGAAAGACTAAAGTGGACAGACTATAGTGGAAAGATTGTAGTGGACAGAATAAAGTGGAGACTATAGTGGAAAGACTAAAGTGGAAAGACTAAAGTGGACAGACTAAAGTGTACACACTGAAGTGGACAGAATAAAGTGGAAAGACCAAAGTGGAAAGACTACAGTGGACAGACTGTAGTGGAAAGACTATAGTGGAAAGACTGTAGTGGACAGAATAAAGTGGAGAGTATAGTGGAAAGACTAAAGTGGACAGAGAATAGTGGAAAGACTAAAGTGGACAGACTATAGTGGAAAGACTATAGTGTAAAGACTGTAGTGGACAGAATAAAGTGGAGACTATAGTGGAAAGACTAAAGTGGACAGAGAATAGTGGAAACACGAAAGTGGAAAGACTGTAGTGGAAAGAATAAAGTGGAGACTATAGTGGAAAGACTAAAGTGGACAGACTATAGTGGAAAGAATAAAGTGGAAAGACTAAAGTGGAAAGACTCATTGGACAGACTAAAGTGTACACACTGAAGTGGACAGAATAAAGTGGAAAGACTAAAGTGGAAAGACTAAAGTGGACAGACTATAGTGGAAAGACTAAAGTGGGCAGACTAAACTGGAAAGATTAAAGTGGAAAGAATAACGTGGACAGACTATAGTGGAAAGACTTTAGTGGAAAGACTGTTGTGGACAGACGATAGTGGAAAGACTAAAGTGGACAGACTAAAGTGGAAAGACTAAAGTGGAAAGACTAAAGTGGACAGACTATAGTGGAAAGACTATATGGAAAGACTATAGTGGACAGAATAAAGTGGAGAGTATAGTGGAAAGACTAAAGTGGACAGAGAATAGTGGAATGACTAAAGTGGACAGACTATAGTGGAAAGATTGTAGTGGACAGAATAAAGTGGAGACTATAGTGGAAAGACAATAGTGGAAAGACTGTAGTGGACAGAATAAAGTGGAGACTATAGTGGAAAGACTAAAGTGGAAAGACTAAAGTGGACAGACTATAGTGGAAAGACTGAAGTGGACAGAATAAAGTAGAGAGTATAGTGGAAAGACTAAAGTGGACAGAGAATAGTGGAAAGACTAAAGTGGACAGACTATAGTGGAAAGATTGTAGTGGACAGAATAAAGTGGAGACTATAGTGGAAAGACTAAAGTGGAAAGACTAAAGTGGACAGACTAAAGTGTACACACTGAAGTGGACAGAATAAAGTGGAAAGACCAAAGTGGAAAGACTACAGTGGACAGACTGTAGTGGAAAGACTATAGTGGAAAGACTGTAGTGGACAGAATAAAGTGGAGAGTATAGTGGAAAGACTAAAGTGGACAGAGAATAGTGGAAAGACTAAAGTGGACAGACTATAGTGGAAAGACTATAGTGTAAAGACTGTAGTGGACAGAATAAAGTGGAGACTATAGTGGAAAGACTAAAGTGGACAGAGAATAGTGGAAACACGAAAGTGGAAAGACTGTAGTGGAAAGAATAAAGTGGAGACTATAGTGGAAAGACTAAAGTGGAAAGACTAAAGTGGACAGACTATAGTGGAAAGACTGAAGTGGAAAGACTCAGTGGACAGACTAAAGTGTACACACTGAAGTGGACAGAATAAAGTGGAAAGACTAAAGTGGAAAGACTAAAGTGGACAGACTATAGTGGAAAGACTAAAGTGGGCAGACTAAACTGGAAAGATTAAAGTGGAAAGAATAACGTGGACAGACTATAGTGGAAAGACTTTAGTGGAAAGACTGTTGTGGACAGACGATAGTGGAAAGACTAAAGTGGACAGACTAAAGTGGAAAGACTAAAGTGGAAAGACTAAAGTGGACAGACTATAGTGGAAAGACTATATGGAAAGACTATAGTGGACAGAATAAAGTGGAGAGTATAGTGGAAAGACTAAAGTGGACAGAGAATAGTGGAATGACTAAAGTGGACAGACTATAGTGGAAAGATTGTAGTGGACAGAATAAAGTGGAGACTATAGTGGAAAGACAATAGTGGAAAGACAATAGTGGAAAGACTGTAGTGGACAGAATAAAGTGGAGACTATAGTGGAAAGACTAAAGTGGAAAGACTAAAGTGGACAGACTATAGTGGAAAGACTGAAGTGGACAGAATAAAGTGGAGAGTATAGTGGAAAGACTAAAGTGGACAGAGAATAGTGGAAAGACTAAAGTGGACAGACTATAGTGGAAAGATTGTAGTGGACAGAATAAAGTGGAGACTATAGTGGAAAGACTAAAGTGGAAAGACTAAAGTGGACAGACTAAAGTGTACACACTGAAGTGGACAGAATAAAGTGGAAAGACCAAAGTGGAAAGACTAAAGTGGACATAATATAGTGGAAAGACTATAGTGGAAAGACTGTAGTGGACAGAATAAAGTGGAGACTCTAGTGGAAAGACTAAAGTGGAAAGACTAAAGTGGACAGAAAATAGTGAAAAGACTAAAGTGGACAAGCTATAGTGGAAAGACTAAAGTGGACAGACTAAAGTGGAAAGACTAAAGTGGACAGACTATAGTGGAAAGACTGTAGTGGACAGAATAAAGTGGAGAGTATAGTGGAAAGACTAAAGTGGACAGAGAATAGTGGAAAGACTCAAGTGGACAGACTATAGTGGAAAGACTATAGTGGAAAGACTTTAGTGGACAGAATAAAGTGGAGACTATCGTGGAAAGACTAAAGTGGAAAGACTAAAGTGGACAGACTATAGTGGAAAGACTAAAGTGGACAGACTAAAGTGGAAAGATTAAAGTGGAAAGACTAAAGTGGAGACTATAGTGGAAAGACTAAAGTGGAAAGACTAAAGTGGACAGAGAATAGTGAAAAGACTAAAGTGGACAAACTATAGTGGAAAGACTAAAGTGGACAGACTAAAGTGGAAAAACTAAAGTGGAAAGTCTAAAGTGGACGGACTATAGTGAAAAAACTGTATTGGACAGAATAAAGTGGAGACTATAGTAGAAAGACTAAAGTGGACAGAGAATAGTGGAAGGACTAAAGAGGACAGACAACAGTGGAAAGACTATAGTGGAAAGACTATAGTGGACAGAATAAACTGGAAACTATAGTGGAAAGACTAAAGTGGACAGAGAATAGTGGAAAGACTAAATTGGAAAGACTGTAGTGGAAAGACTAAAGTGGAAAAACTAAAGTGGAAAGACTAAAGTGGACAGACTATAGTGGAAAGACTATAGTGGAAAGACTGTAGTGGACAGAATAAAGTGGAGACTATAGTGGAAAGACTAAAGTGGACAGAGAATAGTGGAAAGACTAAAGTGGACAGACTATAGTGGAAAGACTATAGTGGAAAGACTGTAATGAGCAGAATAAAGTGGAGACTATAGTGGAAAGACTAGAGTGGACAGAGAATAGTGGAAAGACTAAAGTGGACAGACTATAGTGGACAGACTAAAGTGGACATACTAAAGTGTACACACTGAAGTGGACAGAATAAAGTGGAAAGACCAAAGTGGAAAGACTAAAGTGGACAGACTATAGTGGAAAGACTATAGTGGAAAGACTGTAATGAGCAGAATAAAGTGGAGACTATAGTGGAAAGACTAAAGTGGACAGAGAATAGTGGAAAGACTAAAGTGGACAGACTATAGTGGACAGACTATAGTGGAAAGACTGAAGTGGAAGGACTCAGTGGACAGACTAAAGTGTACACACTGAAGTGGACAGAATAAAGTGGAAAGACTAAAGTGGAAAGACTAAAGTGGACAGACTATAGTGGAAAGACTAAAGTGGAAAGACTAAAGTGGACAGAGAATAGTGGAAAGACTAAAGTGGACAGACTAAAGTGGAAAGACTAAAGTGGAAAGACTAAAGTGGACAGACTATAGTGGAAAGACTATATGGAAAGACTATAGTGGACAGAATAAAGTGGAGAGTATAGTGGAAAGACTAAAGTGGACAGAGAATAGTGGAAAGACTAAAGTGGACAGACTATAGTGGAAAGATTGTAGTGGACAGAATAAAGTGGAGACTATAGTGGAAAGACAATAGTGGAAAGACTGTAGTGGACAGAATAAAGTTGAGACTATAGTGGAAAGACTAAAGTGGAAAGAATAAAGTGGACAGAATATACTGGAAAGACTGAAGTGGACAGAATAAAGTGGAGAGTATAGTGGAAAGACTAAAGTGGACAGAGAATAGTGGAAAGACTAAAGTGGACAGACTATAGTGGAAAGATTGTAGTGGACAGAATAAAGTGGAGACTATAGTGGAAAGACTAAAGTGGAAAGACTAAAGTGGACAGACTAAAGTGTAAACACTGAAGTGGACAGAATAAAGTGGAAAGACCAAAGTGGAAAGACTAAAGTGGACAGACTATAGTGGAAAGACTAAAGTGGACAGACTAAAGTGGAAAGATTAAAGTGGAAAGACTAAAGTGGACAGAATATAGTGGAAAGACTATAGTGGAAAGACTGTAGTGGACAGAATAAAGTGGAGACTCTAGTGGAAAGACTAAAGTGGACAGAGAACAGTGAAAAGACTAAAGTGGACAAACTATAGTGGAAAGACTAAAGTGGACAGACTAAATTGGAAAGACTAAAGTAGAAAGACTAAAGTGGACAGACTATAGTGGAAAGACTGTAGTGGACAGAATAAAGTGGAGAGTATAGTGGAAAGACTAAAGTGGACAGAGAATAGTGGAAAGACTAAAGTGGACAGACTATAGTGGAAAGACTATAGTGGAAAGACAGTAGTGGACAGAATAAAGTGGAGACTATAGTGGAAAGACTAAAGTGGAAAGACTAAAATGGACAGACTATAGTGGAAAGACTGAAGTGGACAGACTAAAGTGGAAAAACTAAAGTGGAAAGACTAAAGTGGACAGACGATAGTGGAAAGACTGTAGTGGACAGAATAAAGTGGAGATTATAGTGGAAAGACTAAAGTGGACAGAGAATAGTGGAAGGACTAAAGAGGACAGACTACAGTGGAAAGACTATAGTGGAAAGACTATAGTGGACAGAATAAAGTGGAAACTATAGTGGAAAGACTAAAGTGGACAGAAAATAGTGGAAAGACTAAATTGGAAAGACTGTAGTGGAAAGACTAAAGTGGAAAAACTAAAGTGGAAAGACTAAAGTGGACACACTATAGTGGAAAGACTATAGTGGAAAGACTGTAGTGGACAGAATAAAGTGGAGACTATAGTGGAAAGTCTAAAGTGGACAGAGAATAGTGGAAAGACTAAAGTGGACAGACTATAGTGGAAAGACTATAGTGGAAAGACTGTAATGAGCAGAATAGAGTGGAGACTATAGTGAAAAGACTAGAGTGGAAGGACTCAGTGGAAAGACTAAAGTGTACACACTGAAGTTGACAGAATAAAGTGGAAAGACTAAAGTGGAAAGACTAAAGTGGATAGACTATAGTGGAAAGTCTAAAGTGGACAGACTAAAGTGGAAAGACTAAAGTGGACGGACTATAATGGAAAGACTATAGTGGAAAGACTGTAGAGGACAGAATAAAGTGGAGACTATAGTGGAAAGACTAAAGTGGACAGAGAATAGTGGAAAGACTAAAGTGGACAGACTATAGTGGAAAGACTAAAGTAGAAAAATAAGTGGAAAGACTAAAGTGGACAGACTATAGTGGAAAGACTATAGTGGAAAGACTGTAGTGGACAGAATAAAGTGGAGACTATAGTGGAAAGACTAAAGTGGACAGAGAATAGTGGAAAGACTAAAGTGGACAGACTATAGTCTAAAGACTATAGTGGAAAGACTGTAGTGAGCAGAATAAAGTGGAGACTATAGTGGAAAGACTAGAGTGGAAAGACTAAAGTGGACAGAGAGTATTGGAAAGACTAAAGTGGAAAGTCTGTAGTGGACAGAATAAAGTGGAGACTATAGTGGAAAGACTAAAGTGGAAAGACTAAAGTGGATAGAGAATAGTGGAAAGACTAAAGTGGAAAGACTGTAGAGGACAGAATAAAGTGGAGACTATAGTGGAAAGACTAAAGTGGAAAGACTAAAGTGGACAGACTATATTGGAAAGACTATAGTGGAAAGACTGTAGTGGACACAATAAAGTGGAGACTATATTGGAGAGACTAAAGTGGACAGAGAATAGTGGAAAGACTAAAGTGGATAGACTATAGTGGAAAGACTATAGTGGAAAGACTGTAGTGGACAGAATAAAGCGGAGACTATAGTGGAAAGACTAAAGTGGACAGAGAATAGTGGAAAGACTAAAGTGGACAGACTATAGTGGAAAGACTATATTGGAGAGACTGTAGTGGACAGAATAAATTGGAGACTATAGTGGAAATACTAAAGTGGAAAGACTAAAGTGGACAGACTATAGAGGAAAGACTGAAGTGGACAGACTAAAGTGGAAAAACTAAAGTGGAAAGACTAAAGTGGACAGACTATAGTGGAAAGACTATAGTGGAAAGACTGTAGTGGACAGAATAAATTGGAGACTATAGTGGAAAGAATAAAGTCTACAGAGAATAGTGGAAAGACTAAAGTGGACAGACTGGACATCGCGTAAAATTCTGAAGGCGGTACATTGGAACGTCCAAGGACTGAAACGAGAAAAACTGGAGTGTTTGTGTAAAGTAGGCCAGTGGGATATTATCAGTTTAGTAGAAACATGGTGCGAGCCGTCGAGGACTCTAACATATGAGAATTATGAGGTGTTTGCAGTTGAGCGAAATAAGTCTAGAAACGGCAGAGTATACGGGGGAGTTTGTTTATTTATCCGGAAAATGGCGTTTGATGAGTGTTATAGGATTTCTAGTAAGTCAGAAAATATTGTTTGGGTAAGAGTTCGGATAGGAAAATTATGTATTGTAATTTGTAGTGTGTATATCCCACCACAAACAAGTGTTTATTCAAAGGAAGATGTTTGGGAGATCCTTATAAATGAAAAGGTTAATTTGAGTGTGAAGTATCCTAATGTTTCTTTCATTTTTTTAGGAGACTTCAACGCTTATATTAGTAATCTTGAGGAGTTTGTGGTAGTAGAGAATCCGGAAAACCTTCCAAGGATAGCCAGTATGGATGTTGAAGTGTTTGATGATCGAGTGAATGTTGGAAGAAGGAGAAGTAAAGACCATGAGCGTAAGAAAAATAAGTGGGGGTTGAACCTATTAGAGTTTTGTGGGTATGAAAATTTAGTTATTTTGAACGGGAGGTTAGGGGAGGAATCGGGAGGGTTTACTTGTTTTTCAGGGGCTAGGCCGAGCGTAATTAATTATGTTTTAGTTGATAAGCATCTTTGGCCTTTGTGTAGAGATCTCAGAATTTTGGATGTGGTGGGATCTGACCACGTGCCAATGGGAGTTTGGTTTGTTGGAGAACGAGGGACGGATGAACAGAGAGAAAATGGTCATTTTATTAGGCCTGTTAACAGTAGGCCTACAGCAGAGGATGTAAGGAAACCTCTACGTTTAGGTTCGGTTAATAATTTGGAGTCAAGGTTGAGCCAGTGCCTAGGAATCCCAGACGTAGAGCAGGAGTTAGAAAATTGTGTAAGAACAGCGGAAGAGGGTGATGCAGAACAAGCAGTTACGCTGTTAGTTGAACTTGTATATAATAAGGTAATCCCTATTGGTAAGGAATCTGCATGTGGTAAGCAAGGTCAGCGGGACGGTAAAGATTTTTTTGATAGGGATTGCGACAATAAGAGGAAGGAGGTGAGTCTATGTCTAGAAGCGGTAAGGACAAGCCGAGAGATAAATCAGAAGGAGCATTTAATACAGTATCGAAAGGCTAGGAAAGAATATAAAAAATTAATTAAAAAGAAGAAACAAGAGTGGGAAATTCTGAAAAATAGAAGAATTATGGAATCGTATGTTAAAAAAAGGGGTGCGGCTTTTTGGAATGAGATTAAATGTTCACTCTCAAATTTTAAAAACGATTCGATCCCGGAAGCTAGTACGTGGCCGGATTATTATATGGAAAAAGAGGGGACAGACCGTAAGGACGCGATTTTTTCGGAAGAATTGGAGGCTAGTTTAGAAAATAGTGTTAGTTACCCTTTACAATTGGTGGATATTGGTTTGATAGCTCCAGTTACCGAGTCTGAAGTTTGGAAGGCTATGAAGAATATGAAAGGACGGTCAGCGCCAGGGGTGGATGGAATCCCTACGATGGTTTGGAAGTGGGGTAGAGTGTATTTAATAAGTGTGCTGGCTGTTATTTTCTCATGTGTTGTTGAAAAAGGTAAGTGGCCGGATTTGTGGAACAAATCTTTAGTTATCCCGATATTCAAGAAAGGTGATAAGTCCATTCATAATAATTATAGGGCTATTCATTTAGGGAGCGCGGTTAGTAAAATATTTTGTAAAGTTTTAGATTTTCGTTTAAGTGATTGGATCGAAAAAAAGGAGGTACTAGACCCTCTTCAGGCGGGATTCAGGAAGGGTTATAGTACGATTGATCAGATTTTTATTTTAAGTGCATTAGCTCGTAAGTATACTAGTCGGAGAGGAGGAAAACTATTTTTTGCTTTTTTGGATGTAAAGGGAGCTTTTGATAATGTAGACAGAGAACTGCTTATGGTGTGTCTTTTGGATATGGGCCTCCCATCCCCTTTTGTTTTTTTGTTAGTCCAAATGTATAGATGCGTGAAGTTGGTTGTGCGGGTTGCTGGGAAATTGTCGAAATGTTTTGTGTCTAGAATTGGTTTGAAGCAAGGATGCACGCTTTCCCCAAAGGTTTTTTCTTTATATATTAATGATTTGTCAGTATTTTTAAGAGCTAAAATGGCACCTATGATTTATGTTGATGTGGTTGAGCTATGTATGTTGCTATTTGCTGACGATATAGTTTTGGTGGCGGAAACAAAGGAAAATCTCCAGTCTTTGTTGGAATTTGTGAATGAATATTTAAGACTGAAAAAATTAACTTTAAATGCTGATAAAACAATAATGATGGTTTTTCGTAAGGGGGGGGGGGGGGAAATTAACACTAGGGATAGGGTAAGTTTGGATGGTAAAGAAATTGAGATTAAGGAATCATTTATTTATTTGGGGGTTAAATTAACATCGAATGGAAAGTTTGGTAAGCATGTGGATAGTGTATTGGTGAAGGGTAACAGATGTGTGAATGGTATTCTGCGTAGTAATTTGAAAAATATTAAAGATATGAAGTTCCATAAAGAAATTTTTAATACGAAAGTGAAATCGGTTATGCATTATGGGGCAGAGTTGTGGGGTTTTAATGCAGGGGCTAGGCTAGAAGTGGTACAAAATAGATATTTCAAAAGAGTGCTAGGGTTATCACAGAAGAGTTGTAATTTAGTCCTAAAGGGTGATCTAGGATTATTTTCATTACGTAGTAGAAGGCTAGTCCAAATGGTAAGATTTTGGGAAAAAATTATTAGTTTACCTAGAATAAGACCTCTGAAAGCTGCGTATTTAGAAGCTTTAAGAGACCCTTCAGGTGATTCATGGCCACTCCAGATAAAAAATATCCTTGATCTATGCGGGTTGTCTGACCAGTGGCGTGACGGCCAGGGTCCGTGTGCCTCCCAAGGCGAGGTAAGTAAAGTGGTCCAGCGGATCCTACAAGATCAGGAAATCCAGAAATGGCATCATGAAAAGGATTCGAAGCCGTCGATGTATTTTTACGCTAAAGCCAAAGAGTGTTGGGGATTAGAAATGTTTTTCAAGGGAGGGTTATCTTCTGAGGAGTTAAAATTAATGGCATGCGCTCGTAGTGATAGCCTTCCTTTGGGAATTCGTAGAAATTATATGGGTAGTTTTAAGGGGCGGTCGAGTGGTCTTTACTTTTGTCCAATGTGTGGTTGTATAGATGAAAATTTGTTTCATTTTATGTGTGAATGTGTGGAGTTGAATGATTTAAGAGTGGAAATATTTGGGGAGCGAATTTTTGAGGAAGGTTGGTTGGTTGAAAAGTTTAAGGGTAAAGTGTTTTTGGGGTTAGACAACTTGGAAGGTTTTTGCGGTTAGGGTGGAATCACAGAGAAGAGTTTCTGTAATTAGGATTTGTGGGGGGAGAGATTTGTTTATTTGTTGGTGTTTTTTTTTTTTTTTTTTGTATGCGATGGCCCTTGGGCTTTAAGCAAATAAATCATAAATCATATCATATAGTGGAAAGACTGAAGTGGAAAGACTCAGTGGACAGACTAAAGTGTACACACTGAAGTGGACAGAATAAAGTGGAAAGACTAAAGTGGAAAGACTAAAGTGGATAGACTATAGTGGAAAGACTAAAGTGGACAGACTATAGTGGAAAGACTATAGTGGAAAGACTGTAGTGGACAGAATAAAGTGGAGACTATAGTGGACAGAGAAAGACTATAGTGGACAGAATAAAGTGGAGACTATACTGGAAAGACTAAAGTGGAAAGACTAAAGTGGACAGACTATAGGGGAAAGACTGAAGTGGAAAGACTCAGTGGAAAGACTAAAGTGTACACACTGAATTGGACAGAATAAAGTGGAAAGACTAAAGTGGAAAGACTAAAGTGGATAGACTATAGTGGAAAGTCTAAAGTGGACTGACTAAAGTGGAAAAACTAAAAAGGAAAGACTAAAGTGGACAGATTATAATGGAAAGACTATAGTGGAAAGACTGTAGTGGACAGAATAATTCGGAGACTATAGTGGAAAGACTAAAGTGGACAGACTATAGTGGAAAGACTGAAGTGGAAACACTCAGTGGACAGACTAAAGTGTACATACTGAAGTGGACAGAATAAAGTGGAAATACTAAAGTGGAAAGACTAAAGTGGACAGACTATAGTGGAAAGACTAAAGTGGACAGACTAAAGTGGAAAGATTAAAGTGGAAAGACTATAGTGGAAAGACTGTAGTGGACAGAATAAAGTGGAGACTATAGTGGAAAGACTAAAGTGGAAAGACTAAAGTGGACAGACGATAGTGGAACGACTATAGTGGAAAGACTGTAGTGGACAGAATAAAGTGGAGACTATAGTGGAAAGAATAAAGTGGAAAGACTAAAGTGGACAGAGACTAGTGGAAAGACTAAAGTGGAAAGACTATAGTGGAAAGACTGTAGTGGACAGAATAAAGTGGAGACTATAGTAGAAAGACTAAAGTGGACAGAGAATAGTGGAAAGACTGTAGTGGACAGAATAAAGTGGAGACTATAGTGGAAAGACTAAAGTGGAAAGACTAAAGTGGAAAGACTAAAGTGGACAGACTATAGTGGAAAGACTGAAGTGGACAGACTAAAGTGGAAAAACTAAAGTGGAAAGACTAAAGTGGACAGACTAAATTGGACAGACTATAGTGGAAAGACTGAAGTGGACAGACTAAAGTGGAAAAACTAAAGTGGAAAGACTAAAGTGGACAGACTATATTGGAAAGACTATAGTGGAAAGACTGTAGTGGACAGAATAAAGTGGTGAATATAGTGGAAAGAATAAAGTGGACAGAGAATAGTGGAAAGACTAAAGTGGACAGATTATAGTGGAAAGACTATAGTGGAAAGACTATAGTGGACAGAATAAAGAGGAGAATATAGTGGAAAGACTAAAGTGGAAAGACTAAAGTGGACAGACTATATTGGAAAGACTGAAGTGGACAGACTAAAGTGGAAAAACTAAAGTGGAAAGACTAAAGTGGACAGAGAATAGTGGAAAGACTAAAGTGGACAGACTATAGTGGAAAGACTATAGTGGAAAGACTGTAGTGGACAGAATAAAGTGGAGACTATAGTGGAAAGACTAAAGTGGAAAGACTAAAGTGGACAGACTATAGTGGAAAGACTGAAGTGGACAGACTAAAGTGGAAAAACTAAAGTGGAAAGACTAAAGTGGACAAACTATAGTGGAAAGACTATAGTGGAAAGACTGTAGTGGACAGAATAAAGTGGAGACTGTAGTGGAAAGACTAAAGTGGACAGAGAATAGTGGAAAGACTAAAGTGGACAGACTATAGTGGAAAGACTAAAGTGGACAGACTATAGTGGAAAGACTATAGTGGAAAGACTGTAGTGGACAGAATAAAGTGGAGACTATAATGGAAAAACTAAAGTGGACAGAGAGTATTGGAAAGACTAAAGTGGAAAGACTGTAGTGGACAGAATAAAGTGGAGACTATAGTGGAAAGACTAAAGTGGAAAGACTAAAGTGGACAGACTGTAGTGGAAAGACTGAAGTGGAAAGACTCAGCGGACAGACTAAAGTGTACACACTGAAGTGGACAGAATAAAGTGGAAAGACTAAAGTGGAAAGACTAAAGTGGACAGACTATAGTAGAAAGACTATATTGGAAAGACTGTAGTGGACAGAATAAAGTGGAGAGTATAGTGGAAAGACTAAAGTGGACAGAGAATAGTGGAAAGACTAAAGTGGACAAACTATAGTGGAAAGACTAAAGTGGACAGACTAAAGTGGAAAGACTAAAGTGGAAAGACTAAAGTGGACAGACTATAGTGGAAAGACTATATTGGAAAGACTGTAGTGGACAGAATAAAGTGGAGACTATAGTGGAAAGACTAAAATGGGAAAATTAAAGTGGAAAGACTAAAGTGGACAGACTATAGTGGAAAGACTATAGTGGAAAGACTGTAGTGGAAAGAATAAAGTGGAGACTATAGTGGAAAGACTAAAGTGGACAGACTATAGTGGAAAGACTATAGTGGAAAGACTGTAGTGGACAGAATAAAGTGGAGACTATAGTGGAAAGACTAAAGTGGAAAGACTAAAGTGGACAGACTATAGTGGAAAGACTAAAGTGGACAGACTAAAGTGGAAAAACTAAAGTGCAAAGACTAAAGTGGACAGACTATAGTGGTAAGACTATAGTGGAAAGACTGTAGTGGACAGAATAAAGTGGAGACTATAGTGGAAAGAATAAAGTGGACAGAGAATAGTGGAAAGACTAAAGTGGACAAACTATAGTGGAAAGACTAAAGTGGACAGACGAAAGTGGAAAGACTGTAGTGGACAGAATAAAGTGGAGACTGTAGTGGAAAGACCATAGTGGACAGAGAATAGTGGAAAGACTAAAGTGGACAGACTATAGTGGAAAGACTAAAGTGGACAGACTATAGTGGAAAGACTATAGTGGAAAGACTGTAGTGGACAGAATAAAGTGGAGACTATAATGGAAAAACTAAAGTGGACAGAGAGTATTGGAAAGACTAAAGTGGAAAGACTGTAGTGGACAGAATAAAGTGGAGACTATAGTGGAAAGACTAAAGTGGAAAGACTAAAGTGGACAGACTATAGTGGAAAGACTGAAGTGGAAAGACTCAGCGGACAGACTAAAGTGTACACACTGAAGTGGACAGAATAAAGTGGAAAGACTAAAGTGGAAAGACTAAAGTGGACAGACTATAGTAGAAAGACTATATTGGAAAGACTGTAGTGGACAGAATAAAGTGGAGACTATAGTGGAAAGACTAAAGTGGACAGAGAATAGTGGAAAGACTAAAGTGGACAAACTATAGTGGAAAGACTAAAGTGGACAGACTAAAGTGGAAAGACTAAAGTGGAAAGACTAAAGTGGACAGACTATAGTGGAAAGACTATATTGGAAAGACTGTAGTGGACAGAATAAAGTGGAGACTATAGTGGAAAGACTAAAATGGGAAAATTAAAGTGGAAAGACTAAAGTGGACAGAATATAGTGGAAAGACTATAGTGGAAAGACTGTAGTGGAAAGAATAAAGTGGAGACTATAGTGGAAAGACTAAAGTGGACAGACTATAGTGGAAAGACTATAGTGGAAAGACTGTAGTGGACAGAATAAAGTGGAGACTATAGTGGAAAGACTAAAGTGGAAAGACTAAAGTGGACAGACTATAGTGGAAAGACTAAAGTGGACAGACTAAAGTGGAAAAACTAAAGTGCAAAGACTAAAGTGGACAGACTATAGTGGTAAGACTATAGTGGAAAGACTGTAGTGGACAGAATAAAGTGGAGACTATAGTGGAAAGAATAAAGTGGACAGAGAATAGTGGAAAGACTAAAGTGGACAGATTATAGTGGAAAGACTATAGTGGAAAGACTGTAGTGGACAGAATAACGCGGAGACTATAGTGGATGGACTAAAGTGGACAGAGAATAGTGGAAAGACTAAATTGGAAAGACTGTAGTGGACAGAATAAAATGGTGACTATAGTGGAAAGACTGAAGTGGAAAGACTCAGTGGACAGACTAAAGTGTACCCACTGAAGTGGACACAATAAAGTGGAAAGACTAAAGTGGATAGACTATAGTGGAAAGACTAAAGTGGACAGACTAAAGTGGAAAAACTAAAGTGGAAAGACTAAAGTGGACAAACTATAGTGGAAAGACTATAGTGGAAAGACTGTAGTGGACTGAGTAAAGTGGAGACTATAGTGGAAAGACTAAAGTGGACAGAGAATAGTGGAAAGACTAAAGTGGACAGACTATAGTGGAAAGACTAAAGTGGACAGACTATAGTGGAAAGACTATAGTGGAAAGACTGTAGTGGACAGAATAAAGTGGAGACTATAATGGAAAAACTAAAGTGGACAGAGAGTATTGGAAAGACTAAAGTGGAAAGACTAAAGTGGACAGACTATAGTGGAAAGACTGAAGTGGAAAGACTCAGTGGAAAGACTAAAGTGTACACACTGAAGTTGACAGAATAAAGTGGAAAGACTAAAGTGGACAGACTAAAGTGGAAAGACTAAAGTGGACAGACTATAATAGAAAGACTATAGTGGAAAGACTGTAGTGGACAGAATAAAGTGGAGACTATAGTGGAAAGACTAAAGTGGACAGAGAATAGTGGAAAGACTAAAGTGGACAGACTACATTGGAAAGACTAAAATGGAAAAACTAAAGTGGAAAGACTAAAGTGGACAGACTATAGTGGAAAGACTATAGTGGAAAGACTGTAGTGGACAGAATAAAGTGGAGACTATAGTGGAAAGACTAAAGTGGACAGATAATAGTAGAAAGACTAAAGTTGACAGACTATAGTGGAAAGACTGTAGTGGAAAGACTGTAGTGAGCAGAATAAAGTGGAGACAATAGTGGAAAGACTAAAGTGGAAAGACTAAAGTGGACAGGCTATAGTGGAAAGACTGAAGTGGAAAGACTCAGTGAACAGACTAAAGTGTACACACTGAAGTGGACAGTATAAAGTGAAGACTATAGTGGAAAGACTAAAGTGGAAAGACTAAAGTGGACAGAGAATAGTGGAAAGACTAAAGTGGAAAGACTGTAGTGGACAGAATAAAGTGGAGACTATAGTGGAAAGACTAAAGTGGAAAGACTAAAGTGGACAGACAATAGTGGAAAGACTATAGTGGAAAGACTGTAGTGGACAGAATAAAGTGGAGACTATAGTGGAAAGACTAAAGTGGACAGATAACAGTAGAAAGACTAAAGTGGACAGACTATAGTGGAAAGACTATAGTGGAAAAACTGTAGTGAGCAGAATAAAGTGGAGACTATAGTGGAAAGACTAAATTGTAAAGACTAAAGTGGACAGACTATAGTGGAAAGACTGAAGTGGAAAGACTCAGTGGAAAGACTAAAGTGTACACACTGAAGTTGACAGAATAAAGTGGAAAGACTTAAGTGGAAAAACTGAAGTGGAAAGACTAAAGTGGACAGACTATAATGGAAAGACTATAGTGGAAAGACTGTAGTGGACTGAATAAAGTGGAGACTATAGTGGAAAGACTAAAGTGGACAGATAATAGTAGAAAGACTAAATTTGACAGACTATAGTGGAAAGACTATAGTGGAAAGACTGAAGTGGAAAGACTAAAGTGGACAGACTATAGTGGAAAGACTGAAGTGGAAAGACTCAGTGAACAGACTAAAGTGTACACACTGAAGTGGACAGTATAAAGTGAAGACTATAGTGGAAAGACTAAAGTGGAAAGCCTAAAGTGGACAGAGAATAATGGAAAGACTAAAGTGGAAAGACTGTAGTGGACAGAATAAAGTGGAGACTATAGTGGAAAGACTAAAGTGGAAAGACTAAAGTGGACAGACTATAGTGGAAAGACTATAGTGGAAAGACTGTAGTGGACAGAATAAAGTGGAGACTATAGTGGAAAGACTAAAGTGGACAGAGAATAGTGGAAAGACTAAAGTGGACAGAGAATAGTGGAAAGACTAAAGTGGACAGACTATAGTGGAAAGACTATAGTGGAAAGACTGTAGTGGACAGAATAAAGTGGAGACTATAGTGGAAAGACTAAAGTGGAAAGACTAAAGTGGACAGACTATAGTGGAAAGACTAAAGTGGACAGACTAAAGTGGAAAAACTAAAGTGCAAAGACTAAAGTGGACAGACTATAGTGGTAAGACTATAGTGGAAAGACTGTAGTGGACAGAATAAAGTGGAGACAATAGTGGAAAGAATAAAGTGGACAGAGAATAGTGTAAAGACTAAAGTGGACAGATTATAGTGGAAAGACTATAGTGGAAAGACTGTAGTGGACAGAATAACGCGGAGACTATAGTGGATAGACTAAAGTGGACAGAGAATAGTGGAAAGACTAAATTGGAAAGACTGTAGTGGACAGAATAAAGTGAAGACTATAGTGGAAAGACTGAAGTGGAAAGACTCAGTGGACAGACTAAAGTGTACACACTGAAGTGGACACAATAAAGTGGAAAGACTAAAGTGGAAAGACTAAAGTGGATAGACTATAGTGGAAAGACTAAAGTGGACAGACTAAAGTGGAAAAACTAAAGTGGAAAGACTAAAGTGGACAAACTATAGTTGAAAGACTATAGTGGAAAGACTGTAGTGGACTGAGTAAAGTGGAGACTATAGTGGAAAGACTAAAGTGGACAGAGAATAGTGGAAAGACTAAAGTGGACAAACTATAGTGGAAAGACCAAAGTGGACAGACTATAGTGGAAAGACTATAGTGGAAAGACTGTAGTGGACAGAATAAAGTAGAGACTATAATGGAAAAACTAAAGTGGACAGAGAGTATTGGAAAGACTAAAGTGGAAAGACTGTAGTGGACAGAATAAAGTGGAGACTATAGTGGAAAGACTAAAGCGGACAGACTATAGTGTAAAGACTGAAGTGGAAAGACTCAGCGGACAGACTAAAGTGTACACACTGAAGTGGACAGAATAAAGTGGAAAGACTAAGGTGGAAAGACTAAAGTGGAAAGATTCAAGTGGAAAGACTAAAGTGGACGGACTATAGTGGAAAGACTATAGTGGAAAGACTGTAGTGGACAGAATAAAGTGGATACTATAGTGGAAAGACTAAACTGGAAAGACTAAAGTGGACAGAGAATAGTGGAAAGACTAAAGTGGACAGACTATAGTGGAAAGACTATAGTGGAAAGACTGTAGTGAGCAGAATAAAGTGGAGACTATAGTGGAAAGACTAAAGTGTAAAGACTAAAGTGGACAGAGAGTATTGGAAAGACTAAAGTGGAAAGACTACAGTGGACAGAGTAAAGTGGAGACTATAGTGGAGAGACTAAAGTGGAAAGACTAAAGTGGACAGACTATAGGGGAAAGACTGAAGTGGACAGAATAAAGTGGTGACTATAGTGGAAAGACTAAAGTGGACAGAGAATAGTGGAAAGACGAAAGTGGAAAGACTGTAGTGGACAGAATAAAGTGGAGACTATAGTGGAAAGACTAAAGTTGAAAAACTAAAGTGGACAGACTATAGTGGAAAGACGGAAGTGGAAAGACTCATTGGAAAGACTAAAGTGTACACACTGAAGTTGACAGAATAAAGTGGAAAGACTAAAGTGGAAAGACTAAAGTGGATAGACTGTAGTGGAAAGTCTAAAGTGGACAGACTAAAGTGGAAAAACTAAAGTGGAAAGACTAAAGTGGACAGACTATAATGGAAAGTCTATAGTGGAAAGACTGTAGTGGACAGAATAAAGTGGAGACTATAGTGGAAAGACTAAAGTGGAAAAACTAAAGTGGACAGACGATAGTGGAAAGACTATAGTGGAAAGACTAAAGTGGAAAGACTAAAGTGGACAGAGAATAGTGGAAAGACTATAGTGGAAAGACTGTAGTGGACACAATAAAGTGGAGAGTATAGTGGAAAGACTAAAGTGGACAGAGAATAGTGGAAAGACTAAAGTGGACAGAGAATAGTGGAAAGACTAAAGTGGACAGACTACAGTGGAAAGACTAAAATGGAAAAACTAAAGTGGAAAGACTAAAGTGGACAGAGAAAGACTATAGTGGACAAAATAAAGTGGAGACTATAGTGGAAAGACCAAAGTGGACAGACTATAGTGGAAAGACTGAAGTGGAAAGACTCAGTGGAAAGACTAAAGTGTACACACTGAAGTGGACAGAATAAAGTGGTGACTATAGTGGAAAGACTAAAGTGGACAGAGAATAGTGGAAAGACGAAAGTGGAAAGACTCTAGTGGACAGAATAACGTGGAGACTATAGT
This sequence comes from Branchinecta sandiegonensis, assembly GCA_030848855.1. NCBI lineage: Eukaryota > Metazoa > Arthropoda > Branchiopoda > Anostraca > Branchinectidae > Branchinecta > Branchinecta sandiegonensis. Next base: position 20,939 of record JAUPMV010000072.1, read on the forward strand.
GGACAGAGAAAGACTATAGTGGACAGAATAAAGTGGAGACTATAGTGGAAAGACCAAAGTGGACAGACTATAGTGGAAAGACTGAAGTGGAAAGACTCAGTGGAAAGACTAAAGTGTACACACTGAAGTGGACAGAATAAAGTGGAAAGACTAAAGTGGAAAGACTAAAGTGGATAGACTATAGTGGAAAGTCTAAAGTGGACAGACTAAAGTGGAAAAACTAAAAAGGAAAGACTAAAGTGGACAGACTATAATGGAAAGACTATAGTGGAAAGACTCCAGTGGACAGAATAAAGTGGAGACTATAGTGGAAAGACTAAAGTGGACAGAGAATAGTGGAAAGACTAAAGTGGACAGACTATAGTGGAAAGACTAAAGTGGAAAAACTAAAGTGGAAAGACTAAAGTGGACAGACTATAGTGGAAAGACTATAGTGGAAAGACTGTAGTGAGCAGAATAAAGTTGAGACTATAGTGGAAAGACTACAGTGGAAAGACTAAAGTGGACAGAGAGTATTGGAAAGACTAAAGTGGAAAGACTATAGTGGACAGAATAAAGTGGAGACTATAGTGGAAAGACTAAAGTGGAAAGACTAAAGTGGACAGACTATAGTGGAAAGACTGAAGTGGAAAGACTCAGTGGACAGACTAAAATGTACACACTGAAGTGGACAGAATAAAGTGGAAAGACCAAAGTGGAAAGACTAAAGTGGACAGACTAAAGTGGAAAGACTAAAGTGGAAAGACTAAAGTGGACAGACTATAGTGGAAAGACTATATTGGAAAGACTGTAGTGGACAGAATAAAGTGGAGACTATAGTGGAAAGACTAAAATGGGAAAATTAAAGTGGAAAGACTAAAGTGGACAGAATATAGTGGAAAGACTATAGTGGAAAGACTGTAGTGGAAAGAATAAAGTGGAGACTATAGTGGAAAGACTAAAGTGGACAGACTATAGTGGAAAGACTATAGTGGAAAGACTGTAGTGGACAGAATAAAGTGGAGACTATAGTGGAAAGACTAAAGTGGAAAGACTAAAGTGGACAGACTATAGTGGAAAGACTAAAGTGGACAGACTAAAGTGGAAAAACTAAAGTGCAAAGACTAAAGTGGACAGACTATAGTGGTAAGACTATAGTGGAAAGACTGTAGTGGACAGAATAAAGTGGAGACTATAGTGGAAAGAATAAAGTGGACAGAGAATAGTGGAAAGACTAAAGTGGACAGATTATAGTGGAAAGACTATAGTGGAAAGACTGTAGTGGACAGAATAACGCGGAGACTATAGTGGATGGACTAAAGTGGACAGAGAATAGTGGAAAGACTAAATTGGAAAGACTGTAGTGGACAGAATAAAATGGTGACTATAGTGGAAAGACTGAAGTGGAAAGACTCAGTGGACAGACTAAAGTGTACCCACTGAAGTGGACACAATAAAGTGGAAAGACTAAAGTGGATAGACTATAGTGGAAAGACTAAAGTGGACAGACTAAAGTGGAAAAACTAAAGTGGAAAGACTAAAGTGGACAAACTATAGTGGAAAGACTATAGTGGAAAGACTGTAGTGGACTGAGTAAAGTGGAGACTATAGTGGAAAGACTAAAGTGGACAGAGAATAGTGGAAAGACTAAAGTGGACAGACTATAGTGGAAAGACTAAAGTGGACAGACTATAGTGGAAAGACTATAGTGGAAAGACTGTAGTGGACAGAATAAAGTGGAGACTATAATGGAAAAACTAAAGTGGACAGAGAGTATTGGAAAGACTAAAGTGGAAAGACTAAAGTGGACAGACTATAGTGGAAAGACTGAAGTGGAAAGACTCAGTGGAAAGACTAAAGTGTACACACTGAAGTTGACAGAATAAAGTGGAAAGACTAAAGTGGACAGACTAAAGTGGAAAGACTAAAGTGGACAGACTATAATAGAAAGACTATAGTGGAAAGACTGTAGTGGACAGAATAAAGTGGAGACTATAGTGGAAAGACTAAAGTGGACAGAGAATAGTGGAAAGACTAAAGTGGACAGACTACATTGGAAAGACTAAAATGGAAAAACTAAAGTGGAAAGACTAAAGTGGACAGACTATAGTGGAAAGACTATAGTGGAAAGACTGTAGTGGACAGAATAAAGTGGAGACTATAGTGGAAAGACTAAAGTGGACAGATAATAGTAGAAAGACTAAAGTTGACAGACTATAGTGGAAAGACTGTAGTGGAAAGACTGTAGTGAGCAGAATAAAGTGGAGACAATAGTGGAAAGACTAAAGTGGAAAGACTAAAGTGGACAGGCTATAGTGGAAAGACTGAAGTGGAAAGACTCAGTGAACAGACTAAAGTGTACACACTGAAGTGGACAGTATAAAGTGAAGACTATAGTGGAAAGACTAAAGTGGAAAGACTAAAGTGGACAGAGAATAGTGGAAAGACTAAAGTGGAAAGACTGTAGTGGACAGAATAAAGTGGAGACTATAGTGGAAAGACTAAAGTGGAAAGACTAAAGTGGACAGACAATAGTGGAAAGACTATAGTGGAAAGACTGTAGTGGACAGAATAAAGTGGAGACTATAGTGGAAAGACTAAAGTGGACAGATAACAGTAGAAAGACTAAAGTGGACAGACTATAGTGGAAAGACTATAGTGGAAAAACTGTAGTGAGCAGAATAAAGTGGAGACTATAGTGGAAAGACTAAATTGTAAAGACTAAAGTGGACAGACTATAGTGGAAAGACTGAAGTGGAAAGACTCAGTGGAAAGACTAAAGTGTACACACTGAAGTTGACAGAATAAAGTGGAAAGACTTAAGTGGAAAAACTGAAGTGGAAAGACTAAAGTGGACAGACTATAATGGAAAGACTATAGTGGAAAGACTGTAGTGGACTGAATAAAGTGGAGACTATAGTGGAAAGACTAAAGTGGACAGATAATAGTAGAAAGACTAAATTTGACAGACTATAGTGGAAAGACTATAGTGGAAAGACTGAAGTGGAAAGACTAAAGTGGACAGACTATAGTGGAAAGACTGAAGTGGAAAGACTCAGTGAACAGACTAAAGTGTACACACTGAAGTGGACAGTATAAAGTGAAGACTATAGTGGAAAGACTAAAGTGGAAAGCCTAAAGTGGACAGAGAATAATGGAAAGACTAAAGTGGAAAGACTGTAGTGGACAGAATAAAGTGGAGACTATAGTGGAAAGACTAAAGTGGAAAGACTAAAGTGGACAGACTATAGTGGAAAGACTATAGTGGAAAGACTGTAGTGGACAGAATAAAGTGGAGACTATAGTGGAAAGACTAAAGTGGACAGAGAATAGTGGAAAGACTAAAGTGGACAGAGAATAGTGGAAAGACTAAAGTGGACAGACTATAGTGGAAAGACTATAGTGGAAAGACTGTAGTGGACAGAATAAAGTGGAGACTATAGTGGAAAGACTAAAGTGGAAAGACTAAAGTGGACAGACTATAGTGGAAAGACTAAAGTGGACAGACTAAAGTGGAAAAACTAAAGTGCAAAGACTAAAGTGGACAGACTATAGTGGTAAGACTATAGTGGAAAGACTGTAGTGGACAGAATAAAGTGGAGACAATAGTGGAAAGAATAAAGTGGACAGAGAATAGTGTAAAGACTAAAGTGGACAGATTATAGTGGAAAGACTATAGTGGAAAGACTGTAGTGGACAGAATAACGCGGAGACTATAGTGGATAGACTAAAGTGGACAGAGAATAGTGGAAAGACTAAATTGGAAAGACTGTAGTGGACAGAATAAAGTGAAGACTATAGTGGAAAGACTGAAGTGGAAAGACTCAGTGGACAGACTAAAGTGTACACACTGAAGTGGACACAATAAAGTGGAAAGACTAAAGTGGAAAGACTAAAGTGGATAGACTATAGTGGAAAGACTAAAGTGGACAGACTAAAGTGGAAAAACTAAAGTGGAAAGACTAAAGTGGACAAACTATAGTTGAAAGACTATAGTGGAAAGACTGTAGTGGACTGAGTAAAGTGGAGACTATAGTGGAAAGACTAAAGTGGACAGAGAATAGTGGAAAGACTAAAGTGGACAAACTATAGTGGAAAGACCAAAGTGGACAGACTATAGTGGAAAGACTATAGTGGAAAGACTGTAGTGGACAGAATAAAGTAGAGACTATAATGGAAAAACTAAAGTGGACAGAGAGTATTGGAAAGACTAAAGTGGAAAGACTGTAGTGGACAGAATAAAGTGGAGACTATAGTGGAAAGACTAAAGCGGACAGACTATAGTGTAAAGACTGAAGTGGAAAGACTCAGCGGACAGACTAAAGTGTACACACTGAAGTGGACAGAATAAAGTGGAAAGACTAAGGTGGAAAGACTAAAGTGGAAAGATTCAAGTGGAAAGACTAAAGTGGACGGACTATAGTGGAAAGACTATAGTGGAAAGACTGTAGTGGACAGAATAAAGTGGATACTATAGTGGAAAGACTAAACTGGAAAGACTAAAGTGGACAGAGAATAGTGGAAAGACTAAAGTGGACAGACTATAGTGGAAAGACTATAGTGGAAAGACTGTAGTGAGCAGAATAAAGTGGAGACTATAGTGGAAAGACTAAAGTGTAAAGACTAAAGTGGACAGAGAGTATTGGAAAGACTAAAGTGGAAAGACTACAGTGGACAGAGTAAAGTGGAGACTATAGTGGAGAGACTAAAGTGGAAAGACTAAAGTGGACAGACTATAGGGGAAAGACTGAAGTGGACAGAATAAAGTGGTGACTATAGTGGAAAGACTAAAGTGGACAGAGAATAGTGGAAAGACGAAAGTGGAAAGACTGTAGTGGACAGAATAAAGTGGAGACTATAGTGGAAAGACTAAAGTTGAAAAACTAAAGTGGACAGACTATAGTGGAAAGACGGAAGTGGAAAGACTCATTGGAAAGACTAAAGTGTACACACTGAAGTTGACAGAATAAAGTGGAAAGACTAAAGTGGAAAGACTAAAGTGGATAGACTGTAGTGGAAAGTCTAAAGTGGACAGACTAAAGTGGAAAAACTAAAGTGGAAAGACTAAAGTGGACAGACTATAATGGAAAGTCTATAGTGGAAAGACTGTAGTGGACAGAATAAAGTGGAGACTATAGTGGAAAGACTAAAGTGGAAAAACTAAAGTGGACAGACGATAGTGGAAAGACTATAGTGGAAAGACTAAAGTGGAAAGACTAAAGTGGACAGAGAATAGTGGAAAGACTATAGTGGAAAGACTGTAGTGGACACAATAAAGTGGAGAGTATAGTGGAAAGACTAAAGTGGACAGAGAATAGTGGAAAGACTAAAGTGGACAGAGAATAGTGGAAAGACTAAAGTGGACAGACTACAGTGGAAAGACTAAAATGGAAAAACTAAAGTGGAAAGACTAAAGTGGACAGAGAAAGACTATAGTGGACAAAATAAAGTGGAGACTATAGTGGAAAGACCAAAGTGGACAGACTATAGTGGAAAGACTGAAGTGGAAAGACTCAGTGGAAAGACTAAAGTGTACACACTGAAGTGGACAGAATAAAGTGGTGACTATAGTGGAAAGACTAAAGTGGACAGAGAATAGTGGAAAGACGAAAGTGGAAAGACTCTAGTGGACAGAATAACGTGGAGACTATAGTGGACAGAGAAAGACTATAGTGGACAGAATAAAGTGGAGACTATAGTGGAAAGACCAAAGTGGACAGACTATAGTGGAAAGACTGAAGTGGAAAGACTCAGTGGAAAGACTAAAGTGTACACACTGAAGTGGACAGAATAAAGTGGAAAGACTAAAGTGGAAAGACTAAAGTGGATAGACTATAGTGGAAAGTCTAAAGTGGACAGACTAAAGTGGAAAAACTAAAAAGGAAAGACTAAAGTGGACAGACTATAATGGAAAGACTATAGTGGAAAGACTCCAGTGGACAGAATAAAGTGGAGACTATAGTGGAAAGACTAAAGTGGACAGAGAATAGTGGAAAGACTAAAGTGGACAGACTATAGTGGAAAGACTAAAGTGGAAAAACTAAAGTGGAAAGACTAAAGTGGACAGACTATAGTGGAAAGACTATAGTGGAAAGACTGTAGTGAGCAGAATAAAGTTGAGACTATAGTGGAAAGACTACAGTGGAAAGACTAAAGTGGACAGAGAGTATTGGAAAGACTAAAGTGGAAAGACTATAGTGGACAGAATAAAGTGGAGACTATAGTGGAAAGACTAAAGTGGAAAGACTAAAGTGGACAGACTATAGTGGAAAGACTGAAGTGGAAAGACTCAGTGGACAGACTAAAATGTACACACTGAAGTGGACAGAATAAAGTGGAAAGACCAAAGTGGAAAGACTAAAGTGGACAGACTATAGTGGAAAGACTAAAGTGGACAGACTAAAGTGGAAAGATTAAAGTGGAAAGACTAAAGTGGACAGACTATAGTGGAAAGACTGTAGTGGACAGAATAAAGTGGAGACTATAGTGGTAAGACTATATTGGAAAGACTGTAGTGGACAGAATAAAGTGGAGACTATAGTGGAAAGAATAAAGTGGACAGAGAATAGTGGAAAGACTAAAGTGGACAGATTATAGTGGAAAGACTATAGTGGAAAGACTGTAGTGGACAGAATAACGTGGAGACTATAGTGGATAGACTAAAGTGGACAGAGAATAGTGGAAAAAATAAATTGGAAAGACTGTAGTGGACAGAAGAAAGTGGAGACTATAGTGGAAAGACTGAAGTGGAAAGACTCAGTGGACAGACTAAAGTGTACACACTGAAGTGGACACAATAAAGTGGAAAGACTAAAGTGGAAAGACTAAAGTGGATAGACTATAGTGGAAAGACTAAAGTGGACAGACTAAAGTGGAAAAACTAAAGTGGAAAGACTAAAGTGGACAAACTATAGTGGAAAGACAATAGTGGAAAGACTGTATAGGACTGAGTAAAGTGGAGACTATAGTGGAAAGACTAAAGTGGACAGAGAATAGTGGAAAGACTAAAGTGGACAGACTATAGTGGAAGTACTAAAGTGGACAGACTATGGTGGAAAGACTATAGTGGAAAGACTGTAGTGGACAGAATAAAGAGGAGACTATAATGGAAAAACTAAAGTGGACAGAGAGTATTGGAAAGACTAAAGTGGAAAGACTGTAGTGGACAGAATAAAGTGGAGACTATAGTGGAAAGACTAAAGTGGACAGACTATAGTGTAAAGACTGAAGTGGAAAGACTCAGCGGACAGACTAAAGTGTACACACTGAAGTGGACAGAATAAAGTGGAGACTATAGTGGAAAGACTGAAGTGGAAAGACTCAGTGGACAGACTAAAGTGTACACACTGAAGTGGACACAATAAAGTGGAAAGACTAAAGTGGAAAGACTAAAGTGGATAGACTATAGTGGAAAGACTAAAGTGGACAGACTAAAGTGGAAAAACTAAAGTGGAAAGACTAAAGTGGACAAACTATAGTGGAAAGACTATAGTGGAAAGACTGTATAGGACTGAGTAAAGTGGAGACTATAGTGGAAAGACTAAAGTGGACAGAGAATAGTGGAAAGACTAAAGTGGACAGACTATAGTGGAAATACTAAAGTAGACAGACTATAGTGGAAAGACTATAGTGGAAAGACTGTAGTGGAAAGAATAAAGTGGAGACTATAATGGAAAAACTAAAGTGGACAGATAGTATTGGAAAGACTAAAGTGGAAAGACTGTAGTTTTTAAGACTTCTTCATCTGCCGTAAGAAGTTTGTGCGATAATTCGCACAAACACGCAATGACTGTAGTCATTAAGACTTCTTCATCTGCCGTAAGAAGTTTGTGCGATAATTCTGATGTTCTACTTCTCCAAGAAACATGGCTGTCAAAATCGGACCTAGCTTTTCTGTCGGCATTGCATAGTGAGTTTTATGCCACCGGCACTTACGCTTTCGATACGTCTGACTCGATCCTTGTAGGGCGCCCTCACGGCGGAACCGCTATTTTATGGAGAAAGAAGTTTGGTGTTAACTGCAAGATAGTTGACTTTGATGATAGCCGAATTCAAGCACTTGCATTTGATGCCGGGGAACAAAAATACCTCATAATTAACATTTACATGCCAGTGTGTAACGCTGATAATTTTGAGGAGTTCTCTGCCTATCTGGGACTGATATGGGAATGTTGTTAAACTTTCGAGAGCAGCTACGTTCTCGCCCTTGGTGATTTCAATGCTTCTCAGACAAACAATTTTGGAAGTGAGCTGCGGGACTTCTGTCGTGATTCTGGTCTAAAACTTTACGACTTGGATTTGCTACCGAGCCACAGCTACACATACTTTAATTCAGTCCAGAGTACGTCGTGGGTTGATCACTGTCTTATGACTTCAGCGGTGGCTGAAAAGACTCGTAGCATTCATGTTCGCTATGACGTGCTAGCTTCTGACCACCATCCCGTTGAGCTCGTCCTAGACGTAACTGAAGGAGTTTCGAGCACCGTGCAAGTTTGTGAGGTACCACGACAGAAGAGGTCAGCCCCTAAGTGGAGTGACATGTCTGTGAGGCAGGCATATCACTCTCTATCAGAAAGGTTACTATCTGATATCAGTATTCCCCAGGATGCAGTTGAGTGCCAGGATGTTCACTGCAGCAGTGCAAGTCATCGGTTCCAGGTAAATAGCCTATATGATCAAATTGTGTCGTCACTCTCTATTGCTGCGGAAGGCTCTTGCAATTCTGTGGCGTCAAATAGAGCGTACAAAACTGTCCCGGGATGGAATTCTGAAGTAAAGTTAGTGCACGCTGAATAACGTTCCACTTACCTTACGTGGCGAGAAGCTGGTAAACCAAGAATCGGCAGTTTATACAGCAGTATGCTAGTGAAACGCAAAGAATTTCGGTCTGCTTTGCAACGGTGTAAATCTTCTCGGCAGAAGCACATCGCGGACAAGATGGCTGAAGCTTACCTTGGTGATCGTAAGAATCTGTGGTCGACTTTTCGAACCGTCAATAGTGTCCCGAATGCGCTAGCGTCCACTTTGGATGGACAGGTTGGAGAGTCCAACATAGTGGTAAGATGGCGTTCCCACTTCAGTGACTTGCTCAATTCAGTCCCCAGTGATTCGCATTCGTCTAGTTGTGCTAATGACTGCGATTGCGAAGTTAATAGAATTAGTTTTACGAGTAACGAAATTGATGAAGTGATTACGAAAGAACTGAAAGCGAACAAAGCAGCAGGCGATGACGGTCTGTCTGCCGAGCATGTGAAGTATACTAACCGGCAGCGCCTGTGTGCTTTACTTTCAGTTTACTTCACCTGCGCATTCGCTCACAGTTGTCTTTCGCCAGACCTGATGAAGGTTACGATCATACCTCTGTTAAAGAACAAGTGCGGGGACCTCACAAGTATAGATAATTACCGCCCCATTGCTATTACAACAGTTTTTTCGAAGCTGCTAGAGCATTTGTTGTTGAAACATTCTATTGATTTTTTAAAGACATCTTTTAATCAGTTTGGTTTTAAACAGAAGCATGGCACCGATTTTTGTTTTTTTTTCATTTAAGCAAACTGTGTGCTATTATCTGGGTCTTGGAAGTCCTGTTTTCACTTGTTTTTTAGATATACGAAAAGCTTTTGACCGTGTTAACCACGAATTGTTGTTTGAAAAGTTACGAACAAGGGGTATGCCAAAGCTGCTGGTTGATTTTCTTTCAAAATGGTATGTTCAACAGGAGTTTCGTGTGAAGTGGGGGTCAAAACTGTCCGCTCCTTTTCATGCTGCTAACGGAATTAAACGAGGGGGAATAATTTCTCCTCTTTTATTTAATGTTTTTATAGATGACCTTTGTAAACAATTAATGGAGAGCCGTGTAGGCTGTAACATCTCTGGTGTGTTTTTGAACTCGATCGCTTACGCTGACGACATGGTTCTAATGGCGCCGTCGGCGAACGCATTAAATCTCCTGTTGAAGATTTGCGCAAATTATGCAGCGACGCATGACATTATTTTCAATTCTGCGAAGTGCAATTACATGATTTTTATCCCGAAACATTTTAAATCCCTGATATTTCCGGCTATTCGACTTGGTGATTTTGTTTTAAAGAGAGTGCATAAAGTGAAGTACTTAGGTTATTTTTTAGATGATGACCTGTATGACGATTCAGCAGTTTCGAGTCAGTATCGGGGCCTTTGCGCGCGTGCGAACCACTTAATTCGTAATTTTAAATTTTGTACTGTGTCGGTTAGAATTCTTTTATTTAAGACGTATTGCACACAACTATACTGTCTCCCACTTTTTGATAACTATCTTGAGACGACGATGCGTAAACTAAAAGTTTGTTTTAACAATGCGTTCCGTCATCTCCTTTCATATAATCGACGTTACTCTGCTAGTCAAATGTTTTTAGAAAATCTAACTGAATCTTTTGATGTTATGAGGCGGAAAGCGATAGTTAGTTTTGTTGCAAGGTTAGAAGTTTCCGATAATCCACTTTTAAATGCAATTCGTGAGAATGCAGAATGCCGTTCTGGACTTTTTTACCGACTTTTCCGTCGACTTTGCTATTGCCCCGAGCCACCGAATGGTTAAAATGATTGTATATATTTAGTAAGAAAATTCATGTGTTAGTGTAATCTTATTATGTGATGTGTAATATCACGAATTAAATAAATTGATTGATTGATTGTAGTGGACAGAATAAAGTGGAGACTATAGTGGAAAGACTAAAGTGGACAGACTATAGTGTAAAGACTGAAGTGGAAAGACTCAGCGGACAGACTAAAGTGTACACACTGAAGTGGACAGAATAAAGTGGAAAGACTAAGGTGGAAAGACTAAAGTGGAAAGATTAAAGTGGAAAGACTAAAGTGGACAGACTATAGTGGAAAGACTATAGTGGAAAGACTGTGGTGGACAGAATAAAGTGGATACTATAGTGGAAGACTAAAGTGAAAAGACTAAAGTGGACAGAGAATAGTGGAAAGACTAAAGTGGACAAACTATAGTTGAAACACTAAAGTGGACAGACTAAAGTGGAAAGACTAAAGTGGAAAAACTACAGTGGAAAGACTAAAGTGGACAGACTATAGTGGAAAGACTATAGTGGAAAGACTGTAGTGAGCAGAATGAAGTGGAGACTATAGTGGAAAGACTAAAGTGGAAAGACTAAAGTGGACAGAGAGTATTGGAAAGACTAAAGTGGAAAGACTTTAGTGGACAGAATAAAGTGGAGACTATAGTGGAAAGACTAAAGTGGAAAGACTAAAGTGGACAGACTATAGTGGAAAGACTGAAGTGGACAGAATAAAGTGGTGACTATAGTGGAAAGACTAAAGTGGACAGAGAATAGTGGAACGACGAAAGTGGAAAGACTGTAGTGGACAGAATAAAGTGGAGACTATAGTGGACAGAGAAAGACTATAGTGGACAGAATAAAGTGGAGACTATAGTGGAAAGACCAAAGTGGATAGACTATAGTGGAAAGACTGAAGTGGAAAGACTCAGTGGAAAGACTAAAGTGTACACACTGAAGTGGACAGAATAAAGTGGAAAGACTAAAGTGGAAAGACTAAAGTGGATAGACTATAGTGGAAAGTCTAAAGTGGACAGACTAAAGTGGAAAAACTAAAAAGGAAAGACTAAAGTGGACAGACTATAATGGAAAGACTATAGTGGAAAGACTCCAGCGGACAGAATAAAGTGGAGACTATAGTGGAAAGACTAAAGTGGACAGAGAATAGTGGAAAGACTAAAGTGGACAGACTATAGTGGAAAGACTAAAGTGGAAAAACTAAAGTGGAAAGACTAAAGTGGACAGACTATAGTGGAAAGGCTATAGTGGAAAGACTGTAGTGAGCAGAATAAAGTTGAGACTATAGTGGACAGACTACAGTGGAAAGACTAAAGTGGACAGAGAGTATTGGAAAGACTAAAGTGGAAAGACTATAGTGGACAGAATAAAGTGGAGACTATAGTGGAAAGACTAAAGTGGAAAGACTAAAGTGGACAGACTATAGTGGAAAGACTGAAGTGGAAAGACTCAGTGGACAGACTAAAATGTACACACTGAAGTGGACAGAATAAAGTGGAAAGACCAAAGTGGAAAGACTAAAGTGGACAGACTATAGTGGAAAGACTAAAGTGGACAGACTAAAGTGGAAAGATTAAAGTGGAAAGACTAAAGTGGACAGACTATAGTGGAAAGACTGTAGTGGACAGAATAAAGTGGAGACTATAGTGGAAAGACTAAAGTGGACAGACTATAGTGGTAAGACTATAGTGGAAAGACTGTAGTGGACAGAATAAAGTGGAGACTATAGTGGAAAGAATAAAGTGGACAGAGAATAGTGGAAAGACTAAAGTGGACCGATTATAGTGGAAAGACTATAGTGGAAAGACTGTAGTGGACAGAATAACGTGGACACTATAGTGGATAGACTAAAGTGGACAGAGAATAGTGGAAAGACTAAATTGGAAAGACTGTAGTGGACAGAAGAAAGTGGAGACTATAGTGGAAAGACTGAAGTGGAAAGACTCAGTGGACAGACTAAAGTGTACACACTGAAGTGGACACAATAAAGTGGAAAGACTAAAGTGGAAAGACTAAAGTGGATAGACTATAGTGGAAAGACTAAAGTGGACAGACTAAAGTGGAAAAACTAAAGTGGAAAGACTAAAGTGGACAAACTATAGTGGAAAGACTATAGTGGAAAGACTGTATAGGACTGAGTAAAGTGGAGACTATAGTGGAAAGACTAAAGTGGACAGAGAATAGTGGAAAGACTAAAGTGGACAGACTATAGTGGAAGTACTAAAGTGGACAGACTATGGTGGAAAGACTATAGTGGAAAGACTGTAGTGGACAGAATAAAGTGGAGACTATAATGGAAAAACTAAAGTGGACAGAGAGTATTGGAAAGATTAAAGTGGAAAGACTAAAGTGGACAGACTATAGTGGAAAGACTATAGTGGAAAGACTGTGGTGGACAGAATAAAGTGGATACTATAGTGGAAAGACTAAAGTGGAAAGACTAAAGTGGACAGAGAATAGTGGAAAGACTAAAGTGGACAAACTATAGTGGAAAGACTAAAGTGGACCGACTAAAGTGGAAAGACTAAAGTGGAAAAACTACAGTGGAAAGACTAAAGTGGACAGACTATAGTGGAAAGACTATAGTGGAAAGACTGTAGTGAGCAGAATAAAGTGGAGACTATAGTGGAAAGACTAAAGTGGAAAGACTAAAGTGGACAGAGAGTATTGGAAAGACTAAAGTGGAAAGACTTTAGTGGACAGAATAAAGTGGAGACTATAGTGGAAAGACTAAAGTGGAAAGACTAAAGTGGACAGACTATAGTGGAAAGACTGAAGTGGACAGAATAAAGTGGTGACTATAGTGGAAAGACTAAAGTGGACAGAGAATAGTGGAAAGACGAAAGTGGAAAGACTGTAGTGGACAGAATAAAGTGGAGACTATAGTGGACAGAGAAAGACTATAGTGGACAGAATAAAGTGGAGACTATAGTGGAAAGACCAAAGTGGACAGACTATAGTGGAAAGACTGAAGTGGAAAGACTCAGTGGAAAGACTAAAGTGTACACACTGAAGTGGACAGAATAAAGTGGAAAAACTAAAAAGGAAAGACTAAAGTGGACAGACTATAATGGAAAGACTATAGTGGAAAGACTCCAGTGGACAGAATAAAGTGGAGACTATAGTGGAAAGACTAAAGTGGACAGAGAATAGTGGAAAGACTAAAGTGGACAGACTATAGTGGAAAGACTAAAGTGGAAAAACTAAAGTTGAAAGACTAAAGTGGACAGACTATAGTGGAAAGACTATAGTGGAAAGACTGTAGTAAGCAGAATAAAGTGGAGACTATAGTGGAAAGACTAGAGTGGAAAGACTAAAGTGGACAGAGAGTATTGGAAAGACTAAAGTGGAAAGACTATAGTGGACAGAATAAAGTGGAGACTATAGTGGAAAGACTAAAGTGGAAAGACTAAAGTGGACAGACTATAGTGGAAAGACTGAAGTGGAAAGACTCAGTGGACAGACTAAAATGTACACACTGAAGTGGACAGAAGAAAGTGGAAAGACCAAAGTGGAAAGACTAAAGTGGACAGACTATAGTGGAAAGACTAAAGTGGACAGACTAAAGTGGAAAGATTAAAGTGGAAAGACTAAAGTGGACAGACTATAGTGGAAAGACTATAGTGGAAAGACTGTAGTGGACAGAAGAAAGTGGAGACTATAGTGGAAAGACTAAAGTGGAAAGACTAAAGTGGACAAAGAATAGTGGAAAGACTATAGTGGAAAGACTGTAGTGGACAGAATAAAGTGGAGAGTATAGTGGAAAGACTAAAGTGGACAGAGAATAGTGAAAGACTAAAGTGGACAGACTATAGTGGAAAGACTATAGTGTAAAGACTGTAGTGGACAGAATAAAGTGGAGACTAGAGTGGAAAGACTATAGTGGAAAGACTGTAGTGGACAGAATAAAGTGGAGGCTATAGTGGAAAGACTAAAGTGGACAGACTATAGTGGTAAGACTATAGTGGAAAGACTGTAGTGGACAGAATAAAGTGGAGACTATAGTGGAAAGAATAAAGTGGACAGAGAATAGTGGAAAGACTAAAGTGGACAGATTATAGTCGAAAGACTATAGTGGAAAGACTGTAGTGGACAGAATAACGTGGAGACTATAGTGGATAGACTAAAGTGGACAGAGAATAGTGGAAAGACTAAATTGGAAAGACTGTAGTGGACAGAAGAAAGTGGAGACTATAGTGGAAAGACTGAAGTGGAAAGACTCAGTGGACAGACTAAAGTGTACACACTGAAGTGGACACAATAAAGTGGAAAGACTAAAGTGGAAAGACTAAAGTGGATAGACTATAGTGGAAAGACTAAAGTGGACAGACTAAAGTGGAAAAACTAAAGTGGAAAGACTAAAGTGGACAAACTATAGTGGAAAGACTATAGTGGAAAGACTGTATAGGACTGAGTAAAGTGGAGACTATAGTGGAAAGACTGTAGTGGACAGAATAACGTGGACACTATAGTGGATAGACTAAAGTGGACAGAGAATAGTGGAAAGACTAAATTGGAAAGACTGTAGTGGACAGAAGAAAGTGGAGACTATAGTGGAAAGACTGAAGTGGAAAGACTCAGTGGACAGACTAAAGTATACACACTGAAGTGGACACAATAAAGTGGAAAGACTAAAGTGGAAAGACTAAAGTGGATAGACTATAGTGGAAAGACTAAAGTGGACAGACTAAAGTGGAAAAACTAAAGTGGAAAGACTAAAGTGGACAAACTATAGTGGAAAGACTATAGTGGAAAGACTGTATAGGACTGAGTAAAGTGGAGACTATAGTGGAAAGACTAAAGTGGACAGAGAATAGTGGAAAGACTAAAGTGGACAGACTATAGTGGAAGTACTAAAGTGGACAGACTATGGTGGAAAGACTATAGTGGAAAGACTGTAGTGGACAGAATAAAGTGGAGACTATTATGGAAAAACTAAAGTGGACAGAGAGTATTGGAAAGATTAAAGTGGAAAGACTAAAGTGGACAGACTATAGTGGAAAGACTATAGTGGAAAGACTGTGGTGGACAGAATAAAGTGGATACTATAGTGGAAAGACTAAAGTGGAAAGACTAAAGTGGACAGAGAATAGTGGAAAGACTAAAGTGGACAAACTATAGTGGAAAGACTAAAGTGGACCGACTAAAGTGGAAAGACTAAAGTGGAAAAACTACAGTGGAAAGACTAAAGTGGACAGACTATAGTGGAAAGACTATGGTGGAAAGACTGTAGTGAGCAGAATAAAGTGGAGACTATAGTGGAAAGACTAAAGTGGAAAGACTAAAGTGGACAGAGAGTATTGGAAAGACTAAAGTGGAAAGACTTTAGTGGACAGAATAAAGTGGAGACTGTAGTGGAAAGACTAAAGTGGAAAGACTAAAGTGGACAGACTATAGTGGAAAGACTGAAGTGGACAGAATAAAGTGGTGACTATAGTGGAAAGACTAAAGTGGACAGAGAATAGTGGAAAGACGAAAGTGGAAAGACTGTAGTGGACAGAATAAAGTGGAGACTATAGTGGACAGAGAAAGACTATAGTGGACAGAATAAAGTGGAGACTATAGTGGAAAGACCAAAGTGGACAGACTATAGTGGAAAGACTGAAGTGGAAAGACTCAGTGGAAAGACTAAAGTGTACACACTGAAGTGGACAGAATAAAGTGGAAAGACTAAAGTGGAAAGACTAAAGTGGATAGACTATAGTGGAAAGTCTAAAGTGGACAGACTAAAGTGGAAAAACTAAAAAGGAAAGACTAAAGTGGACAGACTATAATGGAAAGACTATAGTGGAAAGACTCCAGTGGACAGAATAAAGTGGAGACTATAGTGGAAAGACTAAAGTGGACAGAGAATAGTGGAAAGACTAAAGTGGACAGACTATAGTGGAAAGACTAAAGTGGAAAAACTAAAGTGGAAAGACTAAAGTGGACAGACTATAGTGGAAAGACTATAGTGGAAAGACTGTAGTAAGCAGAATAAAGTGGAGACTATAGTGAAAGACTACAGTGGAAAGACTAAAGTGGACAGAGAGTATTGGAAAGACTAAAGTGGAAAGACTATAGTGGACAGAATAAAGTGGAGACTATAGTGGAAAGACTAAAGTGGAAAGACTAAAGTGGACAGACTATAGTGGAAAGACTGAAGTGGAAAGACTCAGTGGACAGACTAAAATGTACACACTGAAGTGGACAGAATAAAGTGGAAAGACCAAAGTGGAAAGACTAAAGTGGACAGACTATAGTGGAAAGACTAAAGTGGACAGACTAAAGTGGAAAGATTAAAGTGGAAAGACTAAAGTGGACAGACTATAGTGGAAAGACTATAGTGGAAAGACTGTAGTGGACAGAATAAAGTGGAGACTATAGTGGAAAGACTAAAGTGGAAAGACTAAAGTGGACAAAGAATAGTGGAAAGACTATAGTGGAAAGACTGTAGTGGACAGAATAAAGTGGAGAGTATAGTGGAAAGACTAAAGTGGACAGAGAATAGTGGAAAGACTAAAGTGGACAGACTATAGTGGAAAGACTATAGTGTAAAGACTGTAGTGGACAGAATAAAGTGGAGACTATAGTGGAAAGACTATAGTGGAAAGACTGTAGTGGACAGAATAAAGTGGAGGCTATAGTGGAAAGACTAAAGTGGACAGACTATAGTGGTAAGACTATAGTGGAAAGACTGTAGTGGACAGAATAAAGTGGAGACTATAGTGGAAAGAAGAAAGTGGACAGAGAATAGTGGAAAGACTAAAGTGGACAGATTATAGTCGAAAGACTATAGTGGAAAGACTGTAGTGGACAGAATAACGTGGAGACTATAGTGGATAGACTAAAGTGGACAGAGAATAGTGGAAAGACTAAATTGGAAAGACTGTAGTGGACAGAAGAAAGTGGAGACTATAGTGGAAAGACTGAAGTGGAAAGATTCAGTGGACAGACTAAAGTGTACACACTGAAGTGGACACAATAAAGTGGAAAGACTAAAGTGGAAAGACTAAAGTGGATAGACTATAGTGGAAAGACTAAAGTGGACAGACTAAAGTGGAAAAACTAAAGTGGAAAGACTAAAGTGGACAAACTATAGTGGAAAGACTATAGTGGAAAGACTGTATAGGACTGAGTAAAGTGGAGACTATAGTGGAAAGACTAAAGTGGACAGAGAATAGTGGAAAGACTAAAGTGGACAGACTATAGTGGAAGTACTAAAGTGGACAGACTATGGTGGAAAGACTATAGTGGAAAGACTGTAGTGGACAGAATAAAGTGGAGACTATAATGGAAAAACTAAAGTGGACAGAGAATATTGGAAAGACTAAAGTGGAAAGACTGTAGTGGACAGAATAAAGTGGAGACTATAGTGGAAAGACTAAAGTGGACAGACTATAGTGTAAAGACTGAAGTGGAAAGACTCAGCGGACAGACTAAAGTGTACACACTGAAGTGGACAGAATAAAGTGGAAAGACTAAGGTGGAAAGACTAAAGTGGAAAGATTAAAGTGGAAAGACTAAAGTGGACAGACTATAGTGGAAAGACTATAGTGGAAAGACTGTGGTGGACAGAATAAAGTGGATACTATAGTGGAAAGACTAAAGTGGAAAGACTAAAGTGGACAGAGAATAGTGGAAAGACTAAAGTGGACCAACTATAGTGGAAAGACTAAAGTGGACAGACTAAAGTGGAAAGACTAAAGTGGAAAAACTACAGTGGAAAGACTAAAGTGGACAGACTATAGTGGAAAGACTATAGTGGAAAGACTGTAGTGAGCAGAATAAAGTTGAGACTATAGTGGAAAGACTACAGTGGAAAGACTAAAGTGGACAGAGAGTATTGGAAAGACTAAAGTGGAAAGACTTTAGTGGACAGAATAAAGTGGAGACTATAGTGGAAAGACTAAAGTGGAAAGACTAAAGTGGACAGACTATAGTGGAAAGACTGAAGTGGACAGAATAAAGTGGTGACTATAGTGGAAAGACTAAAGTGGACAGAGAATAGTGGAAAGACGAAAGTGGAAAGACTGTAGTGGACAGAATAAAGTGGAGACTATAGTGGACAGAGAAAGACTATAGTGGACAGAATAAAGTGGAGACTATAGTGGAAAGACCAAAGTGGACAGACTATAGTGGAAAGACTGAAGTGGAAAGACTCAGTGGAAAGACTAAAGTGTACACACTGAAGTGGACAGAATAAAGTGGAAAGACTAAAGTGGAAAGACTAAAGTGGATAGACTATAGTGGAAAGTCTAAAGTGGACAGACTAAAGTGGAAAAACTAAAAAGGAAAGACTAAAGTGGACAGACTATAATGGAAAGACTATAGTGGAAAGACTCCAGTGGACAGAATAAAGTGGAGACTATAGTGGAAAGACTAAAGTGGACAGAGAATAGTGGAAAGACTAAAGTGGACAGACTATAGTGGAAAGACTAAAGTGGAAAAACTAAAGTGGAAAGACTAAAGTGGACAGACTATAGTGGAAAGACTATAGTGGAAAGACTGTAGTAAGCAGAATAAAGTGGAGACTATAGTGGAAAGACTACAGTGGAAAGACTAAAGTGGACAGAGAGTATTGAAAAGACTAAAGTGGAAAGACTATAGTGGACAGAATAAAGTGGAGACTATAGTGGAAAGACTAAAGTGGAAAGACTAAAGTGGACAGACTATAGTGGAAAGACTGAAGTGGAAAGACTCAGTGGACAGACTAAAATGTACACACTGAAGTGGACAGAATAAAGTGGAAAGACCAAAGTGGAAAGACTAAAGTGGACAGACTATAGTGGAAAGACTAAAGTGGACAGACTAAAGTGGAAAGATTAAAGTGGAAAGACTAAAGTGGACAGACTATAGTGGAAAGACTATAGTGGAAAGACTGTAGTGGACAGAATAAAGTGGAGACTATAGTGGAAAGACTAAAGTGGACAAAGAATAGTGGAAAGACTATAGTGGAAAGACTGTAGTGGACAGAATAAAGTGGAGAGTATAGTGGAAAGACTAAAGTGGACAGAGAATAGTGGAAAGACTAAAGTGGACAGACTATAGTGGAAAGACTATAGTGTAAAGACTGTAGTGGACAGAATAAAGTGGAGACTATAGTGGAAAGACTATAGTGGAAAGACTGTAGTGGACAGAATAAAGTGGAGGCTATAGTGGAAAGACTAAAGTGGACAGACTATAGTGGTAAGACTATAGTGGAAAGACTGTAGTGGACAGAATAAAGTGGAGACTATAGTGGAAAGAATAAAGTGGACAGAGAATAGTGGAAAGACTAAAGTGGACAGATTATAGTCGAAAGACTATAGTGGAAAGACTGTAGTGGACAGAATAACGTGGAGACTATAGTGGATAGACTAAAGTGGACAGAGAATAGTGGAAAGACTAAATTGGAAAGACTGTAGTGGACAGAAGAAAGTGGAGACTATAGTGGAAAGACTGAAGTGGAAGACTCAGTGGACAGACTAAAGTGTACACACTGAAGTGGACACAATAAAGTGGAAAGACTAAAGTGGAAAGACTAAAGTGGATAGACTATAGTGGAAAGACTAAAGTGGACAGACTAAAGTGGAAAAACTAAAGTGGAAAGACTAAAGTGGACAAACTATAGTGGAAAGACTATAGTGGAAAGACTGTATAGGACTGAGTAAAGTGGAGACTATAGTGGAAAGACTAAAGTGGACAGAGAATAGTGGAAAGACTAAAGTGGACAGACTATAGTGGAATTACTAAAGTGGACAGACTATGGTGGAAAGACTATAGTGGAAAGACTGTAGTGGACAGAATAAAGTGGAGACTATAATGGAAAAACTAAAGTGGACAGAGAGTATTGGAAAGACTAAAGTGGAAAGACTGTAGTGGACAGAATAAAGTGGAGACTATAGTGGAAAGACTAAAGTGGACAGACTATAGTGTAAAGACTGAAGTGGAAAGACTCAGCGGACAGACTAAAGTGTACACACTGAAGTGGACAGAATAAAGTGGAAAGACTAAGGTGGAAAGACTAAAGTGGAAAGATTAAAGTGGAAAGACTAAAGTGGACAGACTAAAGTGGAAAGACTATAGTGGAAAGACTGTGGTGGAAAGAATAAAGTGGATACTATAGTGGAAAGACTAAAGTGGAAAGACTAAAGTGGACAGAGAATAGTGGAAAGACTAAAGTGGACCAACTATAGTGGAAAGACTAAAGTGGACAGACTAAAGTGTAAAGACTAAAGTGGAAAAACTACAGTGGAAAGACTAAAGTGGACAGACTATAGTGGAAAGACTATAGTGGAAAGACTGTAGTGAGCAGAATAAAGTTGAGACTATAGTGGAAAGACTACAGTGGAAAGACTAAAGTGGACAGAGAGTATTGGAAAGACTAAAGTGGAAAGACTTTAGTGGACAGAATAAAGTGGAGACTATAGTGGAAAGACTAAAGTGGAAAGACTAAAGTGGACAGACTATAGTGGAAAGACTGAAGTGGACAGAATAAAGTGGTGACTATAGTGGAAAGACTAAAGTGGACAGAGAATAGTGGAAAGACGAAAGTGGAAAGACTGTAGTGGACAGAATAAAGTGGAGACTATAGTGGACAGAGAAAGACTATAGTGGACAGAATAAAGTGGAGACTATAGTGGAAAGACCAAAGTGGACAGACTATAGTGGAAAGACTGAAGTGGAAAGACTCAGTGGAAAGACTAAAGTGTACACACTGAAGTGGACAGAATAAAGTGGAAAGACTAAAGTGGAAAGACTAAAGTGGATAGACTATAGTGGAAAGTCTAAAGTGGACAGACTAAAGTGGAAAAACTAAAAAGGAAAGACTAAAGTGGACAGACTATAATGGAAAGACTATAGTGGAAAGACTATAGTGGAAAGACTGTAGTGAGCAGAATAAAGTGGAGACTATAGTGGAAAGACTACAGTGGAAAGACTAAAGTGGAGAGAGAGTATTGGAAAGACTAAAGTGGAAAGACTATAGTGGACAGAATAAAGTGGAGACTATAGTGGAAAGACTAAAGTGGAAAGACTAAAGTGGACAGACTATAGTGGAAAGACTGAAGTGGAAAGACTCAGTGGACAGACTAAAATGTAAACACTGAAGTGGACAGAATAAAGTGGAAAGACCAAAGTGGAAAGACTAAAGTGGACAGACTATAGTGGAAAGACTAAAGTGGACAGACTAAAGTGGAAAGATTAAAGTGGAAAGACTAAAGTGGACATACTATAGTGGAAAGACTATAGTAGAAAGACTGTAGTGGACAGAAGAAAGTGGAGACTATAGTGGAAAGACTAAAGTGGAAAGACTAAAGTGGACAGAGAATAGTGGAAAGACTATAGTGGAAAGACTGTAGTGGACAGAATAAAGTTGAGAGTATAGTGGAAAGACTAAAGTGGACAGAGAATAGTGGAAAGACTAAAGTGGACAGACTATAGTGGAAAGACTATAGTGTAAAGACTGTAGAGGACAGAATAAAGTGGAGACTATAGTGGAAAGACTAAAGTGGAAAGACTAAAGTGGACAGACTATAGTGGAAAGACTAAAGTGGACAGACTAAAGTGGAAAAACTAAAGTGGAAAGACTAATGTGGACGGACTATAGTGGAAAGACTGTAGTGGACAGAATAAAGTGGAGACTATAGTGGAAAGACTCAAGTGGATAGAGAATAGTGGAAAGACTAAAGAGGACAGACTACAGTGGAAAGACTATAGTGGAAAGACTATAGTGGACAGAATAAAGTTGAGACTATAGTGGAAAGACTAAAGTGGACAGAGAATAGTGGAAAGACTAAATTGGAAAGACTGTAGTGGACAGAATAAAGTGGAGACTATAGTGGAAAGACTAAAGTTGAAAGACTAAAGTGGAAAGACTATAGTGGAAAGACTGAAGTGGAAAGACTCATTGGAAAGACTAAAGTGTACACACTGAATTTGACAGAATAAAGTGGAAAGACTAAAGTGGAAAGACTAAAGTGGATAGACTATAGTGGAAAGTCTAAAGTGGACAGACTAAAGTGGAAAAACTGAAGTGGAAAGACTAAAGTGGACAGACTATAATGGAAAGACTATAGTGGAAAGACTGTAGTGGACAGAATATAGTGGAGACTATAGTTGAAAGACTAAAGTGGAAAAACTAAAGTGGACAGACGATAGTGGAAAGACTACAGTGGAAAGACTGTAGTGGACAGAATAAAGTGGAGACTATAGTGGAAAGACTAAAGTGAAAAGACTAAAGTGGACAGAGAATTGTGGAAAGACTAAAGTGGAAAGAATATAGTGGAAAGACTGTAGTGGACAGAATAAAGTGGAGACTATAGTGGAAAGACTAAACTGGACAGAGAATAGTGGAAAGACGAAAGTGGAAAGACTGTAGTGGACAGAAGAAAGTGGAGACTATAGTGGAAAGACTAAAGTGGACAGACTATAGTGGAAAGACTGAAGTGGAAAGACTAGTAGACAGACTAAAGTGTACACACTGAAGTGGACAGAATAAAGTGGAAAGACTAAAGTGGAAAGACTAAAGTGGGCAGATTATAGTGGAAAGACTAAAGCGGACAGACTAAAGTGGAAAGATTAAAGTGGAAAGACTAACGTGGACAGACTATAGTGGAAAGACTATAGTGGAAAGACTGTAGTGGACAGAATAAAGTGGAGACTATAGTGGAAAGACTAAAGTGGAAAGACCAAAGTGGACAGAGAATAGTGGAAAGACTAAAGTGGACAGACTATAGTGGAAAGACTAAAGTGGACAGACTAAAGTGGAAAGACTAAAGTGGAAAGACTAAAGTGGACAGACTATAGTGGAAAGACTATATGGAAAGCCTATAGTGGACAAAATAAAGTGGAGAGTATAGTGGAAAGACTAAAGTGGACAGGGAATAGTGGAAAGACTAAAGTTGACAGACTGTAGTGGAAAGACTATAGTGGAAAGACTGTAGTTGACAGAATAAAGTGGAGACTATAGTGGAAAGAATAAAGTGGAAAGACTAAAGTGGACAGAGAATAGTGGAAAGACTAAAGTGGAAAGACTATAGTGGAAAGACTGTATTGGACAGAATAAAGTGGAGACTATAGTGGAAAGACTAAAGTGGACAGAGAATAGTGGAAAGACGAAATTGGAAAGACTCTAGTGGACAGAATAAAGTGGAGACTATAGTGGAAAGACTAAAGTGGAAAGACTAAAGTGGACAGACTATAGTGGAAAGACTGAAGTGGAAAGACTCAGTGGACAGACTAAAGTGTACACACTGAAGTGGACAGAATAAAGTGGAAAGACTAAAGTGGAAAGACTAAAGTGGACAGATTATAGTGGAAAGACTAAAGCGGACAGACTAAAGTGGAAAGACTAAAGTGGACAGACTAAAGTGGAAAGATTAAAGTGGAAAGACTAAAGTGGACAGACTATAGTGCAAAGACTATAGTGCAAAGACTGTAGTGGACAGAATAAAGTGGAGACTATAGTGGAAAGACTAAAGTGGAAAGACTAAAGTGGACAGACTAAAGTGTACACACTGAAGTGGACAGAATAAAGTGGAAAGACCAAAGTGGAAAGACTAAAGTGGACAGACTATAGTGGAAAGACTAAAGTGGACAGACTAAAGTGGAAAGATTAAAGTGGAAAGACTAACGTGGACAGACTATAGTGGAAAGACTATAGTGGAAAGACTGTAGTGGACAGAATAAAGGGGAGACTATAGTGGAAAGACTAAAGTGGACAGAGAATAGTGGAAAGACTAAAGTGGACAGACTATAGTGGAAAGACTAAAGTGGACAGACTAAAGTGGAAAGACTAAAGTGGAAAGACTAAAGTGGACAGACTATAGTGGAAAGACTGTAGTGGACAGAATAAAGTGGAGATTATAGTGGAAAGACTAAAGTGGAAAGACTAAAGTGGACAGACTAAAGTGTACACACTGAAGTGGACAGAATAAAGTGGAAAGACCAAAGTGGAAAGACTAAAGTGGACAGACTATAGTGGAAAGACTAAAGTGGACAGACTAAAGTGGAAAGATTAAAGTGGAAAGACTAAAGTGGACAGACTATAGTGCAAAGACTATAGTGCAAAGACTGTAGTGGACAGAATAAAGTGGAGACTATAGTGGAAAGACTAAAGTGGAAAGACTAAAGTGGACAGACTAAAGTGTACACACTGAAGTGGACAGAATAAAGTGGAAAGACCAAAGTGGAAAGACTAAAGTGGACAGACTATAGTGGAAAGACTAAAGTGGACAGACTAAAGTGGAAAGATTAAAGTGGAAAGACTAAAGTGGAGACTATAGTGGAAAGACTAAAGTGGAAAGACTAAAGTGGACAGACGAAAGTGTACACACTGAAGTGGACAGAATAAAGTGGAAAGACCAAAGTGGAAAGACTAAAGTGGACAGACTATAGTGGAAAGACTAAAGTGGACAGACTAAAGTGGAAAAACTAAAGTGGAAAGACTAATGTGGACGGACTATAGTGGAAAGACTGTAGTGGACAGAATAAAGTGGAGACTATAGTGGAAAGACTCAAGTGGATAGAGAATAGTGGAAGGACTAAAGAGGACAGACTACAGTGGAAAGACTATAGTGGAAAGACTATGGTGGACAGAATAAAGTTGAGATTATAGTGGAAAGACTAAAGTGGACAGAGAATAGTGGAAAGACTAAATTGGAAAGACTGTAGTGGACAGAATAAAGTGGAGACTATAGTGGAAAGACTTAAGTTGAAAGACTAAAGTGGAAAGACTATAGTGGAATTACTGAAGTGGAAAGACTCATTGGAAAGACTAAAGTGTACACACTGAAGTTGACAGAATGAAGTGGAAAGACTAAAGTGGAAAGACTAAAGTGGATAGACTATAGTGGAAAGTCTAAAGTGGACAGACTAAAGTGGAAAAACTAAAGTGGAAAGACTATAGTGGACAAAATAAAGTGGAGAGTATAGTGGAAAGACTGTAGTGGACAGAATATAGTGGAGACTATAGTGGAAAGACTAAAGTGGAAAAACTATAGTGGAAAGACTGTAGTTGACAGAATAAAGTGGAGACTATAGTGGAAAGAATAAAGTGGAAAGACTAAAGTGGACAGAGAATAGTGGAAAGACGAAATTGGAAAGACTGTAGTGGACAGAATAAAGTGGAGACTATAGTGGAAAGACTAAAGTGGAACGACTAAAGTGGACAGACTATGGTGGAAAGACTGAAGTGGAAAGACTCAGTGGACAGACTAAAGTGTACACACTGAAGTGGACAGAGTAAAGTGGAAAGACTAAAGATTAAAGGTGGAAAGACTAACGTGGACAGACTATAGTGGAAAGACTATAGTGGAAAGACTGTAGTGGATAGAATAAAGGGGAGACTATAGTGGAAAGACTAAAGTGGAAAGACTAAAGTGGACAGAGAATAGTGGAAAGACTAAAGTGGACAGACTATAGTGGAAAGACTAAAGTGGACAGACTAAAGTGGAAAGACTAAAGTGGAAAGACTAAAGTGGACAGACTATAGTGGAAAGACTATATGGAAAGACTATAGTGGACAGAATAAAGTGGAGAGTATAGTGGAAAGACTAAAGTGGACAGAATAAAGTGGAGAGTATAGTGGAAAGACTAAAGTGGAAAGACTAAAGTGGACAGACTATAGTGGAAAGACTGAAGTGGACAGAATAAAGTGGAGAGTATAGTGGAAAGACTAAAGTGGACAGAGAATAGTGGATAGACTAAAGTGGACAGACTATAGTGGAAAGACTGTAGTGGACAGAATAAAGTGGAGATTATAGTGGAAAGACTAAAGTGGAAAGACTAAAGTGGACAGACTAAAGTGTACACACTGAAGTGGACAGAATAAAGTGGAAAGACCAAAGTGGAAAGACTAAAGTGGACAGACTATAGTGGAAAGACTAAAGTGGACAGACTAAAGTGGAAAGATTAAAGTGGAAAGACTAAAGTGGACAGACTATAGTGCAAAGACGATAGTGCAAAGACTGTAGTGGACAGAATAAAGTGGAGACTATCGTGGAAAGACTAAAGTGGAAGGACTAAAGTGGACAGACTAAAGTGTACACACTGAAGTGGACAGAATAAAGTGGAAAGACCAAAGTGGAAAGACTAAAGTGGACAGACTATAGTGGAAAGACTAAAGTGGACAGACTAAAGTGGAAAGATTAAAGTGGAAAGACTAAAGTGGAGACTATAGTGGAAAGACTAAAGTGGAAAGACTAAAGTGGACAGAGAATAGTGAAAAGACTAAAGTGGACAAACTATAGTGGAAAGACTAAAGTGGACAGACTAAAGTGGAAAGACTAAAGTGGAAAGACTAATGTGGACAGACTATAGTGGAAAGACTGTAGTGGACAGAATAAAGTGAAGAGTATAGTGGAAAGACTAAAGTGGACAGAGAATAGTGGAAAGACTAAAGTTGACAGATTGTAGTGGAAAGACTATAGTGGAAAGACTGTAGTGGACAGAATAAAGTGGAGACTATAGTGGAAAGACTAAAGTGGAAAGACTAAAGTGGACAGACTATAGTGGAAAGACTGAAGTGGACAGAATAAAGTGGAGAGTATCGTGGAAAGACTAAAGTGGACAGAGAATAGTGGATAGACTAAAGTGGACAGACTATAGTGGAAAGACTGTAGTGGACAGAATAAAGTGGAGATTATAGTGGAAAGACTAAAGTGGAAAGACTAAAGTGGACAGACTAAAGTGTACACACTGAAGTGGACAGAATAAAGTGGAAAGACCAAAGTGGAAAGACTAAAGTGGACAGACTATAGTGGAAAGACTAAAGTGGACAGACTAAAGTGGAAAGATTAAAGTGGAAAGACTAAAGTGGACAGACTATAGTGCAAAGACGATAGTGCAAAGACTGTAGTGGACAGAATAAAGTGGAGACTATAGTGGAAAGACTAAAGTGGAAAGACTAAAGTGGACAGAGAATAGTGAAAAGACTAAAGTGGACAAACTATAGTGGAAAGACTAAAGTGGACAGACTAAAGTGGACAGACTAAAGTGTACACACTGAAGTGGACAGAATAAAGTGGAAAGACCAAAGTGGAAAGACTAAAGTGGACAGACTATAGTGGAAAGACTAAAGTGGACAGACTAAAGTGGAAAGATTAAAGTGGAAAGACTAAAGTGGAGACTATAGTGGAAAGACTAAAGTGGACAGAGAATAGTGAAAAGACTAAAGTGGACAAACTATAGTGGAAAGACTAAAGTGGACAGACTAAAGTGGAAAGACTAAAGTGGAAAGACTAATGTGGACAGACTATAGTGGAAAGACTGTAGTGGACAGAATAAAGTGGAGAGTATAGTGGAAAGACTAAAGTGGACAGAGAATAGTGGAAAGACTAAAGTGGACAGACTATAGTGGAAAGACTATAGTGGAAAGACTGTAGTGGACAGAATAAAGTGGAAAATCTAAAGTGGAAAGTCTAAAGTGGACAGACTATAGTGGAAAGACTGAAGTGGACAGACTAAAGTGGAAAAACTAAAGTGGAAAGTCTAAAGTGGACAGACTATAGTGAAAAAACTGTAGTGGACAGAATAAAGTGGAGACTATAGTAGAAAGACTAAAGTGGACAGAGAATAGTGGAAGGACTAAAGAGGACAGACTACAGTGGAAAGACTATAGTGGAAAGACTATAGTGGACAGAATAAAGTGGAAACTATAGTGGAAAGACTAAAGTGGACAGAGAATAGTGGAAAGACTAAATTGGAAAGACTGTAGTGGAAAGACTAAAGTGGAAAAACTAAAGTGGAAAGACTAAAGTGGACAGACTATAGTGGAAAGACTATAGTGGAAAGACTGTAGTGGACAGAATAAAGTGGAGACTATAGTGGAAAGACTAAAGTGGACAGAGAATAGTGGAAAGACTATAGTGGAAAGACTGTAATGAGCAGAATAAAGTGGAGACTATAGTGGAAAGACTAGAGTGGAAGGACTCAGTGGAAAGACTAAAGTGTACACACTGAAGTTGACAGAATAAAGTGGAAAGACTAAAGTGGAAAGACTAAAGTGGAAAGACTATAGTGGAAAGTCTAAAGTGGACAGACTAAAGTGGAAAAACTAAAGTGGAAAGACTAAAGTGGACACACTATAATGGAAAGACTATAGTGGAAAGACTGTAGTGGACAGAATAAAGTGGAGACTATAGTGAAAAGACTAAAGTGGACAGAGAATAGTGGAAAGACTAAAGCGGACAGATTATAGTGGAAAGACTAAAGTGGAAAAATAAGTGGAAAGACTAAAGTGGACAGACTATAGTGGAAAGACCATAGTGGAAAGACTGTAGTGGACAGAATAAAGTGGAGACTATAGTGGAAAGACTAAAGTGGACAGAGAATAGTGGAAAGACTAAAGTGGACAGTCTATAGTCTAAAGACTATAGTGGAAAGACAGTAGTGAGCAGAATAAAGTGGAGACTATAGTGGAAAGACTAGAGTGGAAAGACTAAAGTGGGCAGAGAGTATTGGAAAGACTAAAGTGGAAAGTCTGTAGTGGACAGAATAAAGTGGAGACTATAGTGGAAAGACTATGGTGGAAAGACTACAGTGGACAGAGAATAGTGGAAAGACTAAAGTGGAAAGACTGTAGTGGACAGAATAAAGTGGAGACTATAGTGGAAAGACTAAAGTGGAAAGACTAAAGTGGACAGACTATAGTGGAAAGACTATAGTGGAAAGACTGTAGTGGACAGAATAAAGTGGAGAGTATAGTGGAAAGACTAAAGTGGACAGAGAATAGTGGAAAGACTAAAGTGGACAGACTATAGTGGAAAGACTATAGTGTAAAGACTGTAGTGGACAGAATAAAGTGGAGACTATAGTGGAAAGACTAAAGTGGACAGAGAATAGTGGAAAGACGAAAGTGGAAAGACTGTAGTGGACAGAATAAAGTGGAGACTATAGTGGAAAGACTAAAGTGGAAAGACTAAAGTAGACAGACTATAGTGGAAAGACTATAGTGGAAAGACTGTAGTGGACAGAATAAAGTGGAGAGTATAGTGGAAAGACTAAAGTGGACAGAGAATAGTGGAAAGACTAAAGTGGACAGACTATAGTGGAAAGACTATAGTGGAAAGACTCAGTTGACAGACTAAAGTGTACACACTGAAGTGGACAGAATAAAGTGGAAAGACTAAAGTGGAAAGACTAAAGTGGACAGACTATAGTGGAAAGACTAAAGTGGGCAGACAAAACTGGAAAGATTGAAGTGGAAAGACTAACGTGGACAGACTATAGTGGAAAGACTATAGTGGAAAGACTGTAGTGGACAGAATAAAATGGAGACTATAGTGGAAAGACTAAAGTGGAAAGACTAAAGTGGACAGACTATAGTGGAAAGACTGATGTGGAAAGACTCAGTGGACAGACTAAAGTGTACACACTGAAGTGGACAGAATAAAGCGGACAGACGAAAGTGGAAAGATTAAAGTGGAAAGACTAACGTGGACAGACTATAGTGGAAAGACTATAGTGGAAAGACTGTAGTGGACAGAATAGAGTGGAGACTATAGTGGAAAGACTAAAGTGGAAAGACCAAAGTGGACAGAGAATAGTGGAAAGACTAAAATGGACAGACTATAGTGGAAAGACTAAAGTGGACAGACTAAAGTGGAAAGACTAAAGTGGAAAGACTAAAGTGGACAGACTATAGTGGAAAGACTATATGGAAAGACTATAGTGGACAAAATAAAGTGGAGAGTATAGTGGAAAGACTAAAGTGGACAGAGAATAGTGGAAAGACTAAAGTTGACAGACTGTAGTGGAAAGACTATAGTGGAAAGACTGTAGTGGACAGAATAAAGTGGAGACTGTAGTGGAAAGAATAAAGTGGAAAGACTAAAGTGGACAGAGAATAGTGGAAAGACTAAAGTGGAAAGACTATAGTGGAAAGACTGTAGTGGACAGAATAAAGTGGAGACTATAGTGGAAAGACTAAAGTGGACAGAGAATAGTGGAAAGACGAAAGAGGAAAGACTGTAGTGGACAGAATAAAGTGGAAAGACTAAAGTGGAAAGACTAAAGTGGACAGATTATAGTGGAAAGACTAAAGCGGACAGACTAAAGTGGAAAGATTAAAGGTGGAAAGACTAACGTGGACAGACTATAGTGGAAAGACTGTAGTGGACAGAATAAAGGGGAGACTATAGTGGAAAGACTAAAGTGGAAAGACTAAAGTGGACAGAGAATAGTGGAAAGACTAAAGTGGACAGACTATAGTGGAAAGACTAAAGTGGACAGACTAAAGTGGAAACACTAAAGTGGAAAGACTAAAGTGGACAGACTATAGTGGAAAGACTATGTGGAAAGACTATAGTGGACAGAATAAAGTGGACAGAGAATAGTGGAAAGACTAAAGTTGACAGACTGTAGTTGAAAGACGATAGTGGAAAGACTAAAGTGGACAGAAAATAGTGGAAAGACTAAAGTGGACAGACTATAGTGGAAAGACTATAGTGGAAAGACCGTAGTGGACAGAAAAAGTGGAGAGTATAGTGGAAAGACTAAAGTGGACAGAGAATAGTGGAAAGACTAAAGTCGACAGACTATAGTGGAAAGACTGTAAAGGACAGAATAAAGTGGAGACTATAGTGAAAAGACTAAAGTGGAAAGACTAAGGTGGACAGAGAAAAGTGGAAAGACTAAAGTGGAAAGACTGTAGTGGACAGAAGAAAGTGGAGACTATAGTGGAAAGACTAAAGTGGAAAGACTAAAGTGGACAGACTATAGTGGAAAGACTATAGTGGAAAGACTGTAGTGGACAGAATAAAGTGGAGACTATAGTGGAAAGGCTAAAGTGGACAGAGAATAGTGGAAAGACTAAAGTGGACAGACTATAGTGGGAAGACTAAAGTGGAAAGACTAAAGTTGACAGACTATAGTGGAAAGACTGAAGTCGACAGACTAAAGTGGAAAAACTAAAGTGGAAAGACTAAAGTGGACAGACTATAGTGGAAAGACTATAGTGGAAAGACTGTAGTGGACAGAATAAAGTGAAGACTATCGTGGAACGACTAAAGTGGACAGAGAATGGTGGAAAGACTAAAGTGGACAGACTATAGTGGAAAGACTATAGTGGAAAGACTGTAGTGGAGAGAATAAAGTGGAGACTATAGTGGAAAGACTAAAGTGGACAGAGAATAGTGGAAAGACTAAAGTGGACAGACTATAGTGGAAAGACTTAAGTGGACAGACTAAAGTGGACAGACTAAAGTGGAAAGACTAAAGTGGACAGACTATAGTGGAAAGACTATAGTGGAGAGACTGTAGTGGACAGAATAAAGTGGAGACTATAGTGGAAAGACTAAAGTGGACAGAGAATAGTGGAAAGACTAAAGTGGACAGAATAAAGTGGAGACTATAGTGGAAAGACTATAGTGGAAAGACTAAAGATGACAGACTAAAGTGGAAAGATTAAAGTGGAAAGACTAAAGTGGAGACTATAGTGGAAAGACTAAAGTGGAAAGACTAAAGTGAACAGAGAATAGTGAAAAGACTAAAGTTGACAAACTATAGTGGAAAGACTAAAGTGGACAGACTAAAGTGGTACGACTAAAGTGGAAAGACTAAAGTGGACAGACTATAGTGGAAAGACTAAAGTGGACAGACTAAAGTGGAAAGATTAAAGTGGAAAGACTAAAGTGGAGACTATAGTGGAAAGACTAAAGTGGAAAGACTAAAGTGGACAGAGAATAGTGAAAAGACTAAAGTGGACAAACTATAGTGGAAAGACTAAAGTGGACAGAATAAAGTGGAAAGACCAAAGTGGAAAGACAAAAGTGGACAGACTATAGTGGAAAGACGAAAGTGGACAGACTAAAGTGGAAAGATTAAAGTGGAAAGACTAAAGTGGAGACTATAGTGGAAAGACTAAAGTGGAAAGACTAAAGTGGACAGAGAATAGTGAAAAGACTAAAGTGGACAAACTATAGTGGAAAGACTAAAGTGGACAGACTAAAGTGGAAAGACTAAAGTGGAAAGACTAATGTGGACAGACTATAGTGGAAAGACTGTAGTGGACAGAACAAAGTGGAGAGTATAGTGGAAAGACTAAAGTGGACAGAGAATAGTGGAAAGACTAAAGTGGATAGACTATAGTGGAAAGACTATAGTGGAAAGACTGTAGTGGACAGAATAAAGTGGAGACTATAGTGGAAAGACTAAAGTGGAAAGACTAAAGTGGACAGACTATAGTGGAAAGACTGAAGTGGACAGAGAGTATTGGAAAGACTAAAGTGGAAAGTCTGTAGTGGACAGAATAAAGTGGAGACTATAGTGGAAAAACTAAAGTGGAAAGTCTAAAGTGGACAGACTATAGTGAAAAAACTGTAGTGGACAGAATAAAGTGGAGACTATAGTAGAAAGACTAAAGTGGACAGAGAATAGTGGAAGGACTAAAGAGGACAGACTACAGTGGAAAGACTATAGTGGAAAGACTATAGTGGACAGAATAAAGTGGAAACTATAGTGGAAAGACTAAAGTGGACAGAGAATAGTGGAAAGACTAAATTGGAAAGACTGTAGTGGAAAGACTAAAGTGGAAAAACTAAAGTGGAAAGACTAAAGTGGACAGACTATAGTGGAAAGACTATAGTGGAAAGACTGTAGTGGACAGAATAAAGTGGAGACTATAGTGGAAAGACTAAAGTGGACAGAGAATAGTGGAAAGACTATAGTGGAAAGACTGTAATGAGCAGAATAAAGTGGAGACTATAGTGGAAAGACTAGAGTGGAAGGACTCAGTGGAAAGACTAAAGTGTACACACTGAAGTTGACAGAACAAAGTGGAAAGACTAAAGTGGAAAGACTAAAGTGGAAAGACTATAGTGGAAAGTCTAAAGACGACAGACTAAAGTGGAAAAACTAAAGTGGAAAGACTAAAGTGGACACACTATAATGGAAAGACTATAGTGGAAAGACTGTAGTGGACAGAATAAAGTGGAGACTATAGTGGAAAGACTAAAGTGGACAGAGAATAGTGGAAAGACTAAAGTGGACAGACTATAGTGGAAAGACTAAAGTGGAAAAATAAGTGGAAAGACTAAAGTGGACAGACTATAGTGGAAAGACTATAGTGGAAAGACTGTAGTGGACAGAATAAAGTGGAGACTATAGTGGAAAGACTAAAGTGGACAGAGAATAGTGGAAAGACTAAAGTGGACAGTCTATAGTCTAAAGACTATAGTGGAAAGACTGTAGTGAGCAGAATAAAGTGGAGACTATAGTGGAAAGACTAGAGTGGAAAGACTAAAGTGGACAGAAAGTATTGGAAAGACTAAAGTGGAAAGTCTGGAGTGGACAGAATAAAGTGGAGACTATAGTGGAAAGACTAAAGTGGAAAGACTAAAGTTGACAGACTATAGTGGAAAGACTATAGTGGAAAGACTGTAGTGGACAGAATAAAGTGGAGAGTATAGTGGAAAGACTAAAGTGGACAGAGAATAGTGGAAAGACTAAAGTGGACAGACTATAGTGGAAAGACTATAGTGTAAAGACTGTAGTGGACAGAATAAAGTGGAGACTATAGTGGAAAGACTAAAGTGGACAGAGAATAGTGGAAAGACGAAAGTGGAAAGACTGTAGTGGACAGAATAAATTGGAGACTATAGTGGAAAGACTAAAGTGGAAAGACTAAAGTGGACAGACTATAGTGGAAAGACTGAAGTGGAAAGACTCAGTTGACAGACTAAAGTGTACACACTGAAGTGGACAGAATAAAGTGGAAAGACTAAAGTGGAAAGACTAAAGTGGACAGACTATAGTGGAAAGACTAAAGTGGGCAGACAAAACTGGAAAGATTGAAGTGGAAAGACTAACGTGGACAGACTATAGTGGAAAGACTGTAGTGGACAGAATAAAATGGAGACTATAGTGGAAAGACTATAGTGGAAAGACTAAAGATGACAGACTAAAGTGGAAAGATTAAAGTGGAAAGACTAAAGTGGAGACTATAGTGGAAAGACTAAAGTGGAAAGACTAAAGTGAACAGAGAATAGTGAAAAGACTAAAGTTGACAAACTATAGTGGAAAGACTAAAGTGGACAGACTAAAGTGGTAAGACTAAAGTGGAAAGACTAAAGTGGACAGACTATAGTGGAAAGACTAAAGTGGACAGACTAAAGTGGAAAGATTAAAGTGGAAAGACTAAAGTGGAGACTATAGTGGAAAGACTAAAGTGGAAAGACTAAAGTGGACAGAGAATAGTGAAAAGACTAAAGTGGACAAACTATAGTGGAAAGACTAAAGTGGACAGAATAAAGTGGAAAGACCAAAGTGGAAAGACTAAAGTGGACAGACTATAGTGGAAAGACGAAAGTGGACAGACTAAAGTGGAAAGATTAAAGTGGAAAGACTAAAGTGGAGACTATAGTGGAAAGACTAAAGTGGAAAGACTAAAGTGGACAGAGAATAGTGAAAAGACTAAAGTGGACAAACTATAGTGGAAAGACTAAAGTGGACAGACTAAAGTGGAAAGACTAAAGTGGAAAGACTAATGTGGACAGACTATAGTGGAAAGACTGTAGTGGACAGAACAAAGTGGAGAGTATAGTGGAAAGACTAAAGTGGACAGAGAATAGTGGAAAGACTAAAGTGGACAGACTATAGTGGAAAGACTATAGTGGAAAGACTGTAGTGGACAGAATAAAGTGGAGACTATAGTGGAAAGACTAAAGTGGAAAGACTAAAGTGGACAGACTATAGTGGAAAGACTGAAGTGGACAGAGAGTATTGGAAAGACTAAAGTGGAAAGTCTGTAGTGGACAGAATAAAGTGGAGACTATAGTGGAAAAACTAAAGTGGAAAGTCTAAAGTGGACAGACTATAGTGAAAAAACTGTAGTGGACAGAATAAAGTGGAGACTATAGTAGAAAGACTAAAGTGGACAGAGAATAGTGGAAGGACTAAAGAGGACAGACTACAGTGGAAAGACTATAGTGGAAAGACTATAGTGGACAGAATAAAGTGGAAACTATAGTGGAAAGACTAAAGTGGACAGAGAATAGTGGAAAGACTAAAGCGGACAGACTAAAGTGGAAAGACTATAGTGGAAAGTCTAAAGACGACAGACTAAAGTGGAAAAACTAAAGTGTAAAGACTAAAGTGGACACACTATAATGGAAAGACTATAGTGGAAAGACTGTAGTGGACAGAATAAAGTGGAGACTATAGTGGAAAGACTAAAGTGGACAGAGAATAGTGGAAAGACTAAAGCGGACAGACTATAGTGGAAAGACTAAAGTGGAAAAATAAGTGGAAAGACTAAAGTGGACAGACTATAGTGGAAAGACTATAGTGGAAAGACTGTAGTGGACAGAATAAAGTGGAGACTATAGTGGAAAGACTAAAGTGGACAGAGAATAGTGGAAAGACTAAAGTGGACAGTCTATAGTCTAAAGACTATAGTGGAAAGACTGTAGTGAGCAGAATAAAGTGGAGACTATAGTGGAAAGACTAGAGTGGAAGGACTCAGTGGAAAGACTAAAGTGTACACACTGAAGTTGACAGAATAAAGTGGAAAGACTAAAGTGGAAAGACTAAAGTGGAAAGACTAAAGTGGACACACTATAATGGAAAGACTATAGTGGAAAGACTGTAGTGGACAGAATAAAGTGGAGACTATAGTGGAAAGACTAAAGTGGACAGAGAATAGTGGAGAGACTAAAGCGGACAGACTATAGTGGAAAGACTAAAGTGGAAAAATAAGTGGAAAGACTAAAGTGGACAGACTATAGTGGAAAGACTATAGTGGAAAGACTGTAGTGGACAGAATAAAGTGGAGACTATAGTGGAAAGACTAAAGTGGACAGAGAATAGTGGAAAGACTAAAGTGGACAGTCTATAGTCTAAAGACTATAGTGGAAAGACTGTAGTGAGCAGAATAAAGTGGAGGCTATAGTGGAAAGACTAGAGTGGAAAGACTAAAGTGGACAGAGAGTATTGGAAAGACAAAAGTGGAAAGTCTGTAGTGGACAGAATAAAGTGGAGACTATAGTGGAAAGACTATAGTGGAAAGACTACAGTGGACAGAGAATAGTGGAAAGACTAAAGTGGAAAGACTGTAGTGGACAGAATAAAGTGGAGACTATAGTGGAAAGACTAAAGTGGAAAGACTAAAGTGGACAGACTATAGTGGAAAGACTATAGTGGAAAGACTGTAGTGGACAGAATAAAGTGGAGAGTATACTGGAAAGACTAAAGTGGACAGAGAATAGTGGAAAGACTAAAGTGGACAGACTATAGTGGAAAGACTATAGTGTAAAGACTGTAGTGGACAGAATAAAGTGGAGACTATAGTGGAAAGACTAAAGTGGACAGAGAATAGTGGAAAGACGAAAGTGGAAAGACTGTAGTGGACAGAATAAAGTGGAGACTATAGTGGAAAGACTAAAGTGGAAAGACTAAAGTGGACAGACTATAGTGGAAAGACTGAAGTGGAAAGACTCAGTGGACAGACTAAAGTGTACACACTGAAGTGGACAGAATAAAGTGGAAAGACTAAAGTGGAAAGACTAAAGTGGACAGACTATAGTGGAAAGACTAAAGTGGGCAGACTAAACTGGAAAGATTGAAGTGGAAAGACTAACGTGGACAGACTATAGTGGAAAGACTATAGTGGAAAGACTGTAGTGGACAGAATAAAATGGAGACTAAAGTGGAAAGACTAAAGTGGAAAGACTAAAGTGGACAGAGAATAGTGGAAAGACTAAAGTGGACAGACTATAGTGGAAAGACTAAAGTGGACAGACTAAAGTGGAAAGACTAAAGTGGAAAGACTAAAGTGGACAGACTATCGTGGAAAGACTATATGGAAAGACTATAGTGGACAGAATAAAGTGGAGAGTATAGTGGAAAGACTAAAGTGGACAGAGAATAGTGGAAAGACTAAACTTGACAGACTGTAGTGGAAAGACAATAGTGGAAAGACTGTAGTGGACAGAATAAAGTGGAGACTATAGTGGAAAGACTAAAGTGGAAAGACTAAAGTGGACAGACTATAGTGGAAAGACTGAAGTGGACAGACTAAAGTGGAAAAACTAAAGTGGAAAGACTAAAGTGGACAGACTATAGTGGAAAGACTGTAGTAGACAGAATAAAGTGGAGACTATAGTGGAAAGACTAAAGTGGACAGAGAATAGTGGAAGGACTAAAGAGGACAGACTACAGTGGAAAGACTATAGTGGAAAGACTATAGAGGACAGAATAAAGTGGAAACTGTAGTGGAAAGACTAAAGTGGACAGAGAATAGTGGAAAGACTAAATTGGAAAGACTGTAGTGGAAAGACTAAAGTGGAAAAACTAAAGTGGAAAGACTAAAGTGGACACAGTATAGTGGAAAGACTATAGTGGAAAGACTGTGGTGGACAGAATAAAGTGGAGACTATAGTGGAAAGACTAAAGTGGACAGAGAATAGTGGAAAGACTAAAGTGGACAGACTATAGTGGAAAGACTATAGTGGAAAGACTGTAATGAGCAGAATAAAGTGGAGACTATAGTGGAAAGACTAGAGTGGAAGGACTCAGTGGAAAGACTAAAGTGTACACACTGAAGTTGACAGAATAAAGTGGAAAGACTAAAGTGGAAAGACTAAAGTGGATAGACTATAGTGGAAAGTCTAAAGTGGAGAGACTAAAGTGGAAAGACGAAAGTGGACAGACTATAATGGAAATACTATAGTGGAAAGACTGTAGTGGACAGAATAAAGTGGAGACTATAGTGGAAAGACTAAAGTGGACAGAGAATAGTGGAAAGACTAAAGTGGACAGACTATAGTGGAAAGACTAAAGTATACAAATAAGTGGAAAGACTAAAGTGGACAGACTATAGTGGAAAGACTATAGTGGAAAGACTGTAGTGGATAGAATAAAGTGGAGACTATAGTGGAAAGACTAAAGTGGACAGAGAATAGTGGAAAGACTAAAGTGGACAGACTATAGTCTAAAGACTATAGTGGAAAGACTGTAGTGAGCAGAATAAAGTGGAGATTATAGTGGAAAGACTAGAGTGGAAAGACTAAAGTGGACAGAGAATAGTGGAAAGACTAAAGTGGACAGAATAAAGTGGAGACTATAGTGGAAAGACTAAAGTGGACAGAGAATAGTGGAAAGACTATAGTAGAAAGACTGTAGTGGACAGAATAAAGTGGAGACTATAGTGGAAAGACTAAAGTGGACAGAGAATAGTGGAAAGACTATAGTGGAAAGACTAAAGTGGACAGACTAAAATGGAAAGATTAAAGTGGAAAGACTAAAGTGGACAGACTATAGTGGAAAGACTGAAGTGGACAGAATAAAGTGGAGAGTTTAGTGGAAAGAATAAAGTGGACAGAGAATAGTGGATAGACTAAAGTGGACAGACTATAGTGGAAAGACTGTAGTGGACAGAATAAAGTGGAGACTATAGTGGAAAGACTAATGTGGAAAGACTAAAGTGGACAGACTAAAGTGTACACACTGAAGTGGACAGAATAAAGTGGAAAGACCAAAGTGGAAAGACTAAAGTGGACAGACTATAGTGGAAAGACTAAAGTGGACAGACTAAAGTGGAAAGATTAAAGTGGAAAGACTAAAGTGGACAGACTATAGTGCAAAGACTATAGTGGAAAGACTGTAGTGGACAGAATAAAGTGGAGACTATAGTGGAAAGACTAAAGTGGAAAGACTAAAGTGGACAAACTAAAGTGTACACACTGAAGTGGACAGAATAAAGTGGAAAGACCAAAGTGGAAAGACTAAAGTGGACAGAGTATAGTGGAAAGACTAAAGTGGACAGACTAAAGTGGAAAGATTAAAGTGGAAAGACTAAAGTGGAGACTATAGTGGAAAGACTAAAGTGGAAAGACTAAAGTGGACAGAGAATAGTGACAAGACTAAAGTGGACAAACTATAGTGGAAAGACTAAAGTGGACAGACTAAAGTGGAAAGACTAAAGTGGAAAGACTAAAGTGGACAGACTATAGTGGAAAGACTGTAGTGGACAGAATAAAGTGGAGAGTATAGTGGAAAGACTAAAGTGGACAGAGAATAGTGGAAAGACTAAAGAGGACAGACTATAGTGGAAAGACTATAGTGGAAAGACTGTAGTGGACAGAATAAAGTGGAGACTATAGTGGAAAGACTAAAGTGGAAAGACTAAAGTGGACAGACTATACTGGAAAGACTGAAGTGGACAGACTAAAGTGGAAAAACTAAAGTGGAAAGTCTAAAGTGGACAGACTATAGTGAAAAAACTGTAGTGGACAGAATAAAGTGGAGACTATAGTAGAAAGACTAAAGTGGACAGAGAATAGTGGAAGGACTAAAGAGGACAGACTACAGTGGAAAGACTATAGTGGAAAGACTATGGTGGACAGAATAAAGTGGAAACTATAGTGGAAAGACTAAAGTGGACAGAGAATAGTGGAAAGACTAAATTGGAAAGACTGTAGTGGAAAGACTAAAGTGGAAAAACTAAAGTGGAAAGACTAAAGTGGACAGACTATAGTGGAAAGACTATAGTGGAAAGACTGTAGTGGACAGAATAAAGTGGAGACTATAGTGGAAAGACTAAAGTGGACAGAGAATAGTGGAAAGACTAAAGTGGACAGACTATAGTGGAAAGACTATAGTGGAAAGACTGTAATGAGCAGAATAAAGTGGAGACTATAGTGGAAAGACTAGAGTGGAAGGACTCAGTGGAAAGACTAAAGTGTACACACTGAAGTTGACAGAATAAAGTGAAAAGACTAAAGTGGAAAGACTAAAGTGGAAAGACTAAAGTGGACACACTATAATGGAAAGACTATAGTGGAAAGACTGTAGTGGACAGAATAAAGTGGAGACTATAGTGGAAAGACTAAAGTGGACAGAGAATAGTGGAGAGACTAAAGCGGACAGACTATAGTGGAAAGACTAAAGTGGAAAAATAAGTGGAAAGACTAAAGTGGACAGACTATAGTGGAAAGACTATAGTGGAAAGACTGTAGTGGACAGAATAAAGTGGAGACTATAATGGAAAGACTAAAGTGGACAGAGAATAGTGGAAAGACTAAAGTGGACAGTCTATAGTCTAAAGACTATAGTGGAAAGACTGTAGTGAGCAGAATAAAGTGGAGACTATAGTGGAAAGACTAGAGTGGAAAGACTAAAGTGGACAGAGAGTATTGGAAAGACT
Source organism: Branchinecta sandiegonensis (assembly GCA_030848855.1). Taxonomy (NCBI): domain Eukaryota; kingdom Metazoa; phylum Arthropoda; class Branchiopoda; order Anostraca; family Branchinectidae; genus Branchinecta; species Branchinecta sandiegonensis. Next base: position 61,598 of record JAUPMV010000072.1, read on the forward strand.
AAAGTGGAAAGTCTGTAGTGGACAGAATAAAGTGGAGACTATAGTGGAAAGACTAAAGTGGAAAGACTACAGTGGACAGAGAATAGTGGAAAGACTAAAGTGGAAAGACTGTAGTGGACAGAATAAAGTGGAGAGTATAGTGGGAAGACTAAAGTGGAAAGACTAAAGTGGACAGACTATAGTGGAAAGACTATAGTGGAAAGACTGTAGTGGACAGAATAAAGTGGAGAGTATAGTGGAAAGACTAAAGTGGACAGAGAATAGTGGAAAGACTAAAGTGGACAGACTATAGTGGAAAGACTATAGTGTAAAGACTGTAGTGGACAGAATAAAGTGGAGACTATAGTGGAAAGTCTAAAGTGGACAGAGAATAGTGGAAAGACGAAAGTGGAAAGACGGTAGTGGACAGAATAAAGTGGAGACTATAGTGGAAAGACTAAAGTGGAAAGACTAAAGTGGACAGACTATAGTGGAAAGACTGAAGTGGAAAGACTCAGTGGACAGACTAAAGTGTACACACTGAAGTGGACAGAATAAAGTGCAAAGACTAAAGTGGAAAGACTAAAGTGGACAGACTATAGTGGAAAGACTAAAGTGGGCAGACTAAACTGGAAAGATTGAAGTGGAAAGACTAACGTGGACAGACTATAGTGGAAAGACTATAGTGGAAAGACTGTAGTGGACAGAATAAAATGGAGACTATAGTGGAAAGACTAAAGTGGAAAGACTAAAGTGGACAGAGAATAGTGGAAAGACTAAAGTGGACAGACTATAGTGGAAAGACTAAAGTGGACAGACTAAAGTGGAAAGACTAAAGTGGAAAAACTAAAGTGGACAGACTATAGTGGAAAGACTATATGGAAAGACTATAGTGGACAGAATAAAGTGGAGAGTATAGTGGAAAGACTAAAGTGGACAGAGAATAGTGGAAAGACTAAAGTTGACAGACTGTAGTGGAAAGACAATAGTGGAAAGACTGTAGTGGACAGAATAAAGTGGAGACTATAGTGGAAAGACTAAAGTGGAAAGACTAAAGTGGACAGACTATAGTGGAAAGACTGAAGGGGACAGAATAAAGTGGAGAGTATAGTGGAAAGACTAAAGTGGACAGAGAATAGTGGAAAGACTAAAGTGGACAGACTATAGTGGAAAGACTGTAGTGGACAGAATAAAGTGGAGACTATAGTGGAAAGACTAAAGTGGAAAGACTAAAGGGGACAGACTAAAGTGGACAGAATAAAGTGGAAAGACCAAAGTGGAAAGACTAAAGTGGACAGACTATAGTGGAAAGACTAAGGTGGAAAGACTAAAGTGGACAGACTATAGTGGAAAGACTGTAGTGGACAGAATAAAGTGGAGAGTATAGTGGAAAGACTAAAGTGGACAGAGAATAGTGGAAAGACTAAAGTGGACAGACTATAGTGGAAAGACTATAGTGGAAAGACTGTAGTGGACAGAATAAAGTGGAGACTATAGTGGAAAGACTAAAGTGGAAAGACTAAAGTGGACAGACTATAGTGGAAAGACTGAAGTGGACAGACTAAAGTGGACAGAGAATAGTGGAAAGACTAAAGTGGACAGACTATAGTGGAAAGACTATAGTGGAAAGACTGTAGTGGACAGAATAAAGTGGAGACTATAGTGGAAAGACTAAAGTGGAAAGACTATAGTGGAAAGACTAAAGTGGAAAGACTAAAGTGGACAGACTATAGTGGAAAGACTGAAGTGGACAGACTAAAGTGGAAAAACTAAAGTGGAAAGACTAAAGTGGACAGACTATAGTGGAAAGACTGTAGTGGACAGAATAAAGTGGAGACTATAGTGGAAAGACTAAAGTGGACAGAGAATAGTGGAAGGACTAAAGAGGACAGACTACAGTGGAAAGACTATAGTGGAAAGACTATAGAGCACAGAATAAAGTGGAAACTGTAGTGGAAAGACTAAAGTGGACAGAGAATAGTGGAAAGACTAAATTGGAAAGACTGTAGTGGAAAGACTAAAGTGGAAAAACTAAAGTGGAAAGACTAAAGTGGACACACTATAGTGGAAAGACTATAGTGGAAAGACTGTAGTGGACAGAATAAAGTGGAGACTATAGTGGAAAGACTAAAGTGGAAAAATAAGTGGAAAGACTAAAGTGGACAGACTATCGTGGAAAGACTATAGTGGAAAGACTGTAGTGGACAGAATAAAGTGGAGACTATAATGGAAAGACTAAAGTGGACAGAGAATAGTGGAAAGACTAAAGTGGACAGTCTATAGTCTAAAGACTATAGTGGAAAGACTGTAGTGAGCAGAATAAAGTGGAGACTATAGTGGAAAGACTAGAGTGGAAAGACTAAAGTGGACAGAGAGTATTGGAAAGACTAAAGTGGAAAGTCTGTAGTGGACAGAATAAAGTGGAGACTATAGTGGAAAGACTAAAGTGGAAAGACTACAGTGGACAGAGAATAGTAGAAAGACTAAAGTGGAAAGACTGTAGTGGACAGAATAAAGTGGAGACTATAATGGAAAGACTAAAGTGGAAAGACTAAAGTGGACAGACTATAGTGGAAAGACTATAGTGGAAAGACTGTAGTGGACAGAATAAAGTGGAGACTATAGTGGAAAGACTAAAGTGGACAGAGAATAGTGGAAAGACGAAAGTGGAAAGACTGTAGTGGACAGAATAAAGTGGAGACTATAGTGGAAAGACTAAAGTGGAAAGACTAAAGTGGACAGACTATAGTGGAAAGACTGAAGTGGAAAGACTCAGTGGACAGACTAAAGTGGACACACTGAAGTGGACAGAATAAAGTGGAAAGACTAAAGTGGAAAGACTAAAGTGGACAGACTATAGTGGAAAGACTAAAGTAGGCAGACTAAACTGGAAAGATTGAAGTGGAAAGACTAACGTGGACAGACTATAGTGGAAAGACTATAGCGGAAAGACTGTAGTGGACAGAATAAAATGGAGACTATAGTGGAAAGACTAAAGTGGAAAGACTAAAGTGGACAGAGAATAGTGGAAAGACTAAAGTGGACAGACTATAGTGGAAAGACTAAAGTGGACAGACTAAAGTGGAAAGACTAAAGTGGAAAAACTAAAGTGGACAGACTATAGTGGAAAGACTATATGGAAAGACTATAGTGGACAGAATAAAGTGGAGATTATAGTGGAAAGACTAAAGTGGACAGAGAATAGTGGAAAGACTAAAGTTGACAGACTGTAGTGGAAAGACAATAGTGGAAAGACTGTAGTGGACAGAATAAAGTGGAGACTATAGTGGAAAGACTAAAGTGGAAAGACTAAAGTGGACAGACTATAGTGGAAAGACTGAAGGGGACAGAATAAAGTGGAGAGTATAGTGGAAAGACTAAAGTGGACAGAGAATAGTGGAAAGACTAAAGTGGACAGACTATAGTGGAAAGACTGTAGTGGACAGACTAAAGTGGACAGAATAAAGTGGAAAGACCAAAGTGGAAAGACTAAAGTGGACAGACTATAGTGGAAAGACTAAAGTGGACAGACTAAAGTGGAAAGATTAAAGTGGAAAGACTAAAGTGGACAGACTATAGTGGAAAGACTATAGTGGAAAGACTGTAGTGGACAGAATAAAGTGGAGACTCTAGTGGAAAGACTAAAGTGGAAAGACTAAAGTGGAAAGACTAAAGTGGACAGAGAATAGTGAAAAGACTAAAGTGGACAAACTATAGTGGAAAGACTAAAGTGGACAGACTAAAGTGGAAAGACTAAGGTGGAAAGACTAAAGTGGACAGACTATATTGGAAAGACTGTAGTGGACAGAATAAAGTGGAGAGTATAGTGGAAAGACTAAAGTGGAAAGAGAATAGTGGAAAGACTAAAGTGGACAGACTAAAGTGGAAAGACTAAAGTGGACAGACTAAAGTGGAAAGATTAAAGTGGAAAGACTAAAGTGGACAGACTATAGTGCAAAGACTATAGTGGAAAGACTGTAGTGGACAGAATAAAGTGGAGACTATAGTGGAAAGACTAAAGTGGAAAGACTAAAGTGGACAAACTAAAGTGTACACACTGAAGTGGACAGAATAAAGTGGAAAGACCAAAGTGGAAAGACTAAAGTGGACAGAGTATAGTGGAAAGACTAAAGTGGACAGACTAAAGTGGAAAGATTAAAGTGGAAAGACTAAAGTGGAGACTATAGTGGAAAGACTAAAGTGGAAAGACTAAAGTGGACAGAGAATAGTGACAAGACTAAAGTGGACAAACTATAGTGGAAAGACTAAAGTGGACAGACTAAAGTGGAAAGACTAAAGTGGAAAGACTAAAGTGGACAGACTATAGTGGAAAGACTGTAGTGGACAGAATAAAGTGGAGAGTATAGTGGAAAGACTAAAGTGGACAGAGAATAGTGGAAAGACTAAAGAGGACAGACTATAGTGGAAAGACTATAGTGGAAAGACTGTAGTGGACAGAATAAAGTGGAGACTATAGTGGAAAGACTAAAGTGGAAAGACTAAAGTGGACAGACTATACTGGAAAGACTGAAGTGGACAGACTAAAGTGGAAAAACTAAAGTGGAAAGTCTAAAGTGGACAGACTATAGTGAAAAAACTGTAGTGGACAGAATAAAGTGGAGACTATAGTAGAAAGACTAAAGTGGACAGAGAATAGTGGAAGGACTAAAGAGGACAGACTACAGTGGAAAGACTATAGTGGAAAGACTATGGTGGACAGAATAAAGTGGAAACTATAGTGGAAAGACTAAAGTGGACAGAGAATAGTGGAAAGACTAAATTGGAAAGACTGTAGTGGAAAGACTAAAGTGGAAAAACTAAAGTGGAAAGACTAAAGTGGACAGACTATAGTGGAAAGACTATAGTGGAAAGACTGTAGTGGACAGAATAAAGTGGAGACTATAGTGGAAAGACTAAAGTGGACAGAGAATAGTGGAAAGACTAAAGTGGACAGACTATAGTGGAAAGACTATAGTGGAAAGACTGTAATGAGCAGAATAAAGTGGAGACTATAGTGGAAAGACTAGAGTGGAAGGACTCAGTGGAAAGACTAAAGTGTACACACTGAAGTTGACAGAATAAAGTGAAAAGACTAAAGTGGAAAGACTAAAGTGGAAAGACTAAAGTGGACACACTATAATGGAAAGACTATAGTGGAAAGACTGTAGTGGACAGAATAAAGTGGAGACTATAGTGGAAAGACTAAAGTGGACAGAGAATAGTGGAGAGACTAAAGCGGACAGACTATAGTGGAAAGACTAAAGTGGAAAAATAAGTGGAAAGACTAAAGTGGACAGACTATAGTGGAAAGACTATAGTGGAAAGACTGTAGTGGACAGAATAAAGTGGAGACTATAATGGAAAGACTAAAGTGGACAGAGAATAGTGGAAAGACTAAAGTGGACAGTCTATAGTCTAAAGACTATAGTGGAAAGACTGTAGTGAGCAGAATAAAGTGGAGACTATAGTGGAAAGACTAGAGTGGAAAGACTAAAGTGGACAGAGAGTATTGGAAAGACTAAAGTGGAAAGTCTGTAGTGGACAGAATAAAGTGGAGACTATAGTGGAAAGACTAAAGTGGAAAGACTACAGTGGACAGAGAATAGTGGAAAGACTAAAGTGGAAAGACTGTAGTGGACAGAATAAAGTGGAGAGTATAGTGGGAAGACTAAAGTGGAAAGACTAAAGTGGACAGACTATAGTGGAAAGACTATAGTGGAAAGACTGTAGTGGACAGAATAAAGTGGAGAGTATAGTGGAAAGACTAAAGTGGACAGAGAATAGTGGAAAGACTAAAGTGGACAGACTATAGTGGAAAGACTATAGTGTAAAGACTGTAGTGGACAGAATAAAGTGGAGACTATAGTGGAAAGTCTAAAGTGGACAGAGAATAGTGGAAAGACGAAAGTGGAAAGACGGTAGTGGACAGAATAAAGTGGAGACTATAGTGGAAAGACTAAAGTGGAAAGACTAAAGTGGACAGACTATAGTGGAAAGACTGAAGTGGAAAGACTCAGTGGACAGACTAAAGTGTACACACTGAAGTGGACAGAATAAAGTGCAAAGACTAAAGTGGAAAGACTAAAGTGGACAGACTATAGTGGAAAGACTAAAGTGGGCAGACTAAACTGGAAAGATTGAAGTGGAAAGACTAACGTGGACAGACTATAGTGGAAAGACTATAGTGGAAAGACTGTAGTGGACAGAATAAAATGGAGACTATAGTGGAAAGACTAAAGTGGAAAGACTAAAGTGGACAGAGAATAGTGGAAAGACTAAAGTGGACAGACTATAGTGGAAAGACTAAAGTGGACAGACTAAAGTGGAAAGACTAAAGTGGAAAAACTAAAGTGGACAGACTATAGTGGAAAGACTATATGGAAAGACTATAGTGGACAGAATAAAGTGGAGAGTATAGTGGAAAGACTAAAGTGGACAGAGAATAGTGGAAAGACTAAAGTTGACAGACTGTAGTGGAAAGACAATAGTGGAAAGACTGTAGTGGACAGAATAAAGTGGAGACTATAGTGGAAAGACTAAAGTGGAAAGACTAAAGTGGACAGACTATAGTGGAAAGACTGAAGGGGACAGAATAAAGTGGAGAGTATAGTGGAAAGACTAAAGTGGACAGAGAATAGTGGAAAGACTAAAGTGGACAGACTATAGTGGAAAGACTGTAGTGGACAGAATAAAGTGGAGACTATAGTGGAAAGACTAAAGTGGAAAGACTAAAGGGGACAGACTAAAGTGGACAGAATAAAGTGGAAAGACCAAAGTGGAAAGACTAAAGTGGACAGACTATAGTGGAAAGACTAAGGTGGAAAGACTAAAGTGGACAGACTATAGTGGAAAGACTGTAGTGGACAGAATAAAGTGGAGAGTATAGTGGAAAGACTAAAGTGGACAGAGAATAGTGGAAAGACTAAAGTGGACAGACTATAGTGGAAAGACTATAGTGGAAAGACTGTAGTGGACAGAATAAAGTGGAGACTATAGTGGAAAGACTAAAGTGGAAAGACTAAAGTGGACAGACTATAGTGGAAAGACTGAAGTGGACAGACTAAAGTGGACAGAGAATAGTGGAAAGACTAAAGTGGACAGACTATAGTGGAAAGACTATAGTGGAAAGACTGTAGTGGACAGAATAAAGTGGAGACTATAGTGGAAAGACTAAAGTGGAAAGACTATAGTGGAAAGACTAAAGTGGAAAGACTAAAGTGGACAGACTATAGTGGAAAGACTGAAGTGGACAGACTAAAGTGGAAAAACTAAAGTGGAAAGACTAAAGTGGACAGACTATAGTGGAAAGACTGTAGTGGACAGAATAAAGTGGAGACTATAGTGGAAAGACTAAAGTGGACAGAGAATAGTGGAAGGACTAAAGAGGACAGACTACAGTGGAAAGACTATAGTGGAAAGACTATAGAGCACAGAATAAAGTGGAAACTGTAGTGGAAAGACTAAAGTGGACAGAGAATAGTGGAAAGACTAAATTGGAAAGACTGTAGTGGAAAGACTAAAGTGGAAAAACTAAAGTGGAAAGACTAAAGTGGACACACTATAGTGGAAAGACTATAGTGGAAAGACTGTAGTGGACAGAATAAAGTGGAGACTATAGTGGAAAGACTAAAGTGGAAAAATAAGTGGAAAGACTAAAGTGGACAGACTATCGTGGAAAGACTATAGTGGAAAGACTGTAGTGGACAGAATAAAGTGGAGACTATAATGGAAAGACTAAAGTGGACAGAGAATAGTGGAAAGACTAAAGTGGACAGTCTATAGTCTAAAGACTATAGTGGAAAGACTGTAGTGAGCAGAATAAAGTGGAGACTATAGTGGAAAGACTAGAGTGGAAAGACTAAAGTGGACAGAGAGTATTGGAAAGACTAAAGTGGAAAGTCTGTAGTGGACAGAATAAAGTGGAGACTATAGTGGAAAGACTAAAGTGGAAAGACTACAGTGGACAGAGAATAGTAGAAAGACTAAAGTGGAAAGACTGTAGTGGACAGAATAAAGTGGAGACTATAATGGAAAGACTAAAGTGGAAAGACTAAAGTGGACAGACTATAGTGGAAAGACTATAGTGGAAAGACTGTAGTGGACAGAATAAAGTGGAGACTATAGTGGAAAGACTAAAGTGGACAGAGAATAGTGGAAAGACGAAAGTGGAAAGACTGTAGTGGACAGAATAAAGTGGAGACTATAGTGGAAAGACTAAAGTGGAAAGACTAAAGTGGACAGACTATAGTGGAAAGACTGAAGTGGAAAGACTCAGTGGACAGACTAAAGTGGACACACTGAAGTGGACAGAATAAAGTGGAAAGACTAAAGTGGAAAGACTAAAGTGGACAGACTATAGTGGAAAGACTAAAGTAGGCAGACTAAACTGGAAAGATTGAAGTGGAAAGACTAACGTGGACAGACTATAGTGGAAAGACTATAGCGGAAAGACTGTAGTGGACAGAATAAAATGGAGACTATAGTGGAAAGACTAAAGTGGAAAGACTAAAGTGGACAGAGAATAGTGGAAAGACTAAAGTGGACAGACTATAGTGGAAAGACTAAAGTGGACAGACTAAAGTGGAAAGACTAAAGTGGAAAAACTAAAGTGGACAGACTATAGTGGAAAGACTATATGGAAAGACTATAGTGGACAGAATAAAGTGGAGATTATAGTGGAAAGACTAAAGTGGACAGAGAATAGTGGAAAGACTAAAGTTGACAGACTGTAGTGGAAAGACAATAGTGGAAAGACTGTAGTGGACAGAATAAAGTGGAGACTATAGTGGAAAGACTAAAGTGGAAAGACTAAAGTGGACAGACTATAGTGGAAAGACTGAAGGGGACAGAATAAAGTGGAGAGTATAGTGGAAAGACTAAAGTGGACAGAGAATAGTGGAAAGACTAAAGTGGACAGACTATAGTGGAAAGACTGTAGTGGACAGACTAAAGTGGACAGAATAAAGTGGAAAGACCAAAGTGGAAAGACTAAAGTGGACAGACTATAGTGGAAAGACTAAAGTGGACAGACTAAAGTGGAAAGATTAAAGTGGAAAGACTAAAGTGGACAGACTATAGTGGAAAGACTATAGTGGAAAGACTGTAGTGGACAGAATAAAGTGGAGACTCTAGTGGAAAGACTAAAGTGGAAAGACTAAAGTGGAAAGACTAAAGTGGACAGAGAATAGTGAAAAGACTAAAGTGGACAAACTATAGTGGAAAGACTAAAGTGGACAGACTAAAGTGGAAAGACTAAGGTGGAAAGACTAAAGTGGACAGACTATATTGGAAAGACTGTAGTGGACAGAATAAAGTGGAGAGTATAGTGGAAAGACTAAAGTGGAAAGAGAATAGTGGAAAGACTAAAGTGGACAGACTATAGTGGAAAGACTATAGTGGAAAGACTGTAGTGGACAGAATAAAGTGGAGACTATAGTGGAAAGACTAAAGTGGAAAGACTAAAGTGGACAGACTATAGTGGAAAGACTGAAGTGGACAGACTAAAGTGGAAAAACTAAAGTGGAAAGACTAAAGTGGACAGACTATAGTGGAAAGACTGTAGTGGACAGAATAAAGTGGAGACTATAGTGGAAAGACTAAAGTGGACAGAGAATAGTGGAAGGACTAAAGAGGACAGACTACAGTGGAAAGACTATAGTGGAAAGACTATAGAGGACAGAATAAAGTGGAAACTGTAGTGGAAAGACTAAAGTGGACAGAGAATAGTGGAAAGACTAAATTGGAAAGACTGTAGTGGAAAGACTAAAGTGGAAAAACTAAAGTGGAAAGACTAAAGTGGACACACTATAGTGGAAAGACTATAGTTGAAAGACTGTAGTGGACAGAATAAAGTGGAGACTATAGTGGAAAGACTAAAGTGGACAGAGAATAGTGGAAAGACTAAAGTGGACAGACTATAGTGGAAAGACTATAGTGGAAAGACTGTAATGAGCAGAATAAAGTGGAGACTATAGTGGAAAGACTAGAGTGGAAGGACTCAGTGGAAAGACTGAAGTGTACACACTGAAGTTGACAGAATAAAGTGGATAGACTAAAGTGGAAAGACTAAAGTGGAAAGACTATAGTGGAAAGTCTAAAGTGGAGAGACTAAAGTGGAAAGACTAAAGTGGACAGACTGTAATGGAAATACTATAGTGGAAAGACTGTAGTGGACAGAATAAAGTGGAGACTATAGTGGAAAGACTAAAGTGGACAGAGAATAGTGGAAAGACTAAAGTGGACAGACTATAGTGGAAAGACTAAAGTAGACAAATAAGTGGAAAGACTAAAGTGGACAGACTATAGTGGAAAGACTATAGTGGAAAGACTGTAGTGGACAGAATAAAGTGGAGACTATAGTGGAAAGACTAAAGTGGACAGAGAATAGTGGAAAGACTAAAGTGGACAGACCATAGTCTAAAGACTATAGTGGAAAGACTGTAGTGAGCAGAATAAAGTGGAGACTACAGTGGAAAGACTAGAGTGGAAAGACTAAAGTGGACAGAGAGTATTGGAAAGACTAAAGTGGAAAGTCTGTAGTGGACAGAATAAAGTGGAGACTATAGTGGAAAGACTAAAGTGGAAAGACTAAAGTGGATAGAGAATAGTGGAAAGACTAAAGTGGAAAGACTGTAGAGGACAGAATAAAGTGGGGACTATAGTGGAAAGACTAAAGTGGAAAGACTAAAGTGGACAGACTATATTGGAAAGACTATAGTGGAAAGACTGTAGTGGACAGAATAAAGTGGAGACTATAGTGAAAAGACTAAAGTAGACAGAGAATAGTGGAAAGACTAAAGTGGATAGACTATAGTGGAAAGACTATAGTGGAAAGACTGTAGTGGACAGAATAAAGTGGAGAGTATAGTGGAAAGACTAAAGTGGACAGAGAATAGTGGAAAGACTAAAGTGGACAGACTATAGTGGAAAGACTATAGTGGAGAGACTGTAGTGGACAGAATAAATTGGAGACTATAGTGGAAATACTAAAGTGGAAAGACTAAAGTGGACAGACTATAGTGGAAAGACTGAAGTGGACAGACTAAAGTGGAAAAACTAAAGTGGAAAGACTAAAGTGGACAGACTATAGTGGAAAGACTATAGTGGAAAGACTGTAGTGGACAGAATAAAGTGGAGAGTATAGTGGAAAGACTAAAGTGGACAGAGAATAGTGGAAAGACTAAAGTGGACAGACTATAGTGGAAAGACTATAGTGTAAAGACTGTAGTGGACAGAATAAAGTGGAGACTATAGTGGAAAGACTAAAGTGGACAGAGAATAGTGGAAAGACGAAAGTGGAAAGACTGTAGTGGACAGAATAAATTGGAGACTATAGTGGAAAGACTAAAGTGGAAAGACTAAAGTGGACAGACTATAGTGGAAAGACTGAAGTGGAAAGACTCAGTTGACAGACTAAAGTGTACACACTGAAGTGGACAGAATAAAGTGGAAAGACTAAAGTGGAAAGACTAAAGTGGACAGACTATAGTGGAAAGACTAAAGTGGGCAGACAAAACTGGAAAGATTGAAGTGGAAAGACTAACGTGGACAGACTATAGTGGAAAGACTATAGTGGAAAGACTGTAGTGGACAGAATAAAATGGAGACTATAGTGGAAAGACTAAAGTGGAAAGACTAAAGTGGACAGACTATAGTGGAAAGACTGATGTGGAAAGACTCAGTGGACAGACTAAAGTGTCCACACTGAATTGGACAGAATAAAGCGGACAGACTAAAGTGGAAAGATTAAAGTGGAAAGACTAACGTGGACAGACTATAGTGGAAAGACTATAGTGGAAAGACTGTAGTGGACAGAATAAAGTGGAGACTATAGTGGAAAGACTAAAGTGGAAAGACCAAAGTGGACAGAGAATAGGGGAAAGACTAAAGTGGACAGACTATAGTGGAAAGACTAAAGTGGACAGACTAAAGTGGAAAGACTAAAGTGGAAAGACTAAAGAGGACAGACTATAGTGGAAAGACTATATGGAAAGACTATAGTGGACAAAATAAAGTGGGGAGTGTAGTGGAAAGACTAAAGTGGACAGAGAATAGTGGAAAGACTAAAGTTGACAGACTGTAGTGGAAAGACTATAGTGGAAAGACTGTAGTGGACAGAATAAAGTGGAGACTATAGTGGAAAGAATAAAGTGGAAAGACTAAAGTGGACAGAGAATAGTGGAAAGACTAAAGTGGAAAGACTATAGTGGAAAGACTGTAGTGGACAGAATAAAGTGGAGACTATAGTGGAAAGACTAAAGTGGACAGAGAATAGTGGAAAGACGAAAGTGGAAAGACTGTAGTGGACAGAATAAAGTGGAAAGACTAAAGTGGAAAGACTAAAGTGGACAGATTATAGTGGAAAGACTAAAGCGGACAGACTAAAGTGGAAAGATTAAAGGTGGAAAGACTAACGTGGACAGACTATAGTGGAAAGACTATAGTGGAAAGACTGTAGTGGACAGAATAAAGGGGAGACTATAGTGGAAAGACTAAAGTGGAAAGACTAAAGTGGACAGAGAATAGTGGAAAGACTAAAGTGGACAGATTATAGTGGAAAGACTAAAGTGGACAGACTAAAGTGGAAACACTAAAGTGGAAAGACTAAAGTGGACAGACTATAGTGGAAAGACTATATGGAAAGACTATAGTGGACAGAATAAAGTGGAGAGTATAGTGGAAAGACTAAAGTGGACAGAGAATAGTGGAAAGACTAAAGTTGACAGACTGTAGTGGAAAGACTATAGTGGAAAGACTGTAGTGGACAGAATAAAGTGGAGACTATAGTGGAACGACTAAAGTGGACAGAGAATGGTGGAAAGACTAAAGTGGACAGACTATAGTGGAAAGACTGTAGTGGACATAATAAAGTGGAGACTATAGTGGGAAGACTAAAGTGGACAGAAAATAGTGGAAAGACTAAATTGGAAAGACTGTAGTGGACAGAATAAAGTGGAGACTATTGTGGAAAGACTAAAGTGGAAAGACTAAAGTGGACAGACTATAGTGGAAAGACTGAAGTGGAAAGACTCAGTGGACAGACTAAAGTGTAAACACTGAAATGGACAGAATAAAGTGGAAAGACTAAAGTGGAAAGACTAAAGTGGATGGACTATAGTTGAAAGACTAAAGTGGACAGACTAAAGTGGAAAAACTAAAGTGGAAAGACTAAAGTGGACAGACTAAAATCGAAAGATTAAAGTGGAAAGACTAAAGTGGACAGACTATAGTGGAAAGACTATAGTGGAAAGACTGTAGTGGAGAGAATAAAGTGGAGACTATAGTGGAAAGACTAAAGTGGACAGAGAATAGTGGAAAGACTAAAGTGGACAGACTATAGTGGAAAGACTTAAGTGGACAGACTAAAGTGGAAAGACTAAAGTGGAAAGACTAAAGTGGACAGACTATAGTGGAAAGACTATAGTGGAAAAACTGTAGTGGAAAGAATAAAGTGGAGACTATAGTGGAAAGACTAAAGTGGACAGAGAATAGTGGAAAGACTAAAGTGGACAGAATAAAGTGGAGACTATAGTGGAAAGACTAAAGTGGACAGAGAATAGTGGAAAGACTATAGTAGAAAGACTGTAGTGGACAGAATAAAGTGGAGACTATAGTGGAAAGACTAAAGTGGACAGAGAATAGTGGAAAGACTATAGTGGAAAGACTAAAGTGGACAGACTAAAATGGAAAGATTAAAGTGGAAAGACTAAAGTGGACAGACTATAGTGGAAAGACTGAAGTGGACAGAATAAAGTGGAGAGTATAGTGGAAAGACTGAAGTGGACAGAGAATAGTGGATAGACTAAAGTGGACAGACTATAGTGGAAAGACTGTAGTGGACAGAATAAAGTGGAGACTATAGTGGAAAGACTAAAGTGGAAAGACTAAAGTGGACAGACTAAAGTGTACAAACTGAAGTGGACAGAATAAAGTGGAAAGACCAAAGTGGAAAGACTAAAGTGGACAGACTATAGTGGAAAGACTAAAGTGGACAGACTAAAGTGGAAAGATTAAAGTGGAAAGACTAAAGTGGACAGACTATAGTGCAAAGACTATAGTGGAAAGACTGTAGTGGACAGAATAAAGTGGAGACTATAGTGGAAAGACTAAAGTGGAAAGACTAAAGTGGACAAACTAAAGTGTACACACTGAAGTGGACAGAATAAAGTGGAAAGACCAAAGTGGAAAGACTAAAGTGGACAGACTATAGTTGAAAGACTAAAGTGGACAGACTAAAGTGGAAAGATTAAAGTGGAAAGACTAAAGTGGAGACTATAGTGGAAAGACTAAAGTGGAAAGACTAAAGTGGACAGAGAATAGTGAAAAGACTAAAGTGGACAAACTATAGTGGAAAGACTAAAGTGGACAGACTAAAGTGGACAGACTATACTGGAAAGACTGAAGTGGACAGACTAAAGTGGAAAAACTAAAGTGGAAAGTCTAAAGTGGACAGACTATAGTGAAAAAACTGTAGTGGACAGAATAAAGTGGAGACTATAGTAGAAAGACTAAAGTGGACAGAGAATAGTGGAAGGACTAAAGAGGACAGACTACAGTGGAAAGACTATAGTGGAAAGACTATGGTGGACAGAATAAAGTGGAAACTATAGTGGAAAGACTAAAGTAGACAGAGAATAGTGGAAAGACTAAATTGGAAAGACTGTAGTGGAAAGACTAAAGTGGAAAAACTAAAGTGGAAAGACTAAAGTGGACAGACTATAGTGGAAAGACTATAGTGGAAAGACTGTAGTGGACAGAATAAAGTGGAGACTGTAGTGGAAAGACTAAAGTGGACAGAGAATAGTGGAAAGACTAAAGTGGACAGACTATAGTGGAAAGACTATAGTGGAAAGACTGTAATGAGCAGAATAAAGTGGAGACTATAGTGGAAAGACTAGAGTGGAAGGACTCAGTGGAAAGACTAAAGTGTACACACTGAAGTTGACAGAATAAAGTGGAAAGACTAAAGTGGAAAGACTAAAGTGGAAAGACTAAAGTGGACACGCTATAATGGAAAGACTATAGTGGAAAGACTGTAGTGGACAGAATAAAGTGGAGACTACAGTGGAAAGACTAAAGTGGACAGAGAATAGTGGAGAGACTAAAGCGGACAGACTATAGTGGAAAGACTAAAGTGGAAAAATAAGTGGAAAGACTAAAGTGGACAGACTATAGTGGAAAGACTATAGTGGAAAGACTGTAGTGGACAGAATAAAGTGGAGACTATAGTGGAAAGACTAAAGTGGACAGAGAATAGTGGAAAGACTAAAGTGGACAGTCTATAGTCTAAAGACTATAGTGGAAAGACTGTAGTGAGCAGAATAAAGTGGAGGCTATAGTGGAAAGACTAGAGTGGAAAGACTAAAGTGGACAGAGAGTATTGGAAAGACTAAAGTGGAAAGTCTGTAGTGGACAGAATAAAGTGGAGACTATAGTGGAAAGACTAAAGTGGAAAGACTACAGTGGACAGAGAATAGTGGAAAGACTAAAGTGGAAAGACTGTAGTGGACAGAATAAAGTGGAGACTATAGTGGAAAGACTAAAGTGGAAAGACTAAAGTGGACAGACTATAGTGGAAAGACTATAGTGGAAAGACTGTAGTGGACAGAATAAAGTGGAGAGTATACTGGAAAGACTAAAGTGGACAGAGAATAGTGGAAAGACTAAAGTGGACAGACTATAGTGGAAAGACTATAGTGTAAAGACTGTAGTGGACAGAATAAAGTGGAGACTATAGTGGAAAGACTAAAGTGGACAGAGAATAGTGGAAAGACGAAAGTGGAAAGACTGTAGTGGACAGAATAAAGTGGAGACTATAGTGGAAAGACTAAAGTGGAAAGACTAAAGTGGACAGACTATAGTGGAAAGACTGAAGTGGAAAGACTCAGTGGACAGACTAAAGTGTACACACTGAAGTGGACAGAATAAAGTGGAAAGACTAAAGTGGAAAGACTAAAGTGGACAGACTATAGTGGAAAGACTAAAGTGGGCAGACTAAACTGGAAAGATTGAAGTGGAAAGACTAACGTGGACAGACTATAGTGGAAAGACTATAGTGGAAAGACTGTAGTGGACAGAATAAAATGGAGACTATAGTGGAAAGACTAAAGTGGAAAGACTAAAGTGGACAGAGAATAGTGGAAAGACTAAAGTGGACAGACTATAGTGGAAAGACTAAAGTGGACAGACTAAAGTGGAAAGACTAAAGTGGAAAGACTAAAGTGGACAGAATAAAGTGGAGAGTATAGTGGAAAGACTAAAGTGGACAGAGAATAGTAGAAAGACTAAACTTGACAGACTGTGGTGGAAAGACAATAGTGGAAAGACTGTAGTGGACAGAATAAAGTGGAGACTATAGTGGAAAGACTAAAGTGGAAAGACTAAAGTGGACAGACTATAGTGGAAAGACTGAAGTGGACAGACTAAAGTGGAAAAACTAAAGTGGAAAGACTAAAGTGGACAGACTATAGTGGAAAGACTGTAGTGGACAGAATAAAGTGGAGACTATAGTGGAAAGACTAAAGTGGACAGAGAATAGTGGAAGGACTAAAGAGGACAGACTACAGTGGAAAGACTATAGTGGAAAGACTATAGAGGACAGAATAAAGTGGAAACTGTAGTGGAAAGACTAAAGTGGACAGAGAATAGTGGAAAGACTAAATTGGAAAGACTGTAGTGGAAAGACTAAAGTGGAAAAACTATAGTGGAAAGACTAAAGTGGACAGAGAATAGTGGAAGGACTAAAGAGGACAGACTACAGTGGAAAGACTATAGTGGAAAGACTGTAGTGGACAGAATAAAGTGGAGAGTATACTGGAAAGACTAAAGTGGACAGAGAATAGTGGAAAGACTAAAGTGGACAGACTATAGTGGAAAGACTATAGTGTAAAGACTGTAGTGGACAGAATAAAGTGGAGACTATAGTGGAAAGACTAAAGTGGACAGAGAATAGTGGAAAGACGAAAGTGGAAAGACTGTAGTGGACAGAATAAAGTGGAGACTATAGTGGAAAGACTAAAGTGGAAAGACTAAAGTGGACAGACTATAGTGGAAAGACTGAAGTGGAAAGACTCAGTGGACAGACTAAAGTGTACACACTGAAGTGGACAGAATAAAGTGGAAAGACTAAAGTGGAAAGACTAAAGTGGACAGACTATAGTGGAAAGACTAAAGTGGGCAGACTAAACTGGAAAGATTGAAGTGGAAAGACTAACGGGGACAGACTATAGTGGAAAGACTATAGTGGAAAGACTGTAGTGGACAGAATAAAATGGAGACTATAGTGGAAAGACTAAAGTGGAAAGACTAAAGTGGACAGAGAATAGTGGAAAGACTAAAGTGGACAGACTATAGTGGAAAGACTAAAGTGGACAGACTAAAGTGGAAAGACTAAAGTGGAAAGACTAAAGTGGACAGACTATAGTGGAAAGACTATATGGAAAGACTATAGTGGACAGAGAATAGTGGAAAGACTAAACTTGACAGACTGAAGTGGACAGACTAAAGTGGAAAAACTAAAGTGGAAAGACTAAAGTGGACAGACTATAGTGGAAAGACTGTAGTGGACAGAATAAAGTGGAGAGTATAGTGGAAAGACTAAAGTGGACAGAGAATAGTGGAAAGACTAAACTTGACAGACTGAAGTGGACAGACTAAAGTGGAAAAACTAAAGTGGAAAGACTAAAGTGGACAGACTATAGTGGAAAGACTGTAGTGGACAGAATAAAGTGGAGACTATAGTGGAAAGACTAAAGTGGACAGAGAATAGTGGAAGGACTAAAGAGGACAGACTACAGTGGAAAGACTATAGTGGAAAGACTATAGAGGACAGAATAAAGTGGAAACTGTAGTGGAAAGACTAAAGTGGACAGAGAATAGTGGAAAGACTAAATTGGAAAGACTGTAGTGGAAAGACTAAAGTGGAAAAACTAAAGTGGAAAGACTAAAGTGGACACACTATAGTGGAAAGACTATAGTGGAAAGAGAATAGTGGAAAGACTAAAGTGGACAGACTATAGTGGAAAGACTATAGTGGAAAGACTGTAATGAGCAGAATAAAGTGGAGACTATAGTGGAAAGACTAGAGTGGAAGGACTCAGTGGAAAGACTAAAGTGTACACACTGAAGTTGACAGAATAAAGTGGAGACTATAGTGGAAAGACTAAAGTGGAAAGACTAAAGTGGACAGACTATAGTGGAAAGACTATAGTGGAAAGACTGTAGTGGACAGAATAAAGTGGACAGAGAATAGTGGAAAGACTAAAGTGGACAGACTATAGTGGAAAGACTATAGTGTAAAGACTGTAGTGGACAGAATAAAGTGGAGACTATAGTGGAAAGACTAAAGTGGACAGAGAATAGTGGAAAGACGAAAGTGGAAAGACTGTAGTGGACAGAATAAAGTGGAGACTATAGTGGAAAGACTAAAGTGGAAAGACTAAAGTGGACAGACTATAGTGGAAAGACTGAAGTGGAAAGACTCAGTGGACAGACTAAAGTGTACACACTGAAGTGGACAGAATAAAGTGGAAAGACTAAAGTGGAAAGACTAAAGTGGACAGACTATAGTGGAAAGACTATAGTGGGCAGACTAAACTGGAAAGATTGAAGTGGAAAGACTAACGTGGACAGACTATAGTGGAAAGACTATAGTGGAAAGACTGTAGTGGACAGAATAAAATGGAGACTATAGTGGAAAGACTAAAGTGGAAAGACTAAAGTGGACAGAGAATAGTGGAAAGACTAGAGTGGACAGACTATAGTGGAAAGACTAAAGTGGACAGACTAAAGTGGAAAGACTAAAGTGGAAAGACTAAAGTGGAAAGACTAAAGTGGACAGACTATAGTGGAAAGACTATATGGAAAGACTATAGTGGACAGAATAAAAGACTAAAGACTAAAGTGGACAGAGAATAGTGGAAAGACTAAACTTGACAGACTGTAGTGGAAAGACAATAGTGGAAAGACTGTAGTGGACAGAATAAAGTGGAGACTATAGTGGAAAGACTAAAGTGGGAAGACTAAAGTGGACAGACTATAGTGGAAAGACTGAAGTGGACAGACTAAAGTGGAAAAACTAAAGTGGAAAGACTAAAGTGGACAGACTATAGTGGAAAGACTGTAGTGGACAGAATAAAGTGGAGACTATAGTGGAAAGACTAAAGTGGACAGAGAATAGTGGAAGGACTAAAGAGGACAGACTACAGTGGAAAGACTATAGTGGAAAGACTATAGAGGACAGAATAAAGTGGAAACTGTAGTGGAAAGACTAAAGTGGACAGAGAATAGTGGAAAGACTAAATTGGAAAGACTGTAGTGGAAAGACTAAAGTGGAAAAACTAAAGTGGAAAGACTAAAGTGGACACACTATAGTGGAAAGACTATAGTGGAAAGACTGTAGTGGACAGAATAAAGTGGAGACTATAGTGGAAAGACTAAAGTGGACAGAGAATAGTGGAAAGACCAAAGTGGACAGACTATAGTGGAAAGACTATAGTGGAAAGACTGTAATGAGCAGAATAAAGTGGAGACTATAGTGGAAAGACTAGAGTGGAAGGACTCAGTGGAAAGACTAAAGTGTACACACTGAAGTTGACAGAATAAAGTGGAAAGACTAAAGTGGAAAGACTAAAGTGGATAGACTATAGTGGAAAGTCTAAAGTGGAGAGACTAAAGTGGAAAGACTAAAGTGGACAGACTATAATGGAAATACTATAGTGGAAAGACTGTAGTGGACAGAATAAAGTGGAGACTATAGTGGAAAGACTAAAGTGGACAGAGAATAGTGGAAAGACTAAAGTGGACAGACTATAGTGGAAAGACTAAAGTAGACAAATAAGTGGAAAGACTAAAGTGGACAGACTATAGTGGAAAGACTATAGTGGAAAGACTGTAGTGGATAGAATAAAGTGGAGACTATAGTGGAAAGACTAAAGTGGACAGAGAATAGTGGAAAGACTAAAGTGGACAGACTATAGTCTAAAGACTATAGTGGAAAGACTGTAGTGAGCAGAATAAAGTGGAGACTATAGTGGAAAGACTAGAGTGGAAAGACTAAAGTGGACAGAGAATAGTGGAAAGACTAAAGTGGACAGAATAAAGTGGAGACTATAGTGGAAAGACTAAAGTGGACAGAGAATAGTGGAAAGACTATAGTAGAAAGACTGTAGTTGACAGAATAAAGTGGAGACTATAGTGGAAAGACTAAAGTGGACAGAGAATAGTGGAAAGACTATAGTGGAAAGACTAAAGTGGACAGACTAAAATGGAAAGATTAAAGTGGAAAGACTAAACTGGACAGACTATAGTGGAAAGACTAAAGTGGACAGAATAAAGTGGAGAGTTTAGTGGAAAGACTAAAGTGGACAGAGAATAGTGGATAGACTAAAGTGGACAGACTATAGTGGAAAGACTGTAGTGGACAGAATAAAGTGGAGACTATAGTGGAAAGACTAAAGTGGAAAGACTAAAGTGGACAGACTAAAGTGTACACACTGAAGTGGACAGAATAAAGTGGAAAGACCAAAGTGGAAAGACTAAAGTGGACAGACTATAGTGGAAAGACTAAAGTGGACAGACTAAAGTGGAAAGATTAAAGTGGAAAGACTAAAGTGGACAGACTATAGTGCAAAGACTATAGTGGAAAGACTGTAGTGGACAGAATAAAGTGGAGACTATAGTGGAAAGACTAAAGTGGAAAGACTAAAGTGGACAAACTAAAGTGTACACACTGAAGTGGACAGAATAAAGTGGAAAGACCAAAGTGGAAAGACTAAAGTGGACAGACTATAGTGGAAAGACTAAAGTGGACAGACTAAAGTGGAAAGATTAAAGTGGAAAGACTAAAGTGGAGACTATAGTGGAAAGACTAAAGTGGAAAGACTAAAGTGGACAGAGAATAGTGAAAAGACTAAAGTGGACAAACTATAGTGGAAAGACTAAAGTGGACAGACTAAAGTGGAAAGACTAAAGTGGACAGACTATAGTGGAAAGACTGTAGTGGACAGAATAAAGTGGAGAGTATAGTGGAAAGACTAAAGTGGACAGAGAATAGTGGAAAGACTAAAGAGGACAGACTATAGTGGAAAGACTATAGTGGAAAGACTGTAGTGGACAGAATAAAGTGGAGACTATAGTGGAAAGACTAAATTGGAAAGACTAAAGTGGACAGACTATACTGGAAAGACTGAAGTGGACAGACTAAAGTGGAAAAACTAAAGTGGAAAGTCTAAAGTGGACAGACTATAGTGAAAAAACTGTAGTGGACAGAATAAAGTGGAGACTATAGTAGAAAGACTAAAGTGGACAGAGAATAGTGGAAGGACTAAAGAGGACAGACTACAGTGGAAAGACTATACTGGAAAGACTATGGTGGACAGAATAAAGTGGAAACTATAGTGGAAAGACTAAAGTGGACAGAGAATAGTGGAAAGACTAAATTGGAAAGACTGTAGTGGAAAGACTAAAGTGGAAAAACTAAAGTGGAAAGACTAAAGTGGACAGACTATAGTGGAAAGACTATAGTGGAAAGACTGTAGTGGACAAAATAAAGTGGAGACTATAGTGGAAAGACTAAAGTGGACAGAGAATAGTGGAAAGACTAAAGTGGACAGACTATAGTGGAAAGACTATAGTGGAAAGACTGTAATGAGCAGAATAAAGTGGAGACTATAGTGGAAAGACTAGAGTGGAAGGACTCAGTGGAAAGACTAAAGTGTACACACTGAAGTTGACAGAATAAAGTGGAAAGACTAAAGTGGAAAGACTAAAGTGGAAAGACTAAAGTGGACACACTATAATGGAAAGACTATAGTGGAAAGACTGTAGTGGACAGAATAAAGTGGAGACTATAGTGGAAAGACTAAAGTGGACAGAGAATAGTGGAGAGACTAAAGCGGACAGACTATAGTGGAAAGACTAAAGTGGAAAAATAAGTGGAAAGACTAATGTGGACAGACTATAGTGGAAAGACTATAGTGGAAAGACTGTAGTGGACAGAATAAAGTGGAGACTATAATGGAAAGACTAAAGTGGACAGAGAATAGTGGAAAGACTAAAGTGGACAGTCTATAGTCTAAAGACTATAGTGGAAAGACTGTAGTGAGCAGAATAAAGTGGAGACTATAGTGGAAAGACTAGAGTGGAAAGACTAAAGTGGACAGAGAGTATTGGAAAGACTAAAGTGGAAAGTCTGTAGTGGACAGAATAAAGTGGAGACTATAGTGGAAAGACTAAAGTGGAAAGACTACAGTGGACAGAGAATAGTGGAAAGACTAAAGTGGAAAGACTGTAGTGGACAGAATAAAGTGGAGACTATAGTGGAAAGACTAAAGTGGAAAGACTAAAGTGGACAGACTATAGTGGAAAGACTATAGTGGAAAGACTGTAGTGGACAGAATAAAGTGGAGAGTATAGTGGAAAGACTAAAGTGGACAGAGAATAGTGGAAAGACTAAAGTGGACAGACTATAGTGGAAAGACTATAGTGTAAAGACTGTAGTGGACAGAATAAAGTGGAGACTATAGTGGAAAGACTAAAGTGGACAGAGAATAGTGGAAAGACGAAAGTGGAAAGACTGTAGTGGACAGAATAAAGTGGAGACTATAGTGGAAAGACTAAAGTGGAAAGACTAAAGTGGACAGACTATAGTGGAAAGACTGAAGTGGAAAGACTAAAGTGGACAGACTAAAGTGTACACACTGAAGTGGACAGAATAAAGTGGAAAGACCAAAGTGGAAAGACTAAAGTGGACAGACTATAGTGGAAAGACTAAAGTGGACAGACTAAAGTGGAAAGATTAAAGTGGAAAGACTAAAGTGGACAGACTATAGTGCAAAGACTATAGTGGAAAGACTGTAGTGGACAGAATAAAGTGGAGACTATAGTGGAAAGACTAAAGTGGAAAGACTAAAGTGGACAAACTAAAGTGTACACACTGAAGTGGACAGAATAAAGTGGAAAGACCAAAGTGGAAAGACTAAAGTGGACAGACTATAGTGGAAAGACTAAAGTGGACAGACTAAAGTGGAAAGATTAAAGTGGAAAGACTAAAGTGGAGACTATAGTGGAAAGACTAAAGTGGAAAGACTAAAGTGGACAGAGAATAGTGAAAAGACTAAAGTGGACAAACTATAGTGGAAAGACTAAAGTGGACAGACTAAAGTGGAAAGACTAAAGTGGAAAGACTAAAGTGGACAGACTATAGTGGAAAGACTGTAGTGGACAGAATAAAGTGGAGAGTATAGTGGAAAGACTAAAGTGGACAGAGAATAGTGGAAAGACTAAAGAGGACAGACTATAGTGGAAAGACTATAGTGGAAAGACTGTAGTGGACAGAATAAAGTGGAGACTATAGTGGAAAGACTAAAGTGGAAAGACTAAAGTGGACAGACTATACTGGAAAGACTGAAGTGGACAGACTAAAGTGGAAAAACTAAAGTGGAAAGTCTAAAGTGGACAGACTATAGTGAAAAAACTGTAGTGGACAGAATAAAGTGGAGACTATAGTAGAAAGACTAAAGTGGACAGAGAATAGTGGAAGGACTAAAGAGGACAGACTACAGTGGAAAGACTATACTGGAAAGACTATGGTGGACAGAATAAAGTGGAAACTATAGTGGAAAGACTAAAGTGGACAGAGAATAGTGGAAAGACTAAATTGGAAAGACTGTAGTGGAAAGACTAAAGTGGAAAAACTAAAGTGGAAAGACTAAAGTGGACAGACTATAGTGGAAAGACTATAGTGGAAAGACTGTAGTGGACAGAATAAAATGGAGACTATAGTGGAAAGACTAAAGTGGACAGAGAATAGTGGAAAGACTAAAGTGGACAGACTATAGTGGAAAGACTATAGTGGAAAGACTGTAATGAGCAGAATAAAGTGGAGACTATAGTGGAAAGACTAGAGTGGAAGGACTCAGTGGAAAGACTAAAGTGTACACACTGAAGTTGACAGAATAAAGTGGAAAGACTAAAGCGGAAAGACTAAAGTGGAAAGACTAAAGTGGACACACTATAATGGAAAGACTATAGTGGAAAGACTGTAGTGGACAGAATAAAGTGGAGACTATAGTGGAAAGACTAAAGTGGACAGAGAATAGTGGAGAGACTAAAGCGGACAGACTATAGTGGAAAGACTAAAGTGGAAAAATAAGTGGAAAGACTAAAGTGGACAGACTATAGTGGAAAGACTATAGTGGAAAGACTGTAGTGGACAGAATAAAGTGGAGACTATAATGGAAAGACTAAAGTGGACAGAGAATAGTGGAAAGACTAAAGTGGACAGTCTATAGTCTAAAGACTATAGTGGAAAGACTGTAGTGAGCAGAATAAAGTGGAGACTATAGTGGAAAGACTAAAGTGGACAGAGAGTATTGGAAAGACTAAAGTGGAAAGTCTGTAGTGGAAAGAATAAAGTGGAGACTATAGTGGAAAGACTAAAGTGGAAAGACTACAGTGGACAGAGAATAGTGGAAAGACTAAAGTGGAAAGACTGTAGTGGACAGAATAAAGTGGAGACTATAGTGGAAAGACTAAAGTGGAAAGACTAAAGTGGACAGACTATAGTGGAAAGACTATAGTGGAAAGACTGTAGTGGACAGAATAAAGTGGAGAGTATAGTGGAAAGACTAAAGTGGACAGAGAATAGTGGAAAGACTAAAGTGGACAGACTATAGTGGAAAGACTATAGTGTAAAGACTGTAGTGGACAGAATAAAGTGGAGACTATAGTGGAAAGACTAAAGTGGACAGAGAATAGTGGAAAGTCGAAAGTGGAAAGACTGTAGTGGACAGAATAAAGTGGAGACTATAGTGGAAAGACTAAAGTGGAAAGACTAAAGTGGACAGACTATAGTGGAATTACTGAAGTGGAAAGACTCAGTGGACAGACTAAAGTGTACACACTGAAGTGGACAGAATAAAGTGGAAAGACTAAAGTGGAAAGACTAAAGTGGACAGACTATAGTGGAAAGACTAAAGTGGGCAGACTAAACTGGAAAGATTGAAGTGGAAAGACTAACGTGGACAGACTATAGTGGAAAGACTATAGTGGAAAGACTGTAGTGGACAGAATAAAATGGAGACTATAGTGGAAAGACTAAAGTGGAAAGACTAAAGTGGACAGAGAATAGTGGAAAGACTAAAGTGGACAGACTATAGTGGAAAGACTAAAGTGGACAGACTAAAGTGGAAAGACTAAAGTGGAAAAACTAAAGTGGACAGACTATAGTGGAAAGACTATATGGAAAGACTATAGTGGACAGAATAAAGTGGAGAGTATAGTGGAAAGACTAAAGTGGACAGAGAATAGTGGAAAGACTAAAGTTGACAGACTGTAGTGGAAAGACAATAGTGGAAAGACTGTAGTGGACAGAATAAAGTGGAGACTATAGTGGAAAGACTAAAGTGGAAAGACTAAAGTGGACAGACTATAGTGGAAAGACTGAAGGGGACAGAATAAAGTGGAGAGTATAGTGGAAAGACTAAAGTGGACAGAGAATAGTGGAAAGACTAAAGTGGACAGACTATAGTGGAAAGACTGTAATGGACAGAATAAAGTGGAGACTATAGTGGAAAGACTAAAGTGGAAAGACTAAAGTGGACAGACTAAAGTGGACGGAATAAAGTGGAAAGACCAAAGTGGAAAGACTAAAGTGGACAGACTATAGTGGAAAGACTAAAGTGGACAGACTAAAGTGGAAAGATTAAAGTGGAAAGACTAAAGTGGACAGACTATAGTGGAAAGACTATAGTGGAAAGACTGTAGTGGACAGAATAAAGTGGAGACTCTAGTGGAAAGACTAAAGTGGAAAGACTAAAGTGGACAGAGAATAGTGAAAAGACTAAAGTGGACAAACTATAGTGGAAAGACTAAAGTGGACAGACTAAAGTGGAAAGACTAAGGTGGAAAGACTAAAGTGGACAGACTATAGTGGAAAGACTGTAGTGGACAGAATAAAGTGGAGAGTATAGTGGAAAGACTAAAGTGGACAGAGAATAGTGGAAAGACTAAAGTGGACAGACTATAGTGGAAAGACTATAGTGGAAAGACTGTAGTGGACAGAATGAAGTGGAGACTATAGTGGAAAGACTAAAGTGGACAGACTATAGTGGAAAGACTGTAGTGGACAGAATAAAGTGGAGACTATAGTGGAAAGACTAAAGTGGACAGAGAATAGTGGAAGGACTAAAGAGGACAGACTACAGTGGAAAGACTATAGTGGAAAGACTATAGAGGACAGAATAAAGTGGAAACTGTAGTGGAAAGACTAAAGTGGACATAGTGGAAAGACTAAATTGGAAAGACTGTAGTGGAAAGACTAAAGTGGAAAAACTAAAGTGGAAAGACTAAAGTGGACACACTATAGTGGAAAGACTATAGTGGAAAGACTGTAGTGGACAGAATAAAGTGGAGACTATAGTGGAAAGACTAAAGTGGACAGAGAATAGTGGAAAGACTAAAGTGGACAGACTATAGTGGAAAGACTATAGTGGAAAGACTGTAATGAGCAGAATAAAGTGGAGACTATAGTGGAAAGACTAGAGTGGAAGGACTCAGTGGAAAGACTAAAGTGTACACACTGAAGTTGACAGAATAAAGTGGAAAGACTAAAGTGGATAGACTATAGTGGAAAGTCTAAAGTGGAGAGACTAAAGTGGAAAGACTAAAGTGGACAGACTATAATGGAAATACTATAGTGGAAAGACTGTAGTGGACAGAATAAAGTGGAGACTATAGTGGAAAGACTAAAGTGGACAGAGAATAGTGGAAAGACTAAAGTGGACAGACTATAGTCTAAAGACTATAGTGGAAAGACTGTAGTGAGCAGAATAAAGTGGAGACTATAGTGGAAAGACTAGAGTGGAAAGACTAAAGTGGACAGAGAGTATTGGAAAGACTAAAGTGGAAAGTCTGTAGTGGACAGAATAAAGAGGAGACTATAGTGGAAAGACTAAAGTGGAAAGACTAAAGTGGATAGAGAATAGTGGAAAGACTAAAGTGGAAAGACTGTAGAGGACAGAATAAAGTGGGGACTATAGTGGAAAGACTAAAGTGGAAAGACTAAAGTGGACAGACTATATTGGAAAGACTATAGTGGAAAGACTGTAGTGGACAGAATAAAGTGGAGACTATAGTGAAAAGACTAAAGTGGACAGAGAATAGTGGAAAGACTAAAGTGGATAGACTATAGTGGAAAGACTAAAGTGGACAGACTAAAGTGGAAAGATTAAAGTGGAAAGACTAAAGTGGAGACTATAGTGGAAAGACTAAAGTGGAAAGACTAAAGTGGACAGAGAATAGTGAAAAGACTAAAGTGGACAAACTATAGTGGAAAGACTAAAGTGGACAGACTAAAGTGGAAAGACTAAAGTGGAAAGACTAAAGTGGACAGACTATAGTGGAAAGACTGTAGTGGACAGAATAAAGTGGAGAGTATAGTGGAAAGACTAAAGTGGACAGAGAATAGTGGAAAGACTAAAGAGGACAGACTATAGTGGAAAGACTATAGTGGAAAGACTGTAGTGGACAGAATAAAGTGGAGACTATAGTGGAAAGACTAAAGTGGAAAGACTAAAGTGGACAGACTATACTGGAAAGACTGAAGTGGACAGACTAAAGTGGAAAAACTAAAGTGGAAAGTCTAAAGTGGACAGACTATAGTGAAAAAACTGTAGTGGACAGAATAAAGTGGAGACTATAGTAGAAAGACTAAAGTGGACAGAGAATAGTGGAAGGACTAAAGAGGACAGACTACAGTGGAAAGACTATACTGGAAAGACTATGGTGGACAGAATAAAGTGGAAACTATAGTGGAAAGACTAAAGTGGACAGAGAATAGTGGAAAGACTAAATTGGAAAGACTGTAGTTTAAAGACTAAAGTGGAAAAACTAAAGTGGAAAGACTAAAGTGGACAGACTATAGTGGAAAGACTATAGTGGAAAGACTGTAGTGGACAGAATAAAGTGGAGACTATAGTGAAAAGACTAAAGTGGACAGAGAATAGTGGAAAGACTAAAGTGGACAGACTATAGTGGAAAGACTATAGTGGAAAGACTGTAATGAGCAGAATAAAGTGGAGACTATAGTGGAAAGACTAGAGTGGAAGGACTCAGTGGAAAGACTAAAGTGTACACACTGAAGTTGACAGAATAAAGTGGAAAGACTAAAGTGGAAAGACTAAAGTGGAAAGACTAAAGTGGACACACTATAATGGAAAGACTATAGTGGAAAGACTGTAGTGGACAGAATAAAGTGGAGACTATAGTGGAAAGACTAAAGTGGACAGAGAATAGTGGAGAGACTAAAGCGGACAGACTATAGTGGAAAGACTAAAGTGGAAAAATAAGTGGAAAGACTAAAGTGGACAGACTATAGTGGAAAGACTATAGTGGAAAGACTGTAGTGGACAGAATAAAGTGGAGACTATAATGGAAAGACTAAAGTGGACAGAGAATAGTGGAAAGACTAAAGTGGACAGTCTATAGTCTAAAGACTATAGTGGAAAGACTGTAGTGAGCAGAATAAAGTGGAGACTATAGTGGAAAGACTAGAGTGGAAAGACTAAAGTGGATAGAGAGTATTGGAAAGACTAAAGTGGAAAGTCTGTAGTGGACAGAATAAAGTGGAGACTATAGTGGAAAGACTAAAGTGGAAAGACTACAGTGGACAGAGAATAGTGGAAAGACTAAAGTGGAAAGACTGTAGTGGACAGAATAAAGTGGAGACTATAGTGGAAAGACTAAAGTGGAAAGACTAAAGTGGACAGACTATAGTGGAAAGACTATAGTGGAAAGACTGTAGTGGACAGAATAAAGTGGAGAGTATAGTGGAAAGACTAAAGTGGACAGAGAATAGTGGAAAGACTAAAGTGGACAGACTATAGTGGAAAGACTATAGTGTAAAGACTGTAGTGGACAGAATAAAGTGGAGACTATAGTGGAAAGACTAAAGTGGACAGAGAATAGTGGAAAGTCGAAAGTGGAAAGACTGTAGTGGACAGAATAAAGTGGAGACTATAGTGGAAAGACTAAAGTGGAAAGACTAAAGTGGACAGACTATAGTGGAAAGACTGAAGTGGAAAGACTCAGTGGACAGACTAAAGTGTACACACTGAAGTGGACAGAATAAAGTGGAAAGACTAAAGTGGAAAGACTAAAGTGGACAGACTATAGTGGAAAGACTAAAGTGGGCAGACTAAACTGGAAAGATTGAAGTGGAAAGACTAACGTGGACAGACTATAGTGGAAAGACTATAGTGGAAAGACTGTAGTGGACAGAATAAAATGGAGACTATAGTGGAAAGACTAAAGTGGAAAGACTAAAGTGGACAGAGAATAGTGGAAAGACTAAAGTGGACAGACTATATTGGAAAGACTAAAGTGGACAGACTAAAGTGGAAAGACTAAAGTGGAAAAACTAAAGTGGACAGACTATAGTGGAAAGACTATATGGAAAGACTATAGTGGACAGAATAAAGTGGAGAGTATAGTGGAAAGACTAAAGTGGACAGAGAATAGTGGAAAGACTAAAGTTGACAGACTGTAGTGGAAAGACAATAGTGGAAAGACTGTAGTGGACAGAATAAAGTGGAGACTATAGTGGAAAGACTAAAGTGGATAGACTATAGTGGAAAGTCTAAAGTGGAGAGACTAAAGTGGAAAGACTAAAGTGGACAGACTATAATGGAAATACTATAGTGGAAAGACTGTAGTGGACAGAATAAAGTGGAGACTATAGTGGAAAGACTAAAGTGGACAGAGAATAGTGGAAAGACTAAAGTGGACAGACTATAGTCTAAAGACTATAGTGGAAAGACTGTAGTGAGCAGAATAAAGTGGAGACTATAGTGGAAAGACTAGAGTGGAAAGACTAAAGTGGACAGAGAGTATTGGAAAGACTAAAGTGGAAAGTCTGTAGTGGACAGAATAAAGAGGAGACTATAGTGGAAAGACTAAAGTGGAAAGACTAAAGTGGATAGAGAATAGTGGAAAGACTAAAGTGGAAAGACTGTAGAGGACAGAATAAAGTGGGGACTATAGTGGAAAGACTAAAGTGGAAAGACTAAAGTGGACAGACTATATTGGAAAGACTATAGTGGAAAGACTGTAGTGGACAGAATAAAGTGGAGACTATAGTGAAAAGACTAAAGTGGACAGAGAATAGTGGAAAGACTAAAGTGGATAGACTATAGTGGAAAGACTAAAGTGGACAGACTAAAGTGGAAAGATTAAAGTGGAAAGACTAAAGTGGAGACTATAGTGGAAAGACTAAAGTGGAAAGACTAAAGTTGACAGAGAATAGTGAAAAGACTAAAGTGGACAAACTATAGTGGAAAGACTAAAGTGGACAGACTAAAGTGGAAAGACTAAAGTGGAAAGACTAAAGTGGACAGACTATAGTGGAAAGACTGTAGTGGACAGAATAAAGTGGAGAGTATAGTGGAAAGACTAAAGTGGACAGAGAATAGTGGAAAGACTAAAGTGGACAGACTATAATGGAAAGACTATAGTGGAAAGACTGTAGTGGACAGAATAAAGTGGAGACTATAGTGGAAAGACTAAAGTGGAAAGACTAAAGTGGACAGACTAAAGTGGACAGAATAAAGTGGAAAGACCAAAGTGGAAAGACTAAAGTGGACAGACTATAGTGGAAAGACTAAAGTGGACAGACTAAAGTGGAAAGATTAAAGTGGAAAGACTAAAGTGGACAGACTATAGTGGAAAGACTAAAGTGGACAAACTATAGTGGAAAGACTAAAGTGGACAGACTAAAGTGGAAAGACTAAGGTGGAAAGACTAAAGTGGACAGACTATAGTGGAAAGACTGTAGTGGACAGAATAAAGTGGAGACTATAGTGGAAAGACTAAAGTGGACAGAGAATAGTGGAAGGACTAAAGAGGACAGACTACAGTGGAAAGACTATAGTGGAAAGACTATAGAGGACAGAATAAAGTGGAAACTGTAGTGGAAAGACTAAAGTGGACAGAGAATAGTGGAAAGACTAAATTGGAAAGACTGTAGTGGAAAGACTAAAGTGGAAAAACTAAAGTGGAAAGACTAAAGTGGACACACTATAGTGGAAAGACTATAGTGGAAAGACTGTAGTGGACAGAATAAAGTGGAGACTATAGTGGAAAGACTGAGTGGAAAGACTGTAATGAGCAGAATAAAGTGGAGACTATAGTGGAAAGACTAGTGGTGGAAGACTAAAGTGGACAGAGAATAGTGGAAAGACTAAAGTGGACAGACTATAGTGGAAAGACTATAGTGGAAAGACTGTAATGAGCAGAATAAAGTGGAGACTATAGTGGAAAGACTAGAGTGGAAGGACTCAGTGGAAAGACTAAAGTGTACACACTGAAGTTGACAGAATAAAGTGGAAAGACTAAAGTGGAAAGACTAAAGTGGATAGACTATAGTGGAAAGTCTAAAGTGGAGAGACTAAAGTGGAAAGACTAAAGTGGACAGACTATAATGGAAATACTATAGTGGAAAGACTGTAGTGGACAGAATAAAGTGGAGACTATAGTGGAAAGACTAAAGTGGACAGAGAATAGTGGAAAGACTAAAGTGGACAGACTATAGTGGAAAGACTAAAGTAGACAAATAAGTGGAAAGACTAAAGTGGACAGACTATAGTGGAAAGACTATAGTGGAAAGACTGTAGTGGACAGAATAAAGTGGAGACTATAGTGGAAAGACTAAAGTGGACAGAGAATAGTGGAAAGACTAAAGTGGACAGACTATAGTCTAAAGACTATAGTGGAAAGACTGTAGTGAGCAGAATAAAGTGGAGACTATAGTGGAAAGACTAGAGTGGAAAGACTAAAGTGGACAGACTATAGTGGAATTACTGAAGTGGAAAGACTCAGTGGACAGACTAAAGTGTACACACTGAAGTGGACAGAATAAAGTGGAAAGACTAAAGTGGAAAGACTAAAGTGGACAGACTATAGTGGAAAGACTAAAGTGGGCAGACTAAACTGGAAAGATTGAAGTGGAAAGACTAACGTGGACAGACTATAGTGGAAAGACTATAGTGGAAAGACTGTAGTGGACAGAATAAAATGGAGACTATAGTGGAAAGACTAAAGTGGAAAGACTAAAGTGGACAGAGAATAGTGGAAAGACTAAAGTGGACAGACTATAGTGGAAAGACTAAAGTGGACAGACTAAAGTGGAAAGACTAAAGTGGAAAAACTAAAGTGGACAGACTATAGTGGAAAGACTATATGGAAAGACTATAGTGGACAGAATAAAGTGGAGAGTATAGTGGAAAGACTAAAGTGGACAGAGAAATAGTGGAAAGACTAAAGTTGACAGACTGTAGTGGAAAGACAATAGTGGAAAGACTGTAGTGGACAGAATAAAGTGGAGACTATAGTGGAAAGACTAAAGTGGAAAGACTAAAGTGGACAGACTATAGTGGAAAGACTGAAGGGGACAGAATAAAGTGGAGAGTATAGTGGAAAGACTAAAGTGGACAGAGAATAGTGGAAAGACTAAAGTGGACAGACTATAGTGGAAAGACTGTAATGGACAGAATAAAGTGGAGACTATAGTGGAAAGACTAAAGTGGAAAGACTAAAGTGGACAGACTAAAGTGGACGGAATAAAGTGGAAAGACCAAAGTGGAAAGACTAAAGTGGACAGACTATAGTGGAAAGACTAAAGTGGACAGACTAAAGTGGAAAGATTAAAGTGGAAAGACTAAAGTGGACAGACTATAGTGGAAAGACTATAGTGGAAAGACTGTAGTGGACAGAATAAAGTGGAGACTCTAGTGGAAAGACTAAAGTGGAAAGACTAAAGTGGACAGAGAATAGTGAAAAGACTAAAGTGGACAAACTATAGTGGAAAGACTAAAGTGGACAGACTAAAGTGGAAAGACTAAGGTGGAAAGACTAAAGTGGACAGACTATAGTGGAAAGACTGTAGTGGACAGAATAAAGTGGAGAGTATAGTGGAAAGACTAAAGTGGACAGAGAATAGTGGAAAGACTAAAGTGGACAGACTATAGTGGAAAGACTATAGTGGAAAGACTGTAGTGGACAGAATGAAGTGGAGACTATAGTGGAAAGACTAAAGTGGACAGACTATAGTGGAAAGACTGTAGTGGACAGAATAAAGTGGAGACTATAGTGGAAAGACTAAAGTGGACAGAGAATAGTGGAAGGACTAAAGAGGACAGACTACAGTGGAAAGACTATAGTGGAAAGACTATAGAGGACAGAATAAAGTGGAAACTGTAGTGGAAAGACTAAAGTGGACATAGTGGAAAGACTAAATTGGAAAGACTGTAGTGGAAAGACTAAAGTGGAAAAACTAAAGTGGAAAGACTAAAGTGGACACACTATAGTGGAAAGACTATAGTGGAAAGACTGTAGTGGACAGAATAAAGTGGAGACTATAGTGGAAAGACTAAAGTGGACAGAGAATAGTGGAAAGACTAAAGTGGACAGACTATAGTGGAAAGACTATAGTGGAAAGACTGTAATGAGCAGAATAAAGTGGAGACTATAGTGGAAAGACTAGAGTGGAAGGACTCAGTGGAAAGACTAAAGTGTACACACTGAAGTTGACAGAATAAAGTGGAAAGACTAAAGTGGATAGACTATAGTGGAAAGTCTAAAGTGGAGAGACTAAAGTGGAAAGACTAAAGTGGACAGACTATAATGGAAATACTATAGTGGAAAGACTGTAGTGGACAGAATAAAGTGGAGACTATAGTGGAAAGACTAAAGTGGACAGAGAATAGTGGAAAGACTAAAGTGGACAGACTATAGTCTAAAGACTATAGTGGAAAGACTGTAGTGAGCAGAATAAAGTGGAGACTATAGTGGAAAGACTAGAGTGGAAAGACTAAAGTGGACAGAGAGTATTGGAAAGACTAAAGTGGAAAGTCTGTAGTGGACAGAATAAAGAGGAGACTATAGTGGAAAGACTAAAGTGGAAAGACTAAAGTGGATAGAGAATAGTGGAAAGACTAAAGTGGAAAGACTGTAGAGGACAGAATAAAGTGGGGACTATAGTGGAAAGACTAAAGTGGAAAGACTAAAGTGGACAGACTATATTGGAAAGACTATAGTGGAAAGACTGTAGTGGACAGAATAAAGTGGAGACTATAGTGAAAAGACTAAAGTGGACAGAGAATAGTGGAAAGACTAAAGTGGATAGACTATAGTGGAAAGACTAAAGTGGACAGACTAAAGTGGAAAGATTAAAGTGGAAAGACTAAAGTGGAGACTATAGTGGAAAGACTAAAGTGGAAAGACTAAAGTGGACAGAGAATAGTGAAAAGACTAAAGTGGACAAACTATAGTGGAAAGACTAAAGTGGACAGACTAAAGTGGAAAGACTAAAGTGGAAAGACTAAAGTGGACAGACTATAGTGGAAAGACTGTAGTGGACAGAATAAAGTGGAGAGTATAGTGGAAAGACTAAAGTGGACAGAGAATAGTGGAAAGACTAAAGAGGACAGACTATAGTGGAAAGACTATAGTGGAAAGACTGTAGTGGACAGAATAAAGTGGAGACTATAGTGGAAAGACTAAAGTGGAAAGACTAAAGTGGACAGACTATACTGGAAAGACTGAAGTGGACAGACTAAAGTGGAAAAACTAAAGTGGAAAGTCTAAAGTGGACAGACTATAGTGAAAAAACTGTAGTGGACAGAATAAAGTGGAGACTATAGTAGAAAGACTAAAGTGGACAGAGAATAGTGGAAGGACTAAAGAGGACAGACTACAGTGGAAAGACTATACTGGAAAGACTATGGTGGACAGAATAAAGTGGAAACTATAGTGGAAAGACTAAAGTGGACAGAGAATAGTGGAAAGACTAAATTGGAAAGACTGTAGTGGAAAGACTAAAGTGGAAAAACTAAAGTGGAAAGACTAAAGTGGACAGACTATAGTGGAAAGACTATAGTGGAAAGACTGTAGTGGACAGAATAAAGTGGAGACTATAGTGAAAAGACTAAAGTGGACAGAGAATAGTGGAAAGACTAAAGTGGACAGACTATAGTGGAAAGACTATAGTGGAAAGACTGTAATGAGCAGAATAAAGTGGAGACTATAGTGGAAAGACTAGAGTGGAAGGACTCAGTGGAAAGACTAAAGTGTACACACTGAAGTTGACAGAATAAAGTGGAAAGACTAAAGTGGAAAGACTAAAGTGGAAAGACTAAAGTGGACACACTATAATGGAAAGACTATAGTGGAAAGACTGTAGTGGACAGAATAAAGTGGAGACTATAGTGGAAAGACTAAAGTGGACAGAGAATAGTGGAGAGACTAAAGCGGACAGACTATAGTGGAAAGACTAAAGTGGAAAAATAAGTGGAAAGACTAAAGTGGACAGACTATAGTGGAAAGACTATAGTGGAAAGACTGTAGTGGACAGAATAAAGTGGAGACTATAATGGAAAGACTAAAGTGGACAGAGAATAGTGGAAAGACTAAAGTGGACAGTCTATAGTCTAAAGACTATAGTGGAAAGACTGTAGTGAGCAGAATAAAGTGGAGACTATAGTGGAAAGACTAGAGTGGAAAGACTAAAGTGGATAGAGAGTATTGGAAAGACTAAAGTGGAAAGTCTGTAGTGGACAGAATAAAGTGGAGACTATAGTGGAAAGACTAAAGTGGAAAGACTACAGTGGACAGAGAATAGTGGAAAGACTAAAGTGGAAAGACTGTAGTGGACAGAATAAAGTGGAGACTATAGTGGAAAGACTAAAGTGGAAAGACTAAAGTGGACAGACTATAGTGGAAAGACTATAGTGGAAAGACTGTAGTGGACAGAATAAAGTGGAGAGTATAGTGGAAAGACTAAAGTGGACAGAGAATAGTGGAAAGACTAAAGTGGACAGACTATAGTGGAAAGACTATAGTGTAAAGACTGTAGTGGACAGAATAAAGTGGAGACTATAGTGGAAAGACTAAAGTGGACAGAGAATAGTGGAAAGTCGAAAGTGGAAAGACTGTAGTGGACAGAATAAAGTGGAGACTATAGTGGAAAGACTAAAGTGGAAAGACTAAAGTGGACAGACTATAGTGGAAAGACTGAAGTGGAAAGACTCAGTGGACAGACTAAAGTGTACACACTGAAGTGGACAGAATAAAGTGGAAAGACTAAAGTGGAAAGACTAAAGTGGACAGACTATAGTGGAAAGACTAAAGTGGGCAGACTAAACTGGAAAGATTGAAGTGGAAAGACTAACGTGGACAGACTATAGTGGAAAGACTATAGTGGAAAGACTGTAGTGGACAGAATAAAATGGAGACTATAGTGGAAAGACTAAAGTGGAAAGACTAAAGTGGACAGAGAATAGTGGAAAGACTAAAGTGGACAGACTATATTGGAAAGACTAAAGTGGACAGACTAAAGTGGAAAGACTAAAGTGGAAAAACTAAAGTGGACAGACTATAGTGGAAAGACTATATGGAAAGACTATAGTGGACAGAATAAAGTGGAGAGTATAGTGGAAAGACTAAAGTGGACAGAGAATAGTGGAAAGACTAAAGTTGACAGACTGTAGTGGAAAGACAATAGTGGAAAGACTGTAGTGGACAGAATAAAGTGGAGACTATAGTGGAAAGACTAAAGTGGATAGACTATAGTGGAAAGTCTAAAGTGGAGAGACTAAAGTGGAAAGACTAAAGTGGACAGACTATAATGGAAATACTATAGTGGAAAGACTGTAGTGGACAGAATAAAGTGGAGACTATAGTGGAAAGACTAAAGTGGACAGAGAATAGTGGAAAGACTAAAGTGGACAGACTATAGTCTAAAGACTATAGTGGAAAGACTGTAGTGAGCAGAATAAAGTGGAGACTATAGTGGAAAGACTAGAGTGGAAAGACTAAAGTGGACAGAGAGTATTGGAAAGACTAAAGTGGAAAGTCTGTAGTGGACAGAATAAAGAGGAGACTATAGTGGAAAGACTAAAGTGGAAAGACTAAAGTGGATAGAGAATAGTGGAAAGACTAAAGTGGAAAGACTGTAGAGGACAGAATAAAGTGGGGACTATAGTGGAAAGACTAAAGTGGAAAGACTAAAGTGGACAGACTATATTGGAAAGACTATAGTGGAAAGACTGTAGTGGACAGAATAAAGTGGAGACTATAGTGAAAAGACTAAAGTGGACAGAGAATAGTGGAAAGACTAAAGTGGATAGACTATAGTGGAAAGACTAAAGTGGACAGACTAAAGTGGAAAGATTAAAGTGGAAAGACTAAAGTGGAGACTATAGTGGAAAGACTAAAGTGGAAAGACTAAAGTTGACAGAGAATAGTGAAAAGACTAAAGTGGACAAACTATAGTGGAAAGACTAAAGTGGACAGACTAAAGTGGAAAGACTAAAGTGGAAAGACTAAAGTGGACAGACTATAGTGGAAAGACTGTAGTGGACAGAATAAAGTGGAGAGTATAGTGGAAAGACTAAAGTGGACAGAGAATAGTGGAAAGACTAAAGTGGACAGACTATAATGGAAAGACTATAGTGGAAAGACTGTAGTGGACAGAATAAAGTGGAGACTATAGTGGAAAGACTAAAGTGGAAAGACTAAAGTGGACAGACTAAAGTGGACAGAATAAAGTGGAAAGACCAAAGTGGAAAGACTAAAGTGGACAGACTATAGTGGAAAGACTAAAGTGGACAGACTAAAGTGGAAAGATTAAAGTGGAAAGACTAAAGTGGACAGACTATAGTGGAAAGACTAAAGTGGACAAACTATAGTGGAAAGACTAAAGTGGACAGACTAAAGTGGAAAGACTAAGGTGGAAAGACTAAAGTGGACAGACTATAGTGGAAAGACTGTAGTGGACAGAATAAAGTGGAGAGTATAGTGGAAAGACTAAAGTGGACAGAGAATAGTGGAAAGACTAAAGTGGACAGACTATAATGGAAAGACTATAGTGGAAAGACTGTAGTGGACAGAATAAAGTGGAGACTATAGTGGAAAGACTAAAGTGGAAAGACTAAAGTGGACAGAGAATAGTGGAAAGACTAAAGTGGACAGACTATAGTGGAAAGACTGTAGTGGACAGAATAAAGTGGAGACTATAGTGGAAAGACTAAAGTGGACAGAGAATAGTGGAAGGACTAAAGAGGACAGACTACAGTGGAAAGACTATAGTGGAAAGACTATAGAGGACAGAATAAAGTGGAAACTGTAGTGGAAAGACTAAAGTGGACAGAGAATAGTGGAAAGACTAAATTGGAAAGACTGTAGTGGAAAGACTAAAGTGGAAAAACTAAAGTGGAAAGACTAAAGTGGACACACTATAGTGGAAAGACTATAGTGGAAAGACTGTAGTGGACAGAATAAAGTGGAGACTATAGTGGAAAGACTGAGTGGAAAGACTGTAATGAGCAGAATAAAGTGGAGACTATAGTGGAAAGACTAGTGGTGGAAGACTAAAGTGGACAGAGAATAGTGGAAAGACTAAAGTGGACAGACTATAGTGGAAAGACTATAGTGGAAAGACTGTAATGAGCAGAATAAAGTGGAGACTATAGTGGAAAGACTAGAGTGGAAGGACTCAGTGGAAAGACTAAAGTGTACACACTGAAGTTGACAGAATAAAGTGGAAAGACTAAAGTGGAAAGACTAAAGTGGATAGACTATAGTGGAAAGTCTAAAGTGGAGAGACTAAAGTGGAAAGACTAAAGTGGACAGACTATAATGGAAATACTATAGTGGAAAGACTGTAGTGGACAGAATAAAGTGGAGACTATAGTGGAAAGACTAAAGTGGACAGAGAATAGTGGAAAGACTAAAGTGGACAGACTATAGTGGAAAGACTAAAGTAGACAAATAAGTGGAAAGACTAAAGTGGACAGACTATAGTGGAAAGACTATAGTGGAAAGACTGTAGTGGACAGAATAAAGTGGAGACTATAGTGGAAAGACTAAAGTGGACAGAGAATAGTGGAAAGACTAAAGTGGACAGACTATAGTCTAAAGACTATAGTGGAAAGACTGTAGTGAGCAGAATAAAGTGGAGACTATAGTGGAAAGACTAGAGTGGAAAGACTAAAGTGGACAGAGAGTATTGGAAAGACTAAAGTGGAAAGTCTGTAGTGGACAGAATAAAGAGGAGACTATAGTGGAAAGACTAAAGTGGAAAGACTAAAGTGGATAGAGAATAGTGGAAAGACTAAAGTGGAAAGACTGTAGAGGACAGAATAAAGTGGGGACTATAGTGGAAAGACTAAAGTGGAAAGACTAAAGTGGACAGACTATATTGGAAAGACTATAGTGGAAAGACTGTAGTGGACAGAATAAAGTGGAGACTATAGTGAAAAGACTAAAGTGGACAGAGAATAGTGGAAAGACTAAAGTGGATAGACTATAGTGGAAAGACTATAGTGGAAAGACTGTAGTGGACAGAATAAAGTGGAGAGTATAGTTGAAAGACTAAAGTGGACAGAGAATAGGGGAAAGACTAAAGTGGACAGACTATAGTGGAAAGACTATAGTGGAGAGAATGTAGTGGACAGAATAAATTGGAGACTATAGTGGAAATACTAAAGTGGAAAGACTAAAGTGGACAGACTATAGTGGAAAGACTGAAGTGGACAGACTAAAGTGGAAAAACTAAAGTGGAAAGACTAAAGTGGACAGACTATAGTGGAAAGACTATAGTGGAAAGACCGTAGTGGACAGAATAAATTGGAGACTATAGTGGAAAGAATAAAGTCTACAGAGAATAGTGGAAAGACTAAAGTGGACAGACTATAGTGGAAAGACTGTAGTGGACAGAATAAAGTGGAGACTATAGTGGATAGACTAAAGTGGACAGAGAATAGTGGAAAGACTAAATTGGAAAGACTGTAGTGGACAGAATAAAGTGGAGACTATAGTGGAAAGACTAAAGTGGAAAGACTAAAGTGGACAGACTATAGTGGAAAGACTGAAGTGGAAAGACTCAGTGGACAGACTAAAGTGTACACACTGAAGTGGACAGAATAAAGTGGAAAGACTAAAGTGGAAAGACTGTAGTGGACAGAATAAAGTGGAGACTATAGTGTAAAGACTAAAGTGGAAAGACTAAAGTGGACAGACTATAGTGGAAAGACTGAAGTGGAAAGACTCAGTGGAAAGACTAAAGTGTACACACTGAAGTGGACAGAATAAAGTGGAAAGACTAAAGTGGACACACTATAGTGGAAAGACTATAGTGGATAGACTGTAGTGGACAGAATAAAGTGGAGACTATAGTGGAAAGACTAAAGTGGACAGAGAATAGTGGAAAGACTAAAGTGGACAGACTATAGTGGAAAGACTATAGTGGAAAGACTGTAATGAGCAGAATAAAGTGGAGACTATAGTGGAAAGACTAGAGTGGAAGGACTCAGTGGAAAGACTAAAGTGTACACACTGAAGTTGACAGAATAAAGTGGAAAGACTAAAGTGGAAAGACTAAAGTGGATAGACTATAGTGGAAAGTCTAAAGTGGAGAGACTAAAGTGGAAAGACTAAAGTGGACAGACTATAATGGAAATACTATAGTGGAAAGACTGTAGTGGACAGAATAAAGTGGAGACTATAGTGGAAAGACTAAAGTGGACAGAGAATAGTGGAAAGACTAAAGTGGACAGACTATAGTGGAAAGACTAAAGTAGACAAATAAGTGGAAAGACTAAAGTGGACAGACTATAGTGGAAAGACTATAGTGGAAAGACTGTAGTGGACAGAATAAAGTGGAGACTATAGTGGAAAGACTAAAGTGGACAGAGAATAGTGGAAAGACTAAAGTGGACCCACTATAGTCTAAAGACTATAGTGGAAAGACTGTAGTGGACAGAATAAAGTGGAGACTATAGTGGAAAGACTAAAGTGGATAGAGAATAGTGGAAAGACTAAAGTGGAAAGACTGTAGAGGACAGAATAAAGTGGGGACTATAGTGGAAAGACTAAAGTGGAAAGACTAAAGTGGACAGACTATATAGGAAAGACTATAGTGGAAAGACTGTAGTGGACAGAATAAAGTGGAGACTATAGTGAAAAGACTAAAGTGGACAGAGAATAGTGGAA
Source organism: Branchinecta sandiegonensis (assembly GCA_030848855.1). Lineage (NCBI taxonomy): Eukaryota > Metazoa > Arthropoda > Branchiopoda > Anostraca > Branchinectidae > Branchinecta > Branchinecta sandiegonensis. The sequence continues at coordinate 102,620 of JAUPMV010000072.1, forward strand.
AGACTAAAGTGGATAGACTATAGTGGAAAGACTATAGTGGAAAGACTGTAGTGGACAGAATAAAGTGGAGAGTATAGTTGAAAGACTAAAGTGGACAGAGAATAGTGGAAAGACTAAAGTGGACAGACTATAGTGGAAAGACTATAGTGGAGAGACTGTAGTGGACAGAATAAATTGGAGACTATAGTGGAAATACTAAAGTGGAAAGACTAAAGTGGACAGACTATAGTGGAAAGACTGAAGTGGACAGACTAAAGTGGAAAAACTAAAGTGGAAAGACTAAAGTGGACAGACTATAGTGGAAAGACTATAGTGGAAAGACCGTAGTGGACAGAATAAATTGGAGACTATAGTGGAAAGAATAAAGTCTACAGAGAATAGTGGAAAGACTATAGTGGACAGAATAAAGTGGAGAGTATAGTGGAAAGACTAAAGTGGACAGAGAATAGTGGAAAGACTAAAGTTGACAGACTGTAGTGGAAAGACAATAGTGGAAAGACTGTAGTGGACAGAATAAAGTGGAGACTATAGTGGAAAGACTAAAGTGGAAAGACTAAAGTGGACAGACTATAGTGGAAAGACTGAAGGGGACAGAATAAAGTGGAGAGTATAGTGGAAAGACTAAAGTGGACAGAGAATAGTGGAAAGACTAAAGTGGACAGACTATAGTGGAAAGACTGTAGTGGACAGAATAAAGTGGAGACTATAGTGGAAAGACTAAAGTGGAAAGACTAAAGTGGACAGACTAAAGTGGACAGAATAAAGTGGAAAGACCAAAGTGGAAAGACTAAAGTGGACAGACTATAGTGGAAAGACTAAAGTGGACAGACTAAAGTGGAAAGATTAAAGTGGAAAGACTAAAGTGGACAGACTATAGTGGAAAGACTATAGTGGAAAGACTGTAGTGGACAGAATAAAGTGGAGACTCTAGTGGAAAGACTAAAGTGGAAAGACTAAAGTGGACAGAGAATAGTGAAAAGACTAAAGTGGACAAACTATAGTGGAAAGACTAAAGTGGACAGACTAAAGTGGAAAGACTAAGGTGGAAAGACTAAAGTGGACAGACTATAGTGGAAAGACTGTAGTGGACAGAATAAAGTGGAGAGTATAGTGGAAAGACTAAAGTGGACAGAGAATAGTGGAAAGACTAAAGTGGACAGACTATAGTGGAAAGACTATAGTGGAAAGACTGTAGTGGACAGAATAAAGTGGAGACTATAGTGAAAAGACTAAAGTGGAAAGACTAAAGTGGACAGACTATAGTGGAAAGACTGAAGTGGACAGACTAAAGTGGAAAAACTAAAGTGGAAAGACTAAAGTGGACAGACTATAGTGGAAAGACTGTAGTGGACAGAATAAAGTGGAGACTATAGTGGAAAGACTAAAGTGGACAGAGAATAGTGGAAGGACTAAAGAGGACAGACTACAGTGGAAAGACTATAGTGGAAAGACTATAGAGGACAGAATAAAGTGGAAACTGTAGTGGAAAGACTAAAGTGGACAGAGAATAGTGGAAAGACTAAATTGGAAAGACTGTAGTGGAAAGACTAAAGTGGAAAAACTAAAGTGGAAAGACTAAAGTGGACACACTATAGTGGAAAGACTATAGTGGAAAGACTGTAGTGGACAGAATAAAGTGGAGACTATAGTGGAAAGACTAAAGTGGACAGAGAATAGTGGAAAGACTAAAGTGGACAGACTATAGTGGAAAGACTATAGTGGAAAGACTGTAATGAGCAGAATAAAGTGGACACTATAGTGGAAAGACTAGAGTGGAAGGACTCAGTGGAAAGACTAAAGTGTACACACTGAAGTTGACAGAATAAAGTGGAAAGACTAAAGTGGAAAGACTAAATTGGATAGACTATAGTGGAAAGTCTAAAGTGGAGAGACTAAAGTGGAAAGACTAAAGTGGACAGACTATAATGGAAATACTATAGTGGAAAGACTGTAGTGGACAGAATAAAGTGGAGACTATAGTGGAAAGACTAAAGTGGACAGAGAATAGTGGAAAGACTAAAGTGGACAGACTATAGTGGAAAGACTAAAGTAGACAAATAAGTGGAAAGACTAAAGTGGACAGACTATAGTGGAAAGACTATAGTGGAAAGACTGTAGTGGACAGAATAAAGTGGAGACTATAGTGGAAAGACTAAAGTGGACAGAGAATAGTGGAAAGACTAAAGTGGACAGACTATAGTCTAAAGACTATAGTGGAAAGACTGTAGTGAGCAGAATAAAGTGGAGACTATAGTGGAAAGACTAGAGTGGAAAGACTAAAGTGGACAGAGAGTATTGGAAAGACTAAAGTGGAAAATCTGTAGTGGACAGAATAAAGAGGAGACTATAGTGGAAAGACTAAAGTGGAAAGACTAAAGTGGATAGAGAATAGTGGAAAGACTAAAGTGGAAAGACTGTAGAGGACAGAATAAAGTGGGGACTATAGTGGAAAGACTAAAGTGGAAAGACTAAAGTGGACAGACTATATTGGAAAGACTATAGTGGAAAGACTGTAGTGGACAGAATAAAGTGGAGACTATAGTGAAAAGACTAAAGTGGACAGAGAATAGTGGAAAGACTAAAGTGGATAGACTATAGTGGAAAGACTATAGTGGAAAGACTGTAGTGGACAGAATAAAGTGGAGAGTATAGTTGAAAGACTAAAGTGGACAGAGAATAGTGGAAAGACTAAAGTGGACAGACTATAGTGGAAAGACTATAGTGGAGAGAATGTAGTGGACAGAATAAATTGGAGACTTTAGTGGAAATACTAAAGTGGAAAGACTAAAGTGGACAGACTATAGTGGAAAGACTGAAGTGGACAGACTAAAGTGGAAAAACTAAAGTGGAAAGACTAAAGTGGACAGACTATAGTGGAAAGACTATAGTGGAAAGACCGTAGTGGACAGAATAAATTGGAGACTATAGTGGAAAGAATAAAGTCTACAGAGAATAGTGGAAAGACTAAAGTGGACAGACTATAGTGGAAAGACTGTAGTGGACAGAATAAAGTGGAGACTATAGTGGATAGACTAAAGTGGACAGAGAAAGTGGAAAGACTAAATTGGAAAGACTGTAGTGGACAGAATAAAGTGGAGACTATAGTGGAAAGACTAAAGTGGAAAGACTAAAGTGGACAGACTATAGTGGAAAGACTGAAGTGGAAAGACTCAGTGGACAGACTAAAGTGTACACACTGAAGTGGACAGAATAAAGTGGAAAGACTAAAGTGGAAAGACTAAAGTGGATAGACTATAGTGGAAAGACTAAAGTGGACAGACTATAGTGGAAAGACTATAGTGGAAAGACTGTAGTGGACAGAATAAAGTGGAGACTATAGTGGACAGAGAAAGACTATAGTGGACAGAATAAAGTGGAGACTATAGTGGAAAGACTAAAGTGGACAGAGAATAGTGGAAAGACTAAATTGGAAAGACTGTAGTGGACAGAATAAAGTGGAGACTATAGTGTAAAGACTAAAGTGGAAAGACTAAAGTGGACAGACTATAGTGGAAAGACTGAAGTGGAAAGACTCAGTGGAAAGACTAAAGTGTACACACTGAAGTGGACAGAATAAAGTGGAAAGACTAAAGTGGACACACTATAGTGGAAAGACTATAGTGGAAAGACTGTAGTGGACAGAATAAAGTGGAGACTATAGTGGAAAGACTAAAGTGGACAGAGAATAGTGGAAAGACTAAAGTGGACAGACTATAGTGGAAAGACTATAGTGGAAAGACTGTAATGAGCAGAATAAAGTGGAGAATATAGTGGAAGGACTCAGTGGAAAGACTAAAGTGTACACACTGAAGTTGACAGAATAAAGTGGAAAGACTAAAGTGGAAAGACTAAAGTGGATAGACTATAGTGGAAAGTCTAAAGTGGAGAGACTAAAGTGGAAAGACTAAAGTGGACAGACTATAATGGAAATACTATAGTGGAAAGACTGTAGTGGACAGAATAAAGTGGAGACTATAGTGGAAAGACTAAAGTGGACAGAGAATAGTGGAAAGACTAAAGTGGACAGACTATAGTGGAAAGACTAAAGTAGACAAATAAGTGGAAAGACTAAAGTGGACAGACTATAGTGGAAAGACTATAGTGGAAAGACTGTAGTGGACAGAATAAAGTGGAGACTATAGTGGAAAGACTAAAGTGGACAGAGAATAGTGGAAAGACTAAAGTGGACAGACTATAGTCTAAAGACTATAGTGGAAAGACTGTAGTGAGCAGAATAAAGTGGAGACTATAGTGGAAAGACTAGAGTGGAAAGACTAAAGTGGACAGAGAGTATTGGAAAGACTAAAGTGGAAAGTCTGTAGTGGACAGAATAAAGTGGAGACTATAGTGGAAAGACTAAAGTGGAAAGACTAAAGTGGATAGAGAATAGTGGAAAGACTAAAGTGGAAAGACTGTAGAGGACAGAATAAAGTGGGGACTATAGTGGAAAGACTAAAGTGGAAAGACTAAAGTGGACAGACTATATAGGAAAGACTATAGTGGAAAGACTGTAGTGGACAGAATAAAGTGGAGACTATAGTGAAAAGACTAAAGTGGACAGAGAATAGTGGAAAGACTAAAGTGGATAGACTATAGTGGAAAGACTATAGTGGAAAGACTGTAGTGGACAGAATAAAGTGGAGAGTATAGTTGAAAGACTAAAGTGGACAGAGAATATTGGAAAGACTAAAGTGGACAGACTATAGTGGAAAGACTATAGTGGAGAGACTGTAGTGGACAGAATAAATTGGAGACTATAGTGGAAATACTAAAGTGGAAAGACTAAAGTGGACAGACTATAGTGGAAAGACTGAAGTGGACAGACTAAAGTGGAAAAACTAAAGTGGAAAGACTAAAGTGGACAGAGAATAGTGGAAAGACTAAATTGGAAAGACTCTAGTGGACAGAATAAAGTGGAGACTATAGTGGAAAGACTAAAGTGGAAAGACTAAAGTGGACAGACTATAGTGGAAAGACTGAAGTGGAAAGACTCAGTGGACAGACTAAAGTGTACACACTGAAGTGGACAGAATAAAGTGGAAAGACTAAAGTGGAAAGACTAAAGTGGATAGACTATAGTGGAAAGACTAAAGTGGACAGACTATAGTGGAAAGACTATAGTGGAAAGACTGTAGTGGACAGAATAAAGTGGAGACTATAGTGGACAGAGAAAGACTATAGTGGACAGAATAAAGTGGAGACTATAGTGGAAAGACTAAAGTGGACAGAGAATAGTGGAAAGACTAAATTGGAAAGACTGTAGTGGACAGAATAAAGTGGAGACTATAGTGTAAAGACTAAAGTGGAAAGACTAAAGTGGACAGACTATAGTGGAAAGACTGAAGTGGAAAGACTCAGTGGAAAGACTAAAGTGTACACACTGAAGTGGACAGAATAAAGTGGAAAGACTAAAGTGGAAAGACTAAAGTGGATAGACTATAGTGGAAATTCTAAAGTGGACAGACTAAAGTGGAAAAAATAAAAAGGAAAGACTAAAGTGGACAGACTATAATGGAAAGACTATAGTGGAAAGACTGTAGTGGACAGAATAAAGTGGAGACTATAGTGGAAAGACTAAAGTGGACAGACTAAAGTGGACAGACTATAGTGGAAAGACTGAAGTGGACAGACTAAAGTGGAAAAACTAAAGTGGAAAGACTAAAGTGGACAGACTATAGTGGAAAGACTGTAGTGGACAGAATAAAGTGGAGACTATAGTGGAAAGACTAAAGTGGAAAGACTAAAGTGGACAGACTATAGTGGAAAGACTGAAGTGGACAGACTAAAGTGGAAAAACTAAAGTGGAAAGACTAAAGTGGACAGACTATAGTGGAAAGACTGTAGTGGACAGAATAAAGTGGAGACTATAGTGGAAAGACTAAAGTGGACAGAGAATAGTGGAAGGACTAAAGAGGACAGACTACAGTGGAAAGACTATAGTGGAAAGACTATAGAGGACAGAATAAAGTGGAAACTGTAGTGGAAAGACTAAAGTGGACAGAGAATAGTGGAAAGACTAAATTGGAAAGACTGTAGTGGAAAGACTAAAGTGGAAAAACTAAAGTGGAAAGACTAAAGTGGACACACTATAGTGGAAAGACTATAGTGGAAAGACTGTAGTGGACAGAATGAAGTGGAGACTATAGTGGAAAGACTAAAGTGGACAGAGAATAGTGGAAAGACTAAAGTGGACAGACTATAGTGGAAAGACTATAGTGGAAAGACTGTAATGAGCAGAATAAAGTGGACACTATAGTGGAAAGACTAGAGTGGAAGGACTCAGTGGAAAGACTAAAGTGTACACACTGAAGTTGACAGAATAAAGTGGAAAGACTAAAGTGGAAAGACTAAATTGGATAGACTATAGTGGAAAGTCTAAAGTGGAGAGACTAAAGTGGAAAGACTAAAGTGGACAGACTATAATGGAAATACTATAGTGGAAAGACTGTAGTGGACAGAATAAAGTGGAGACTATAGTGGAAAGACTAAAGTGGACAGAGAATAGTGGAAAGACTAAAGTGGACAGACTATAGTGGAAAGACTAAAGTAGACAAATAAGTGGAAAGACTAAAGTGGACAGACTATAGTGGAAAGACTATAGTGGAAAGACTGTAGTGGACAGAATAAAGTGGAGACTATAGTGGAAAGACTAAAGTGGACAGAGAATAGTGGAAAGACTAAAGTGGACAGACTATAGTCTAAAGACTATAGTGGAAAGACTGTAGTGAGCAGAATAAAGTGGAGACTATAGTGGAAAGACTAGAGTGGAAAGACTAAAGTGGACAGAGAGTATTGGAAAGACTAAAGTGGAAAATCTGTAGTGGACAGAATAAAGAGGAGACTATAGTGGAAAGACTAAAGTGGAAAGACTAAAGTGGATAGAGAATAGTGGAAAGACTAAAGTGGAAAGACTGTAGAGGACAGAATAAAGTGGGGACTATAGTGGAAAGACTAAAGTGGAAAGACTAAAGTGGACAGACTATATTGGAAAGACTATAGTGGAAAGACTGTAGTGGACAGAATAAAGTGGAGACTATAGTGAAAAGACTAAAGTGGACAGAGAATAGTGGAAAGACTAAAGTGGATAGACTATAGTGGAAAGACTATAGTGGAAAGACTGTAGTGGACAGAATAAAGTGGAGAGTATAGTTGAAAGACTAAAGTGGACAGAGAATAGTGGAAAGACTAAAGTGGACAGACTATAGTGGAAAGACTATAGTGGAGAGAATGTAGTGGACAGAATAAATTGGAGACTTTAGTGGAAATACTAAAGTGGAAAGACTAAAGTGGACAGACTATAGTGGAAAGACTGAAGTGGACAGACTAAAGTGGAAAAACTAAAGTGGAAAGACTAAAGTGGACAGACTATAGTGGAAAGACTATAGTGGAAAGACCGTAGTGGACAGAATAAATTGGAGACTATAGTGGAAAGAATAAAGTCTACAGAGAATAGTGGAAAGACTAAAGTGGACAGACTATAGTGGAAAGACTGTAGTGGACAGAATAAAGTGGAGACTGTAGTGGATAGACTAAAGTGGACAGAGAAAGTGGAAAGACTAAATTGGAAAGACTGTAGTGGACAGAATAAAGTGGAGACTATAGTGGAAAGACTAAAGTGGAAAGACTAAAGTGGACAGACTATAGTGGAAAGACTGAAGTGGAAAGACTCAGTGGACAGACTAAAGTGTACACACTGAAGTGGACAGAATAAAGTGGAAAGACTAAAGTGGAAAGACTAAAGTGGATAGACTATAGTGGAAAGACTAAAGTGGACAGACTATAGTGGAAAGACTATAGTGGAAAGACTGTAGTGGACAGAATAAAGTGGAGACTATAGTGGACAGAGAAAGACTATAGTGGACAGAATAAAGTGGAGACTATAGTGGAAAGACTAAAGTGGACAGAGAATAGTGGAAAGACTAAATTGGAAAGACTGTAGTGGACAGAATAAAGTGGAGACTATAGTGTAAAGACTAAAGTGGAAAGACTAAAGTGGACAGACTATAGTGGAAAGACTGAAGTGGAAAGACTCAGTGGAAAGACTAAAGTGTACACACTGAAGTGGACAGAATAAAGTGGAAAGACTAAAGTGGACACACTATAGTGGAAAGACTATAGTGGAAAGACTGTAGTGGACAGAATAAAGTGGAGACTATAGTGGAAAGACTAAAGTGGACAGAGAATAGTGGAAAGACTAAAGTGGACAGACTATAGTGGAAAGACTATAGTGGAAAGACTGTAATGAGCAGAATAAAGTGGAGAATATAGTGGAAGGACTCAGTGGAAAGACTAAAGTGTACACACTGAAGTTGACAGAATAAAGTGGAAAGACTAAAGTGGAAAGACTAAAGTGGATAGACTATAGTGGAAAGTCTAAAGTGGAGAGACTAAAGTGGAAAGACTAAAGTGGACAGACTATAATGGAAATACTATAGTGGAAAGACTGTAGTGGACAGAATAAAGTGGAGACTATAGTGGAAAGACTAAAGTGGACAGAGAATAGTGGAAAGACTAAAGTGGACAGACTATAGTGGAAAGACTAAAGTAGACAAATAAGTGGAAAGACTAAAGTGGACAGACTATAGTGGAAAGACTATAGTGGAAAGACTGTAGTGGACAGAATAAAGTGGAGACTATAGTGGAAAGACTAAAGTGGACAGAGAATAGTGGAAAGACTAAAGTGGACAGACTATAGTCTAAAGACTATAGTGGAAAGACTGTAGTGAGCAGAATAAAGTGGAGACTATAGTGGAAAGACTAGAGTGGAAAGACTAAAGTGGACAGAGAGTATTGGAAAGACTAAAGTGGAAAGTCTGTAGTGGACAGAATAAAGTGGAGACTATAGTGGAAAGACTAAAGTGGAAAGACTAAAGTGGATAGAGAATAGTGGAAAGACTAAAGTGGAAAGACTGTAGAGGACAGAATAAAGTGGGGACTATAGTGGAAAGACTAAAGTGGAAAGACTAAAGTGGACAGACTATATAGGAAAGACTATAGTGGAAAGACTGTAGTGGACAGAATAAAGTGGAGACTATAGTGAAAAGACTAAAGTGGACAGAGAATAGTGGAAAGACTAAAGTGGATAGACTATAGTGGAAAGACTATAGTGGAAAGACTGTAGTGGACAGAATAAAGTGGAGAGTATAGTTGAAAGACTAAAGTGGACAGAGAATATTGGAAAGACTAAAGTGGACAGACTATAGTGGAAAGACTATAGTGGAGAGACTGTAGTGGACAGAATAAATTGGAGACTATAGTGGAAATACTAAAGTGGAAAGACTAAAGTGGACAGACTATAGTGGAAAGACTGAAGTGGACAGACTAAAGTGGAAAAACTAAAGTGGAAAGACTAAAGTGGACAGAGAATAGTGGAAAGACTAAATTGGAAAGACTCTAGTGGACAGAATAAAGTGGAGACTATAGTGGAAAGACTAAAGTGGAAAGACTAAAGTGGACAGACTATAGTGGAAAGACTGAAGTGGAAAGACTCAGTGGACAGACTAAAGTGTACACACTGAAGTGGACAGAATAAAGTGGAAAGACTAAAGTGGAAAGACTAAAGTGGATAGACTATAGTGGAAAGACTAAAGTGGACAGACTATAGTGGAAAGACTATAGTGGAAAGACTGTAGTGGACAGAATAAAGTGGAGACTATAGTGGACAGAGAAAGACTATAGTGGACAGAATAAAGTGGAGACTATAGTGGAAAGACTAAAGTGGACAGAGAATAGTGGAAAGACTAAATTGGAAAGACTGTAGTGGACAGAATAAAGTGGAGACTATAGTGTAAAGACTAAAGTGGAAAGACTAAAGTGGACAGACTATAGTGGAAAGACTGAAGTGGAAAGACTCAGTGGAAAGACTAAAGTGTACACACTGAAGTGGACAGAATAAAGTGGAAAGACTAAAGTGGAAAGACTAAAGTGGATAGACTATAGTGGAAATTCTAAAGTGGACAGACTAAAGTGGAAAAAATAAAAAGGAAAGACTAAAGTGGACAGACTATAATGGAAAGACTATAGTGGAAAGACTGTAGTGGACAGAATAAAGTGGAGACTATAGTGGAAAGACTAAAGTGGACAGACTATAGTGGAAAGGCTGAAGTGGAAAGACTCAGTGAACGGACTAAAGTGTACACACTGAAGTGGACAGAATAAAGTGAAGACTATAGTGGAAAGACTAAAGTGGAAAGACTAAAAAGGACAGAGAATAGTGGAAAGACTAAAGTGGAAAGACTGTAGTGGACAGAATAAAGTGGAGACTATAATGGAAAGACTAAAGTGGACAGAGAATAGTGGAAAGACTAAAGTGGACAGTCTATAGTCTAAAGACTATAGTGGAAAGACTGTAGTGAGCAGAATAAAGTGGAGACTATAGTGGAAAGACTAGAGTGGAAAGACTAAAGTGGACAGAGAGTATTGGAAAGACTAAAGTGGAAAGTCTGTAGTGGACAGAATAAAGTGGAGACTATAGTGGAAAGACTAAAGTGGAAAGACTACAGTGGACAGAGAATAGTGGAAAAACTAAAGTGGAAAGACTGTAGTGGACAGAATAAAGTGGAGACTATAGTGGAAAGACTAAACTGGAAAGACTAAAGTGGACAGACTGTAGTGGAAAGACTATAGTGGAAAGACTGTAGTGGACAGAATAAAGTGGAGAGTATAGTGGAAAGACTAAAGTGGACAGAGAATAGTGGAAAGACTAAAGTGGACAGACTATAGTGGAAAGACTATAGTGTAAAGACTGTAGTGGACAGAATAAAGTGGAGACTATAGTGGAAAGACTAAAGTGGACAGAGAATAGTGGAAAGACGAAAGTGGAAAGACTGTAGTGGACAGAATAAAGTGGAGACTATAGTGGAAAGACTAAAGTGGACAGACTATAGTGGAAAGACTGAAGTGGAAAGACTCAGTGGACAGACTAAAGTGTACACACTGAAGTGGACAGAATAAAGTGGAAAGACTAAAGTGGAAAGACTAAAGTGGAAAGACTAAAGTGGACAGACTATAGTGGAAAGACTAAAGTGGGCAGACTAAACTGGAAAGATTGAAGTGGAAAGACTAACGTGGACAGACTATAGTGGAAAGACTAAAGTGGAAAGACTAAAGTGGACAGAGAATAGTGGAAAGACTAAAGTGGACAGACTATAGTGGAAAGACTAAAGTGGACAGACTAAAGTGGAAAGACTAAAGTGGAAAAACTAAAGTGGACAGACTATAGTGGAAAGACTATATGGAAAGACTATAGTGGACAGAATAAAGTGGAGAGTATAGTGGAAAGACTAAAGTGGACAGAGAATAGTGGAAAGACTAAAGTTGACAGACTGTAGTGGAAAGACAATAGTGGAAAGACTGTAGTGGACAGAATAAAGTGGAGACTATAGTGGAAAGACTAAAGTGGAAAGACTAAAGTGGACAGACTATAGTGAAAAGACTGAAGGGGACAGAATAAAGTGGAGAGTATAGTGGAAAGACTAAAGTGGACAGAGAATAGTGGAAAGACTAAAGTGGACAGACTATAGTGGAAAGACTGTAGTGGACAGAATAAAGTGGAGACTATAGTGGAAAGACTAAAGTGGAAAGACTAAAGTGGACAGACTAAAGTGGACAGACTAAAGTGGAAAGACCAAAGTGGAAAGACTAAAGTGGACAGACTATAGTGGAAAGACTAAAGTGGACAGACTAAAGTGGAAAGATTAAAGTGGAAAGACTAAAGTGGACAGACTATAGTGAAAAGACTATAGTGGAAAGACTGTAGTGGACAGAATAAAGTGGAGACTCTAGTGGAAAGACTGAAGTCTACAGACTAAAGTGGAAAAACTAAAGTGGAAAGACTAAAGTGGACAGACTATAGTGGAAAGACTGTATTGGACAGAATAAAGTGGAGACTATAGTGGAAAGACTAAAGTGGACAGAGAATAGTGGAAGGACTAAAGAGGACAGACTACAGTGGAAAGACTATAGTGGAAAGACTATAGAGGACAGAATAAAGTGGAAACTGTAGTGGAAAGACTAAAGTGGACAGAGAATAGTGGAAAGACTAAATTGGAAAGACTGTAGTGGAAAGACTAAAGTGGAAAAACTAAGGTGGAAAGACTAAAGTGGACACACTATAGTGGAAAGACTATAGTGGAAAGACTGTAGTGGACAGAATAAAGTGGAGACTATAGTGGAAAGACTAAAGTGGACAGAGAATAGTGGAAAGACTAAAGTGGACAGACTATAGTGGAAAGACTATAGTGGAAAGACTGTAATGAGCAGAATAAAGTGGAGACTATAGTGGAAAGACTAGAGTGGAAGGACTCAGTGGAAAGACTAAAGTGGACAGAGAATAGTGAAAAGACTAAAGTGGACAAACTATAGTGGAAAGACTAAAGTGGACAGACTAAAGTGGAAAGACTAAGGTGGAAAGACTAAAGTGGACAGACTATAGTGGAAAGACTGTAGTGGACAGAATAAAGTGGAGAGTATAGTGGAAAGACTAAAGTGGACAGAGAATAGTGGAAAGACTAAAGTGGACAGACTATAGTGGAAAGACTATAGTGGAAAGACTGTAGTGGACAGAATAAAGTGGAGACTATAGTGGAAAGACTAAAGTGGAAAGACTAAAGTGGACAGACTATAGTGGAAAGACTGAAGTCTACAGACTAAAGTGGAAAAACTAAAGTGGAAAGACTAAAGTGGACAGACTATAGTGGAAAGACTGTATTGGACAGAATAAAGTGGAGACTATAGTGGAAAGACTAAAGTGGACAGAGAATAGTGGAAGGACTAAAGAGGACAGACTACAGTGGAAAGACTATAGTGGAAAGACTATAGAGGACAGAATAAAGTGGAAACTGTAGTGGAAAGACTAAAGTGGACAGAGAATAGTGGAAAGACTAAATTGGAAAGACTGTAGTGGAAAGACTAAAGTGGAAAAACTAAGGTGGAAAGACTAAAGTGGACACACTATAGTGGAAAGACTATAGTGGAAAGACTGTAGTGGACAGAATAAAGTGGAGACTATAGTGGAAAGACTAAAGTGGACAGAGAATAGTGGAAAGACTAAAGTGGACAGACTATAGTGGAAAGACTATAGTGGAAAGACTGTAATGAGCAGAATAAAGTGGAGACTATAGTGGAAAGACTAGAGTGGAAGGACTCAGTGGAAAGACTAAAGTGTACACACTGAAGTTGACAGAATAAAGTGGAAAGACTAAAGTGGAAAGACTAAAGTGGATAGACGATAGTGGAAAGTCTAAAGGGGAGAGACTAAAGTGGAAAGACTAAAGTGGACAGACTATAATGGAAATACTATAGTGGAAAGACTTGAGTGGATAGAATAAAGTGGAGACTATAGTGGAAAGACTAAAGTGGACAGAGAATAGTGGAAAGACTAAAGTGGACAGACTATAGTGGAAAGACTAAAGTAGACAAATAAGTGGAAAGACTAAAGTGGACAGACTATAGTGGAAAGACTATAGTTGAAAGACTGTAGTGGACAGAATAAAGTGGAGACTATAGTGGTAAGACTAAAGTGGACAGAGAATAGTGGAAAGACTAAAGTGGACAGACTATAGTCTAAAGACTATAGTGGAAAGACTGTAGTGAGCAGAATAAAGTGGAGACTATAGTGGAAAGACTAGAGTGGAAAGACTAAAGTGGATAGAGAATAGTGGAAAGACTAAAGTGGAAAGACTGTAGAGGACAGAATAAAGTGGAAAGACTAAAGTGGACGGACTATATTGGAAAGACTATAGTGGAAAGACTGTAGTGGACAGAATAAAGTGGAGACTATAGTGAAAAGACTAAAGTGGACAGAGAATAGTGGAAAGACTAAAGTGGATAGACTATAGTGGAAAGACTATAGTGGAAAGACTGTAGTGGACAGAATAAAGTGGAGAGTATAGTGGAAAGACTAAAGTGGACAGAGAATAGTGGAAAGACTAAAGTGGAAAGACTATAGTGGAGAGACTGTAGTGGACAGAATAAATTGGAGACTATAGTGGAAATACTAAAGTGGAAAGACTAAAGTGGACAGACTATAGTGGAAAGACTGAAGTGGACAGACTAAAGTGGAAAAACTAAAGTGGAAAGACTAAAGTGGACAGACTATAGTGGAAAGACTATAGTGGAAAGACCGTAGTGGACAGAATAAATTGGAGACTATAGTGGAAAGAATAAAGTCTACAGAGAATAGTGGAAAGACTAAAGTGGACAGACTATAGTGGAAAGACTGTAGTGGACAGAATAAAGTGGAGACTATAGTGGATAGACTAAAGTGGACAGAGAATAGTGGAAAGACTAAATTGGAAAGACTGTAGTGGACAGAATAAAGTGGAGACTATAGTGGAAAGACTAAAGTGGTAAGACTAAAGTGGACAGACTATAGTGGAAAGACTAAAGTAGACAAATAAGTGGAAAGACTAAAGTGGACAGACTATAGTGGAAAGACTATAGTGGAAAGACTGTAGTGGACAGAATAAAGTGGAGACTATAGTGGAAAGACTAAAGTGGACAGAGAATAGTGGAAAGACTAAAGTGGACAGACTATAGTCTAAAGACTATAGTGGAAAGACTGTAGTGAGCAGAATAAAGTGGAGACTATAGTGGAAAGACTAGAGTGGAAAGACTAAAGTGGACAGAGAGTATTGGAAAGACTAAAGTGGAAAGTCTGTAGTGGACAGAATAAAGTGGAGACTATAGTGGAAAGACTAAAGTGGAAAGACTAAAGTGGATAGAGAATAGTGGAAAGACTAAAGTGGAAAGACTGTAGAGGACAGAATAAAGTGGGGACTATAGTGGAAAGACTAAAGTGGAAAGACTAAAGTGGACAGACTATATTGGAAAGACTATAGTGGAAAGACTGTAGTGGACAGAATACAGTGGAGACTATAGTGAAAAGACTAAAGTGGACAGAGAATAGTGGAAAGACTAAAGTGGATAGACTATAGTGGAAAGACTATAGCGGAAAGACTGTAGTGGACAGAATAAAGTGGAGAGTATAGTGGAAAGACTAAAGTGGACAGAGAATAGTGGAAAGACTAAAGTGGACAGACTATAGTGGAAAGACTATAGTGGAGAGACTGTAGTGGACAGAATAAATTGGAGACTATAGTGGAAATACTAAAGTGGAAAGACTAAAGTGGACAGACTATAGTGGAAAGACTGAAGTGGACAGACTAAAGTGGAAAAACTAAAGTGGAAAGACTAAAGTGGACAGACTATAGTGGAAAGACTATAGTGGAAAGACCGTAGTGGACAGAATAAATTGGAGACTATAGTGGAAAGAATAAAGTCTACAGAGAATAGTGGAAAGACTAAAGTGGACAGACTATAGTGGAAAGACTGTAGTGGACAGAATAAAGTGGAGACTATAGTGGATAGACTAAAGTGGACAGAGAATAGTGGAAAGACTAAATTGGAAAGACTGTAGTGGACAGAATAAAGTGGAGACTATAGTGGAAAGACTAAAGTGGAAAGACTAAAGTGGACAGACTATAGTGGAAAGACTGAAGTGGAAAGACTCAGTGGACAGACTAAAGTGTACACACTGAAGTGGACAGAATAAAGTGGAAAGACTAAAGTGGAAAGACTAAAGTGGATAGACTATAGTGGAAAGACTAAAGTGGACAGACTATAGTGGAAAGACTATAGTGGAAAGACTGTAGTGGACAGAATAAAGTGGAGACTATAGTTTGACAGAGAAAGACTATAGTGGACAGAATAAAGTGGAGACTATAGTGGAAAGACTAAAGTGGACAGAGAATAGTGGAAAGACTAAATTGGAAAGACTGTAGTGGACAGAATAAAGTGGAGACTATAGTGTAAAGACTAAAGTGGAAAGACTAAAGTGGACAGACTATAGTGGAAAGACTGAAGTGGAAAGACTCAGTGGAAAGACTAAAGTGTACACACTGAAGTGGACAGAATAAAGTGGAAAGACAAAAGTGGAAAGACTAAAGTGGATAGACTATAGTGGAAAGACTGTAGTGGACAGAATAAAGTGGAGACTATAGTGGAAAGACTAAAGTGGACAGACTATAGTGGAAAGGCTGAAGTGGAAAGACTCAGTGAACGGACTAAAGTGTACACACTGAAGTGGACAGAATAAAGTGAAGACTATAGTGGAAAGACTAAAGTGGAAAGACTAAAAAGGACAGAGAATAGTGGAAAGACTAAAGTGGAAAGACTGTAGTGGACAGAATAAAGTGGAGACTATAGTGGAAAGACTACAGTGGAAAGACTAAAGTGGACAGACGATAGTGGAACGACTATAGTGGAAAGACTGTAGTGGACAGAATAAAGTGGAGACTATAGTGGAAAGAATAAAGTGGAAAGACTAAAGTGGACAGAGACTAGTGGAAAGACTAAAGTGGAAAGACTATAGTGGAAAGACTGTAGTGGACATAATAAAGTGGAGACTATAGTGGAAAGACTAAAGTGGAAAGACTAAAGTGGACAGACTATAGTGGAAAGACTGAAGTGGAAAGACTAAAGAGTACACACTGAAGTTGGCAGAATAAAGTGGAAAGACTAAAGTGGAAAGACTAAAGTGGATAGACTATAGTGGAAAGTCTAAAGTGGACAGACTAAAGTGGAAAAACTAAAGTGGAAAGACTAAAGTGGACAGACTATAATGGAAAGACTATAGTGGAAAAACTGTAGTGGACAAAATAAAGTGGAGACTATAGTGGAAAGACTAAAGTGGACAGAGAATAGTGGAAAGACTAAAGTGGACAGACTATAGTGGAAAGACTAAAGTGGAAAATTTAAAGTGGAAAGACTAAATTGGACAGATTATAGTGGAAAGACTATAGTGGAAAGACTGTAGCGGACAGAATAAAGTGGAGACTATAGTGGAAAGACTAAAGTGGACAGAGAATAGTGGAAAGACTAAAGTGGACAGACTATAGTGGAAAGACTATAGTGGACAGAGAGTATTGGAAAGACTAAAGTGGAAAGTCTGTAGTGGACAGAATAAAGTGGAGACTATAGTGGAAAGACTAAAGTGGAAAGACTAAAGTGGATAGAGAATAGTGGAAAGACTAAAGTGGAAAGACTGTAGAGGACAGAATAAAGTGGGGACTATAGTGGAAAGACTAAAGTGGAAAGACTAAAGTGGACGGACTATATTGGAAAGACTATAGTGGAAAGACTGTAGTGGACAGAATAAAGTGGAGACTATAGTGAAAAGACTAAAGTGGACAGAGAATAGTGGAAAGACTAAAGTGGATAGACTATAGTGGAAAGACTATAGTGGAAAGACTGTAGTGGACAGAATAAAGTGGAGAGTATAGTGGAAAGACTAAAGTGGACAGAGAATAGTGGAAAGACTAAAGTGGAAAGACTATAGTGGAGAGACTGTAGTGGACAGAATAAATTGGAGACTATAGTGGAAATACTAAAGTGGAAAGACTAAAGTGGACAGACTATAGTGGAAAGACTGAAGTGGACAGACTAAAGTGAAAAAACTAAAGTGGAAAGACTAAAGTGGACAGACTATAGTGGAAAGACTATAGTGGAAAGACCGTAGTGGACAGAATAAATTGGAGACTATAGTGGAAAGAATAAAGTCTACGGAGAATAGTGGAAAGACTAAAGTGGACAGACTATAGTGGAAAGACTGTAGTGGACAGAATAAAGTGGAGACTATAGTGGATAGACTAAAGTGGACAGAGAATAGTGGAAAGACTAAATTGGAAAGACTGTAGTGGACAGAATAAAGTGGAGACTATAGTGGAAAGACTAAAGTGGTAAGACTAAAGTGGACAGACTATAGTGGAAAGACTAAAGTAGACAAATAAGTGGAAAGACTAAAGTGGACAGACTATAGTGGAAAGACTATAGTGGAAAGACTGTAGTGGACAGAATAAAGTGGAGACTATAGTGGAAAGACTAAAGTGGACAGAGAATAGTGGAAAGACTAAAGTGGACAGACTATAGTCTAAAGACTATAGTGGAAAGACTGTAGTGAGCAGAATAAAGTGGAGACTATAGTGGAAAGACTAGAGTGGAAAGACTAAAGTGGACAGAGAGTATTGGAAAGACTAAAGTGGATAGACTATAGTGGAAAGACTGTAGTGGACAGAATAAAGTGGAGAGTATAGTGGAAAGACTAAAGTGGACAGAGAATAGTGGAAAGACTAAAGTGGACAGACTATAGTGGAAAGACTATAGTGGAGAGACTGTAGTGGACAGAATAAATTGGAGACTATAGTGGAAATACTAAAGTGGAAAGACTAAAGTGGACAGACTATAGTGGAAAGACTGAAGTGGACAGACTAAAGTGGAAAAACTAAAGTGGAAAGACTAAAGTGGACCGACTATAGTGGAAAGACTATAGTGGAAAGACCCTAGTGGACAGAATAAAGTGGAGACTATAGTGGATAGACAAAAGTGGACAGAGAATAGTGGAAAGACTAAATTGGAAAGACTGTAGTGGACAGAATAAAGTGGAGACTATAGTGGAAAGACTAAAGTGGTAAGACTAAAGTGGACAGACTATAGTGGAAAGACTAAAGTAGACAAATAAGTGGAAAGACTAAAGTGGACAGACTATAGTGGAAAGACTATAGTGGAAAGACTGTAGTGGACAGAATAAAGTGGAGACTATAGTGGAAAGACTAAAGTGGACAGAGAATAGTGGAAAGACTAAAGTGGACAGACTATAGTCTAAAGACTATAGTGGAAAGACTGTAGAGGACAGAATAAAGTGGGGACTATAGTGGAAAGACTAAAGTGGAAAGACTAAAGTGGACAGACTATATTGGAAAGACTATAGTGGAAAGACTGTAGTGGACAGAATAAAGTGGAGACTATAGTGAAAAGACTAAAGTGGACAGAGAATAGTGGAAAGACTAAAGTGGATAGACTATAGTGGAAAGACTGTAGTGGACAGAATAAAGTGGAGAGTATAGTGGAAAGACTAAAGTGGACAGAGAATAGTGGAAAGACTAAAGTGGACAGACTATAGTGGAAAGACTATAGTGGAGAGACTGTAGTGGACAGAATAAATTGGAGACTATAGTGGAAATACTAAAGTGGAAAGACTAAAGTGGACAGACTATAGTGGAAAGACTGAAGTGGACAGACTAAAGTGGAAAAACTAAAGTGGAAAGACTAAAGTGGACCGACTATAGTGGAAAGACTATAGTGGAAAGACCGTAGTGGACAGAATAAATTGGAGACTATAGTGGAAAGAATAAAGTCTACAGAGAATAGTGGAAAGACTAAAGTGGACAGACTATAGTGGAAAGACTGTAGTGGACAGAATAAAGTGGAGACTATAGTGGATAGACTAAAGTGGACAGAGAATAGTGGAAAGACTAAATTGGAAAGACTGTAGTGGACAGAATAAAGTGGAGACTATAGTGGAAAGACTAAAGTGGAAAGACTAAAGTGGACAGACTATAGTGGAAAGACTGAAGTGGAAAGACTCAGTGGACAGACTAAAGTGTACACACTGAAGTGGACAGAATAAAGTGGAAAGACTAAAGTGGAAAGACTAAAGTGGATAGACTATAGTGGAAAGACTAAAGTGGACAGACTATAGTGGAAAGACTATAGTGGAAAGACTGTAGTGGACAGAATAAAGTGGAGACTATAGTGGAAAGACTAAAGTGGACAGACTATAGTGGAAAGGCTGAAGTGGAAAGACTCAGTGAACGGACTAAAGTGTACACACTGTAGTGGACAGAATAAAGTGGAGACTATAGTGGAAAGACTAAAGTGGTAAGACTAAAGTGGACAGACTATAGTGGAAAGACTAAAGTAGACAAATAAGTGGAAAGACTAAAGTGGACAGACTATAGTGGAAAGACTATAGTGGAAAGACTGTAGTGGACAGAATAAAGTGGAGACTATAGTGGAAAGACTAAAGTGGACAGAGAATAGTGGAAAGACTAAAGTGGACAGACTATAGTCTAAAGACTATAGTGGAAAGACTGTAGTGAGCAGAATAAAGTGGAGACTATAGTGGAAAGACTAGAGTGGAAAGACTAAAGTGGACAGAGAGTATTGGAAAGACTAAAGTGGAAAGTCTGTAGTGGACAGAATAAAGTGGAGACTATAGTGGAAAGACTAAAGTGGAAAGACTAAAGTGGATAGAGAATAGTGGAAAGACTAAAGTGGAAAGACTGTAGAGGACAGAATAAAGTGGGGACTATAGTGGAAAGACTAAAGTGGAAAGACTAAAGTGGACAGACTATATTGGAAAGACTATAGTGGAAAGACTGTAGTGGACAGAATAAAGTGGAGACTATAGTGAAAAGACTAAAGTGGACAGAGAATAGTGGAAAGACTAAAGTGGATAGACTATAGTGGAAAGACTGTAGTGGACAGAATAAAGTGGAGACTATAGTGGAAAGACTACAGTGGAAAGACTAAAGTGGACAGACGATAGTGGAACGACTATAGTGGAAAGACTGTAGTGGACAGAATAAAGTGGAGACTATAGTGGAAAGAATAAAGTGGAAAGACTAAAGTGGACAGAGACTAGTGGAAAGACTAAAGTGGAAAGACTATAGTGGAAAGACTGTAGTGGACATAATAAAGTGGAGACTATAGTGGAAAGACTAAAGTGGAAAGACTAAAGTGGACAGAGAAGAGTGAAAAGACTAAAGTGGACAGACTATAGTGGAAAGACTAAAGTGGACAGACTAAAGTGGAAAGACTAAAGTGGACAGAGAATAGTGGAAAGACGAAAGTGGAAAGACTGTAGTGGACAGAATAAAGTGGAGACTATAGTGGAAAGACTAAAGTGGAAAGACTAAAGTGGACAGACTGTAGTGGAAAGACTGAAGTGGAAAGACTCAGTGGACAGACTAAAGTGTACACACTGAAGTGGACAGAATAAAGCGGAAAGACTAAAGTGGAGAGACTAAAGTGGACAGACTATAGTGGAAAGACTAAAGTGGACGGGACTAAAGTGGAAAGACTAAAGTGGAAAGACTAAAGTGGACAGACTATAGTGGAAAGACTGTAGTGGACATAATAAAGTGGAGACTATAGTGGAAAGACTAAAGTGGAAAGACTAAAGTGGACAGAGAATAGTGGAAAGACTAAAGTGGACAGACTATAGTGGAAAGACTAAAGTGGACAGACTAAAGTGGAAAGACTAAAGTGGAAAGACTAAAGTGGACAGACTGTAGTGGAAAGACTATAGCGGAAAGACTGTAGTGGACAGAATAAAGTGGAGAGTATAGTGGAAAGACTAAAGTGGACAGAGAATAGTGGAAAGACTAAAGTGGACAGACTATAGTGGAAAGACTATAGTGGAAAGACTGTAGTGGACAGAAGAAAGTGGAGACTATAGTGGAAAGACTAACGTGGACAGACTATAGTGGAAAGACTGAAGTGGAAAGACTCTAGTGGAAAGACTGTAGTGGACATAATAAAGTGGAGACTATAGTGGAAAGACTAAAGTGGACAGAGAATGGTGGAAAGACTAAAGTGAACAGACTATAGTGGAAAGACTAAAGTGGACAGACTAAAGTGGAAAGACTAAAGTGGAAAGACTAAAGTGGACAGACTATAGTGGAAAGACTGAAGTGGAAAGACTCAGTGGACAGACTAAAATGTACACACTGAAGTGGACAAAATAAAGTGGAAAGACTATAGTGGAAAGACTGTAGTGGACAGAATAAAGTGGAGACTATAGTGGAAAGACTAAAGTGGAAAGACTAAAGTGGACAGACTATAGTGGAAAGACTGAAGTGGAAAGACTCAGTGGACAGACTAAAATGTACACACTGAAGTGGACAGAATAAAGTGGAAAGACCAAAGTGGAAAGACTAAAGTGGACAGACTATTGAGGAAAGACTAAAGTGGACAGACTAAAGTGGAAAGATTAAAGTGGAAAGACTAAAGTGGACAGACTATAGTGGAAAGACTATAGTGGAAAGACTGTAGTGGACAGAATAAAGTGGAGACTATAGTAGAAAGACTAAAGTGGAAAGACTAAAGTGGACAGAGAATAGTGGAAAGACTAAAGTGGACAAACTATAGTGGAAAGACTAAAGTGGACAGACTAAAGTGGAAAGACTAAATTTGAAAGACTAAAGTGGACAGACTATAGTGGAAAGACTATAGTGGAAAGACTGTAGTGGACAGAATAAAGTGGAGAGTATAGTGGAAAGACTAAAGTGGACAGAGAATAGTGGAAAGACTAATGTGGACAGACTATAGTGGAAAGACTATAGTGTAAAGACTGTAGTGGACAGAATAAAGTGGAGACTATAGTGGAAAGACTAAAGTGGACAGACTATAGTGGAAAGACTGAAGTGGACAGACTAAAGTGGAAAAACTAAAGTGGAAAGACTAAAGTGGACAGACTATAGTGGACAGAATAAAGTGGAGACTATAGTGGAAAGACTCAAGTGGACAGAGAATAGTGGAAGGACTAAAGAGGACAGACTACAGTGGAAAGACTATAGTGGAAAGACTGTAGTGGACAGAATAAAGTGGAGACTATAGTGGAAAGACTAAAGTGGACAGAGAATAGTGGAAAGACTAAATTGGAAAGACTGTAGTGGACAGAATAAAGTGGAGACTATAGTGGAAAGACTAAAGTGGAAAGACTAAAGTGGACAGACTATAGTGGAAAGACTGAAGTGGAAAGACTCATTGGAAAGACTAAAGAGTACACACTGAAGTTGGCAGAATAAAGTGGAAAGACTAAAGTGGAAAGACTAAAGTGGATAGACTATAGTGGAAAGTCTAAAGTGGACAGACTAAAGTGGAAAAACTAAAGTGGAAAGACTAAAGTGGACAGACTATAATGGAAAGACTATAGTGGAAAGACTGTAGTGGACAAAATAAAGTGGAGACTATAGTGGAAAGACTAAAGTGGACAGAGAATAGTGGAAAGACTAAAGTGGACAGACTATAGTGGAAAGACTAAAGTGGAAAATTTAAAGTGGAAAGACTAAATTGGACAGATTATAGACGAAAGACTATAGTGGAAAGACTGTAGCGGACAGAATAAAGTGGAGACTATAGTGGAAAGACTAAAGTGGACAGAGAATAGTGGAAAGACTAAAGTGGACAGACTATAGTGGAAAGACTATAGTGGAAAGACTAAAGTGGACAGAGAATAGTGGAAAGACGAAAGTGGAAAGACTGTAGTGGACAGAATAAAGTGGAGACTATAGTGGAAAGACTAAAGTGGAAATACTAAAGTGGACAGACTATAGTGGAAAGACTAAAGTGGACAGACTAAAGTGGAAAGACTAAAGTGGAAAGACTAAAGTGGACAGACTGTAGTGGAAAGACTATAGTGGAAAGACTGTAGTGGACAGAATGAAGTGGAGAGTGTAGTGGAAAGACTAAAGTGGACAGAGAATAGTGGAAAGACTAAAGTGGACAGACTATAGTGGAAAGACTATAGTGGAAAGACTGTAGTGGACAGAATAAAGTGGAGACTATAGTGGAAAGACTAAAGTGGAAAGACTAAAGTGGACAGACTATAGTGGAAAGACTGAAGTGGAAAGACTCAGTGGACAGACTAAAATGTACACACTGAAGTGGACAGAATAAAGTGGAAAGACCAAAGTGGAAAGACTGAAGTGGACAGACTATAGAGGAAAGACTAAAGTGGACAGACTAAAGTGGAAAGATTAAAGTGGAAAGACTAAAGTGGACAGACTATAGTGGAAAGACTATAGTGGAAAGACTGTAGTGGACAGAATAAAGTGGAGACTATAGTGGAAAGACTAAAGTGGAAAGACTAAAGTGGACAGAGAATAGTGGAAAGACTAAAGTGGACAAACTATAGTGGAAAGACTAAAGTGGACAGACTAAAGTGGAAAGACTAAAGTGGAAAGACTAAAGTGGACAGACTATAGTGGAAAGACTATAGTGGAAAGACTGTAGTGTACAGAATAAAGTGGAGAGTATAGTGGAAAGACTAAAGTGGACAGAGAATAGTGGAAAGAATAAAGTGGACAGACTATAGTGGAAAGACTATAGTGTAAAGACTGTAGTGGACAGAATAAAGTGGAGACTATAGTGGAAAGACTAAAGTGGAAAGACTATAGTGGACAGAATAAAGTGGAGACTATAGTGGAAAGACTCAAGTGGACAGAGAATAGTGGAACGACTAAAGAGGACAGACTACAGTGGAAAGACTATAGTGGAAAGACTGTAGTGGACAGAATAAAGTGGAGAGTATAATGGAAAGACTAAAGTGAACAGAGAATAGTGGACAGACTATAGTGGAAAGACTATAGTGGAAAGACTGTAGTGGACAGAATAAAGTGGAGACTATAGTGGAAAGACTAAAGTGGAAAGACGAAAGTGGACAGACCATAGTGGAAAGACTGAAGTGGACAGACTAAAGTGGAAAAACTAAAGTGGAAAGACTAAAGTGGACAGACTATAGTGGAAAGACTGTAGTGGACAGTATAAAGTGGAGACTATAGTGGAAAGACTCAAGTGGACAGAGAATAGTGGAAGGACTAAAGAGGACAGACCACAGTGGAAAGACTATAGTGGAAAGACTATAGTGGACAGAATAAAGTGGAGACTATAGTGGAAAGACTAAAGTGGAAAGACTAAAGTGGACAGACTATAGTGGAAAGACTGAAGTGGACAGACTAAAGTGGAAAAACTAAAGTGGAAAGACTATAGTAGACAGAGAATAGTGGAAAGACTAAAGTGGACAGACTATAGTGGAAAGACTATAGTGGAAAGACTGTAGTGGACAGAATAAAGTGGAGACTATAGTGGAAAGACTAAAGTGGAAAGACTAAAGTGGACAGACTATAGTGAAAAGACTGAAGTGGACAGACTAAAGTGGAAAGACTATAGTGGAAAGACTGTAGTGGACAGAATAAAGTGGAGAATATGGTGGAAACAATAAAGTGGACAGAGAATAGTGGAAAGACTAAAGTGGACAGATTATAGTGGAAAGACTATAGTGGAAAGACTGTAGTGGACAGAATAAAGTGGAGACTATAGTGGATAGACTAAAGTCGACAGAGAATAGTGGAAAGACTAAAGTGGATAGACTATAGTGGAAAGTCTAAAGTGGACAGACTAAAGTGGAAAAACTAAAGTGGAAAGACTAAAGTGGACAGACTATAATAGAAAGACTATAGTGGAAAGACTGTAGTGGACAGAATAAAGTGGAGACTATAGTGGAAAGACTAAAGTGGACAGAGAATAGTGGAAAGACTAAAGTGGACAGACTACAGTGGAAAGCCTAAAAAGGAAAAACATAAGTGGAAAGACTAAAGAGGACAGACTATAGAGGAAAGACTAAAGTGGACAGACTAAAGTGGAAAGATTAAAGTGGAAAGACCAAAGTGGACAGACTATAGTGGAAAGACTATAGTGGAAAGACTGAAGTGGACAGAATAAAGTGGAGACTATAGTGGAAAGACTAAAGTGGAAAGACTAAAGTGGACAGACTATAGTGGAAAGACTGAAGTGGACAGAATAAAGTGGAGACTATAGTGGAAAGACTAAAGTGGACAGAGAATAGTGGAAGGACTAAAGAGGACAGACTACAGTGGAAAGACTATAGTGGAAAGACTGTAGTGGACAGAATAAAGTGGAGAGTATAGTGGAAAGACTAAAGTGGACAGAGAATAGTGGAAAGACTAAAGTGGAAAGACTAAAGTGGACAGAGAATAGTGGAAAGACTAAATTGGAAAGACTGCAGACTACAGTGGAAAGACTGTAGTGGACAGAATAAAGTGGAGAGTATAGTTGAAAGACTATAGAGGACAGAATAAAGTGGAAACTATAGTGGAAAGACTAAAGTGGACAGAGAATAGTGGAAAGACTAAATTGGAAAGACTGTAGTGGAAAGACTAAAGTGGAAAAACTAAAGTGGAAAGACTAAAGTGGACACACTATAGTGGAAAGACTATAGTGGAAAGACTGTAGTGGACAGAATAAAGTGGAGACTATAGTGGAAAGACTAAAGTGGACAGAGAATAGTGGAAAGACTAAAGTGGATAGACTATAGTGGAAAGACTATAGTGGAAAGACTGTAGTGGACAGAATAAAGTGGAGAGTATAGTGGAAAGACTAAAGTGGACAGAGAATAGTGGAAAGACTAAAGTGGACAGACTATAGTGGAAAGACTATAGTGGAGAGACTGTAGTGGACAGAATAAATTGGAGACTATAGTGGAAATACTAAAGTGGAAAGACTAAAGTGGACAGACTATAGTGGAAAGACTGAAGTGGACAGACTAAAGTGGAAAGACTGTAGTGGACAGAATAAAGTGGAGACTATAGTGGAAAGACTAAAGTGGAAAGACTAAAGTGGACAGACTATAGTGGAAAGACTGAAGTGGAAAGACTCAGTGGACAGACTAAGGTGTACACACTGAAGTGGACAGAATAAAGTGGAAAGACTAAAGTGGATAGACTATAGTGGAAAGACTAAAGTGGACAGACTATAGTGGAAAGACTCAGTGGAAAGACTAAAGTGTACACACTGAAGTTGACAGAATAAAGTGGAAAGACTAAAGTGAAAAGACTAAAGTGGATAGACTATAGTGGAAAGTCTAAAGTGGACAGACTAAAGTGGAAAGACTAAAGTGGACAGACTATAATGGAAAGACTATAGTGGAAAGACTGTAGTGGACAGAATAAAGTGGAGACTATAGTGGAAAGACTAAAGTGGACAGAGAATAGTGGAAAGACTAAAGTGGACAGACTATAGTGGAAAGATTAAAGTAGAAAAATAAGTGGAAAGACTAAAGTGGACAGACTATAGTGGAAAGACTATAGTGGAAAGACTGTAGTGGACAGAATAAAGTGGAGACTATAGTGGAAAGACTCAGTGGAAAGACTAAAGTGTACACACTGAAGTTGACAGAATAAAGTGGAAAGACTAAAGTGGAAAGACTAAAGTGGATAGACTATAGTGGAAAGTCTAAAGTGGACAGACTAAAGTGGAAAGACTAAAGTGGACAGACTATAATGGAAAGACTATAGTGGAAAGACTTTAGTGGACAGAATAAAGTGGAGACTATAGTGGAAAGACTAAAGTGGACAGAGAATAGTGGAAAGACTAAAGTGGACAGACTATAGTGGAAAGACTAAAGTAGAAAAATAAGTGAAAGACTAAAGTGGACAGACTATAGTGGAAAGACTATAGTGGAAAGACTGTAGTGGACAGAATAAAGTGGAGACTATAGTGGAAAGACTAAAGTGGACAGAGAATAGTGGAAAGACTAAAGTGGACAGACTATAGTCTAAAGACTATAGTGGAAAGACTGTAGTGAGCAGAATAAAGTGGAGACTATAGTGGAAAGACTAGAGTGGAAAGACTAAAGTGGACAGAGAGTATTGGAAAGACTAAAGTGGAAAGTCTGTAGTGGACAGAATAAAGTGGAGACTATAGTGGAAAGACTAAAGTGGAAAGACTAAAGTGGATAGAGAATAGTGGAAAGACTAAAGTGGAAAGACTGTAGAGGACAGAATAAAGTGGGGACTATAGTGGAAAGACTAAAGTGGACAGACTATATTGGAAAGACTATAGTGGAAAGACTGTAGTGGACAGAATAAAGTGGAGACTATAGTGGAAAGACTAAAGTGGACAGAGAATAGTGGAAAGACTAAAGTGGATAGACTATAGTGGAAAGACTATAGTGGAAAGACTGTAGTGGACAGAATAAAGTGGAGAGTATAGTGGAAAGACTAAAGTGGACAGAGAATAGTGGAAAGACTAAAGTGGACAGACTATAGTGGAAAGACTATAGTGGAGAGACTGTAGTGGACAGAATAAATTGGAGACTATAGTGGGAAAACTAAAGTGGAAAGACTAAAGTGGACAGACTATAGTGGAAAGACTATAGTGGAAAGACTGTAGTGGACAGAATAAAGTGGAGACTATAGTGGATAGACTAAAGTGGACAGAGAATAGTGGAAAGACTAAATTGGAAAGACTGTAGTGGACAGAATAAAGTGGAGACTATAGTGGAAAGACTAAAGTGGAAAGACTAAAGTGGACAGACTATAGTGGAAAGACTGAAGTGGAAAGACTCAGTGGACAGACTAAGGTGTACACACTGAAGTGGACAGAATAAAGTGGAAAGACTAAAGTGGAAAGACTAAAGTGGATAGACTATAGTGGAAAGACTAAAGTGGACAGACTATAGTGGAAAGACTATAGTGGAAAGACTGTAGTGGACAGAATAAAGTGGAGACTATAGTGGACAGAGAAAGACTATAGTGGACAGAATAAAGTGGAGAATATAGTGGAAAGACTAAAGTGGACAGAGAATAGTGGAAAGACTAAATTGGAAAGACTGTAGTGGACAGAATAAAGTGGAGACTATAGTGTAAAGACTAAAGTGGAAAGACTAAAGTGGACAGACTATAGTGGAAAGACTGAAGTGGAAAGACTCAGTGGAAAGACTAAAGTGTACACAATGAAGTGGACAGAATAAAGTGGAAAGACTAAAGTGGAAAGACTAAAGTGGATAGACTATAGTGGAAAGACTAAAGTGGAAAGACTAAAGTGGACAGACTATAGTGGAAAGACTGAAGTGGACAGACTAAAGTGGAAAAACTAAAGTGGAAAGACTAAAGTGGACAGACTATAATGGAAAGACTATAGTGGAAAGACTGTAGTGGACAGAATAAAGTGGAGACTATAGTGGAAAGACTAAAGTGGACAGAGAATAGTGGAAAGACTAAAGTGGACAGACTATAGTGGAAAGACTAAAGTAGAAAAATAAGTGGAAAGACTAAAGTGGACAGACTATAGTGGAAAGACTATAGTGGAAAGACTGTAGTGGACAGAATAAAGTGGAGACTATAGTGGAAAGACTAAAGTGGACAGAGAATAGTGGTAAGACTAAAGTGGACAGACTATAGTCTAAAGACTATAGTGGAAAGACTGTAGTGAGCAGAATAAAGTGGAAACTATAGTGGAAAGACTAGAGTGGAAAGACTAAAGTGGACAGAGAGTATTGGAAAGACTAAAGTGGAAAGTCTGTAGTGGACAGAATAAAGTGGAGACTATAGTGGACAGAGAAAGACTATAGTGGACAGAATAAAGTGGAGAATATAGTGGAAAGACTAAAGTGGACAGAGAATAGTGGAAAGACTAAATTGGAAAGACTGTAGTGGACAGAATAAAGTGGAGACTATAGTGTAAAGACTAAAGTGGAAAGACTAAAGTGGACAGACTATAGTGGAAAGACTGAAGTGGAAAGACTCAGTGGAAAGACTAAAGTGTACACAATGAAGTGGACAGAATAAAGTGGAAAGACTAAAGTGGAAAGACTAAAGTGGATAGACTATAGTGGAAAGACTAAAGTGGAAAGACTAAAGTGGACAGACTATAGTGGAAAGACTGAAGTGGACAGACTAAAGTGGAAAAACTAAAGTGGAAAGACTAAAGTGGACAGACTATAATGGAAAGACTATAGTGGAAAGACTGTAGTGGACAGAATAAAGTGGAGACTATAGTGGAAAGACTAAAGTGGACAGAGAATAGTGGAAAGACTAAAGTGGACAGACTATAGTGGAAAGACTAAAGTAGAAAAATAAGTGGAAAGACTAAAGTGGACAGACTATAGTGGAAAGACTATAGTGGAAAGACTGTAGTGGACAGAATAAAGTGGAGACTATAGTGGAAAGACTAAAGTGGACAGAGAATAGTGGTAAGACTAAAGTGGACAGACTATAGTCTAAAGACTATAGTGGAAAGACTGTAGTGAGCAGAATAAAGTGGAGACTATAGTGGAAAGACTAGAGTGGAAAGACTAAAGTGGACAGAGAGTATTGGAAAGAATAAAGTGGAGACTATAGTGGACAGAGAAAGACTATAGTGGACAGAATAAAGTGGAGAATATAGTGGAAAGACTAAAGTGGACAGAGAATAGTGGAAAGACTAAATTGGAAAGACTGTAGTGGACAGAATAAAGTGGAGACTATAGTGTAAAGACTAAAGTGGAAAGACTAAAGTGGACAGACTATAGTGGAAAGACTGAAGTGGAAAGACTCAGTGGAAAGACTAAAGTGTACACAATGAAGTGGACAGAATAAAGTGGAAAGACTAAAGTGGAAAGACTAAAGTGGATAGACTATAGTGGAAAGACTAAAGTGGAAAGACTAAAGTGGACAGACTATAGTGGAAAGACTGAAGTGGACAGACTAAAGTGGAAAAACTAAAGTGGAAAGACTAAAGTGGACAGACTATAATGGAAAGACTATAGTGGAAAGACTGTAGTGGACAGAATAAAGTGGAGACTATAGTGGAAAGACTAAAGTGGACAGAGAATAGTGGAAAGTCTAAAGTGGACAGACTAAAGTGGAAAGACTAAAGTGGACAGACTATAATGGAAAGACTATAGTGGAAAGACTGTAGTGGACAGAATAAAGTGGAGACTATAGTGGAAAGACTAAAGTGGACAGAGAATAGTGGAAAGACTAAAGTGGACAGACTATAGTGGAAAGACTAAAGTAGAAAAATAAGTGGAAAGACTAAAGTGGACAGACTATAGTGGAAAGACTATAGTGGAAAGACTGTAGTGGACAGAATAAAGTGGAGACTATAGTGGAAAGACTAAAGTGGACAGAGAATAGTGGAAAGACTAAAGTGGACAGACTATAGTCTAAAGACTATAGTGGAAAGACTGTAGTGAGCAGAATAAAGTGGAGACTATAGTGGAAAGACTAGAGTGGAAAGACTAAAGTGGACAGAGAGTATTGGAAAGACTAAAGTGGAAAGTCTGTAGTGGACAGAATAAAGTGGAGACTATAGTGGAAAGACTAAAGTGGACAGAGAATAGTGGAAAGACTAAAGTGGATAGACTGTAGAGGACAGAATAAAGTGGGGACTATAGTGGAAAGACTAAAGTGGAAAGACTAAAGTGGACAGACTATATTGGAAAGACTATAGTGGAAAGACTGTAGTGGACAGAATAAAGTGGAGACTATAGTGGAAAGACTAAAGTGGACAGAGAATAGTGGAAAGACTAAAGTGGATAGACTATAGTGGAAAGACTATAGTGGAAAGACTGTAGTGGACAGAATAAAGTGGAGAGTATAGTGGAAAGACTAAAGTGGACAGAGAATAGTGGAAAGACTAAAGTGGACAGACTATAGTGGAAAGACTATAGTGGAGAGACTGTAGTGGACAGAATAAATTGGAGACTATAGTGGAAAAACTAAAGTGGAAAGACTAAAGTGGACAGACTATAGTGGAAAGACTATAGTGGAAAGACTGTAGTGGACAGAATAAAGTGGAGACTATAGTGGATAGACTAAAGTGGACAGAGAATAGTGGAAAGACTAAATTGGAAAGACTGTAGTGGACAGAATAAAGTGGAGACTATAGTGGAAAGACTAAAGTGGAAAGACTAAAGTGGACAGACTATAGTGGAAAGACTGAAGTGGAAAGACTCAGTGGACAGACTAAGGTGTACACACTGAAGTGGACAGAATAAAGTGGAAAGACTAAAGTGGAAAGACTAAAGTGGATAGACTATAGTGGAAAGACTAAAGTGGACAGACTATAGTGGAAAGACTATAGTGGAAAGACTGTAGTGGACAGAATAAAGTGGAGACTATAGTGGACAAAGAAAGACTATAGTGGACAGAATAAAGTGGAGAATATAGTGGAAAGACTAAAGTGGACAGAGAATAGTGGAAAGACTAAATTGGAAAGACTGTAGTGGACAGAATAAAGTGGAGACTATAGTGTAAAGACTAAAGTGGAAAGACTAAAGTGGACAGACTATAGTGGAAAGACTGAAGTGGAAAGACTCAGTGGAAAGACTAAAGTGTACACAATGAAGTGGACAGAATAAAGTGGAAAGACTAAAGTGGAAAGACTAAAGTGGATAGACTATAGTGGAAAGACTAAAGTGGAAAGACTAAAGTGGACAGACTATAGTGGAAAGACTGAAGTGGACAGACTAAAGTGGAAAAACTAAAGTGGAAAGACTAAAGTGGACAGACTATAGTGGAAAGACTATAGTGGAAAGACTGTAGTGGACAGAATAAAGTGGAGACTATAGTGGATAGACTAAAGTGGACAGAGAATAGTGGAAAGACTAAATTGGAAAGACTGTAGTGGACAGAATAAAGTGGAGACTATAGTGGAAAGACTAAAGTGGAAAGACTAAAGTGGACAGACTATAGTGGAAAGACTGAAGTGGAAAGTCTCAGTGGACAGACTAAGGTGTACACACTGAAGTGGATAGAATAAAGTGGAAAGACTAAAGTGGAAAGACTAAAGTGGATAGACTATAGTGGAAAGACTAAAGTGGACAGACTATTGTGGAAAGACTCAGTGGAAAGACTAAAGTGTACACACTGAAGTTGACAGAATAAAGTGGAAAGACTAAAGTGGATAGACTATAGTGGAAAGTCTAAAGTGGACAGACTAAAGTGGAAAGGCTAAAGTGGACAGACTATAATGGAAAGACTATAGTGGAAAGACTGTAGTGGACAGAATAAAGTGGAGACTATAGTGGAAAGACTAAAGTGGACAGAGAATAGTGGAAAGACTAAAGTGGACAGACTATAGTGGAAAGACTAAAGTAGAAAAATAAGTGGAAAGACTAAAGTGGACAGACTATAGTGGAAAGACTATAGTGGAAAGACTGTAGTGGACAGAATAAAGTGGAGACTATAGTGGAAAGACTAAAGTGGACAGAGAATAGTGGTAAGACTAAAGTGGACAGACTATAGTCTAAAGACTATAGTGGAAAGACTGTAGTGAGCAGAATAAAGTGGAGACTATAGTGGAAAGACTAGAGTGGAAAGACTAAAGTGGACAGAGAGTATTGGAAAGACTAAAGTGGAAAGTCTGTAGTGGACAGAATAAAGTGGAGACTATAGTAGAAAGACTAAAGTGGAAAGACTAAAGTGGATAGAGAATAGTGGAAAGACTAAAGTGGAAAGACTGTAGAGGACAGAATAAAGTGGGGACTATAGTGGAAAGACTAAAGTGGAAAGACTAAAGTGGACAGACTATATTGGAAAGACTATAGTGGAAAGACTGTAGTGGACAGAATAAAGTGGAGACTATAGTGGAAAGACTAAAGTGGACAGAGAATAGTGGAAAGACTAAAGTGGATAGACCATAGTGGAAAGACTATAGTGGAGAGACTGTAGTGGACAGAATAAATTGGAGACTATAGTGGAAATACTAAAGTGGAAAGACTAAAGTGGACAGACTATAGTGGAAAGACTGAAGTGGACAGACTAAAGTGGAAAAACTAAAGTGGAAAGACTAAAGTGGACAGACTATAGTGGAAAGACTATAGTGGAAAGACTGTAGTGGAAAGAATAAAGTGGAGACTATAGTGGATAGACTAAAGTGGACAGAGAATAGTGGAAAAACTAAATTGGAAAGACTGTAGTGGACAGAATAAAGTGGAGACTATAGTGGAAAGACTAATGTGGAAAGACTAAAGTGGACAGACTATAGTGGAAAGACTGAAGTGGAAAGACTCAGTGGACAGACTAAGGTGTACACACTGAAGTGGACAGAATAAAGTGGAAAGACTAAAGTGGAAAGACTAAAGTGGATAGACTATAGTGGAAAGACTAAAGTGGACAGACTATAGTGGAAAGACTATAGTGGAAAGACTGTAGTGGACAGAATAAAGTGGAGACTATAGTGGACAGAGAAAGACTATAGTGGACAGAATAAAGTGGAGAATATAGTGGAAAGACTAAAGTGGACAGAGAATAGTGGAAAGACTAAATTGGAAAGACTGTAGTGGACAGAATAAAGTGGAGACTATAGTGTAAAGACTAAAGTGGAAAGACTAAAGTGGACAGACTATAGTGGAAAGACTGAAGTGGAAAGACTCAGTGGAAAGACTAAAGTGTACACACTGAAGTGGACAGAATAAAGTGGAAAGACTAAAGTGGAAAGACTAAAGTGGATAGACTATAGTGGAAAGTCTAAAGTGGACAGACTAAAGTGGAAAAACTAAAAAGGAAAGACTAAAGTGGACAGACTATAATGGAAAGACTATAGTGGAAAGACTGTAGTGGACAGAATAAAGTGGAGACTATAGTGGAAAGACTAAAGTGGACAGACTATAGTGGAAAGACTGAAGTGGAAAGAATAAAAAGGACAGAGAATAGTGGAAAGACGAAAGTGGAAAGACTGTAGTGGACGGAATAAAGTGGAGACTATAGTGGAAAGACTAAAGTGGACAGACGATAGTGGAACGACTATAGTGGAAAGACTGTAGTGGACAGAATAAAGTGGAGACTATAGTGGAAAGAATAAAGTGGAAAGACTAAAGTGGACAGAGACTAGTGGAAAGACTAAAGTGGAAAGACTATAGTGGAAAGACTATAGTGTAAAGACTGTAGTGGACAGAATAAAGTGGAGACTATAGTGGAAAGACTAAAGTGGAAAGACTATAGTGGACAGAATAAAGTGGAGACTATAGTTGAAAGACTCAAGTGGACAGAGAATAGTGGAAGGACTAAAGAGGACATACTACAGTGGAAAGACTATAGTGGAAAGACTGTAGTGGACAGAATAAAGTGGAGAGTATAGTGGAAAGACTAAAGTGGACAGAGAATAGTGGACAGACTATAGTGGAAAGACTATAGTGGAAAGACTGTAGTGGACAGAATAAAGTGGAGACTATAGTGGAAAGACTAAAGTGGAAAGACTAAAGTGGACAGACTATAGTGGAAAGACTGAAGTGGACAGACTAAAGTGGAAAAACTAAAGTGGAAAGACTAAAGTGGACAGACTATAGTGGAAAGACTGTAGTGGACAGTATAAAGTGGAGACTATAGTGGAAAGACTCAAGTGGACAGAGAATAGTGGAAGGACTAAAGAGGACAGACCACAGTGGAAAGACTATAGTGGAAAGACTATAGTGGACAGAATAAAGTGGAGACTATAGTGGAAAGACTAAAGTGGAAAGACTAAAGTGGACAGACTATAGTGGAAAGACTGAAGTGGACAGACTAAAGTGGAAAAACTAAAGTGGAAAGACTAAAGTGGACAGAGAATAGTGGAAAGACTAAAGTGGACAGACTATAGTGGAAAGACTATAGTGGAAAGACTGTAGTGGACAGAATAAAGTGGAGACTATAGTGGAAAGACTAAAGTGGAAAGACTAAAGTGGACAGACTATAGTGGAAAGACTGAAGTGGACAGACTAAAGTGGAAAGACTATAGTGGAAAGACTGTAGTGGACTGAATAAAGTGGAGAATATGGTGGAAACAATAAAGTGGACAGAGAATAGTGGAAAGACTAAAGTGGACAGATTATAGTGGAAAGACTATAGTGGAAAGACTGTAGTGGACAGAATAAAGTGGAGACTATAGTGGATAGACTAAAGTGGACAGAGAATAGTGGAAAGACTAAATTGGAAAGACTGTAGTGGACAGAATAAAGTGGAAAGACTAAAGTGGATAGACTATTTTGGAAAGTCTAAAGTGGACAGACTAAAGTGGAAAAACTAAAGTGGAAAGACTAAAGTGGACAGACTATAATAGAAAGACTATAGTGGAAAGACTGTAGTGGACAGAATAAAGTGGAGACTATAGTGGAAAGACTAAAGTGGACAGAGAATAGTGGAAAGACTAAAGTGGACAGACTACAGTGGAAAGCCTAAAATGGAAAAACTAAAGTGGAAAGACTAAAGAGGACAGACTATAGAGGAAAGACTAAAGTGGACAGACTAAAGTGGAAAGATTAAAGTGGAAAGACTAAAGTGGACAGACTATAGTGGAAAGACTATAGTGGAAAGACTGAAGTGGACAGAATAAAGTGGAGACTATAGTGGTAAGACTAAAGTGGAAAGACTAAAGTGGACAGACTCTAGTGGAAAGACTGAAGTGGACAGACTAAAGTGGAAAAACTAAAGTGGAAAGACTAAAGTCGACAGACTATAGTGGAAAGACTGTAGTGGACAGAATAAAGTGGAGACTATAGTGGAAAGACTAAAGTGGACAGAGAATAGTGGAAGGACTAAAGAGGACAGACTACAGTGGAAAGACTATAGTGGAAAGACTGTAGTGGACAGAATAAAGTGGAGAGTATAGTGGAAAGAGTGAAGTGGACAGAGAATAGTGGAAAGACTAAAGTGGACAGACCATAGTGGAAAGACTATAGTGGAGAGACTGTAGTGGACAGAATAAATTGGAGACTATAGTGGAAATACTAAAGTGGAAAGACTAAAGTGGACAGACTATAGTGGAAAGACTGAAGTGGACAGACTAAAGTGGAAAAACTAAAGTGGAAAGACTAAAGTGGACAGACTATAGTGGAAAGACTATAGTGGAAAGACTGTAGTGGACAGAATAAAGTGGAGACTATAGTGGATAGACTAAAGTGGACAGAGAATAGTGAAAAGACTAAATTGGAAAGACTGTAGTGGACAGAATAAAGTGGAGACTATAGTGGAAAGACTAATGTGGAAAGACTAAAGTGGACAGACTATAGTGGAAAGACTGAAGTGGAAAGACTCAGTGGACAGACTAAGGTGTACACACTGAAGTGGACAGAATAAAGTGGAAAGACTAATGTGGAAAGACTAAAGTGGATAGACTATAGTGGAAAGACTAAAGTGGACAGACTATAGTGGAAAGACTATAGTGGAAAGACTGTAGTGGACAGAATAAAGTGGAGACTATAGTGGACAGAGAAAGACTATAGTGGACAGAATAAAGTGGAGAATATAGTGGAAAGACTAAAGTGGACAGAGAATAGTGGAAAGACTAAATTGGAAAGACTGTAGTGGACAGAATAAAGTGGAGACTATAGTGTAAAGACTAAAGTGGAAAGACTAAAGTGGACAGACTATAGTGGAAAGACTGAAGTGGAAAGACTCAGTGGAAAGACTAAAGTGTACACACTGAAGTGGACAGAATAAAGTGGAAAGACTAAAGTGGAAAGACTAAAGTGGATAGACTATAGTGGAAAGTCTAAAGTGGACAGACTAAAGTGGAAAAACTAAAAAGGAAAGACTAAAGTGGACAGACTATAATGGAAAGACTATAGTGGAAAGACTGTAGTGGACAGAATAAATTGGAGACTATAGTGGAAAGACTAAAGTGGACAGACTATAATGGAAAGACTGAAGTGGAAAGAATAAAAAGGACAGAGAATAGTGGAAAGACTAAAGTGGAAAGACTGTAGTGGACCGAATAAAGTGGAGACTATAGTGGAAAGACTAAAGTGGACAGACGATAGTGGAACGACTATAGTGGAAAGACTGTAGTGGACAGAATAAAGTGGAGACTATAGTGGAAAGAATAAAGTGGAAAGACTAAAGTGGACAGAGACTAGTGGAAAGACTAAAGTGGAAAGACTATAGTGGAAAGACTATAGTGTAAAGACTGTAGTGGACAGAATAAAGTGGAGACTATAGTGGAAAGACTAAAGTGGAAAGACTATAGTGGACAGAATAAAGTGGAGACTATAGTGGAAAGACTCAAGTGGACAGAGAATAGTGGAAGGACTAAAGAGGACAGACTACAGTGGAAAGACTATAGTGGAAAGACTGTAGTGGACAGAATAAAGTGGAGAGTATAGTGGAAAGACTAAAGTGGACAGAGAATAGTGGACAGACTATAGTGGAAAGACTATAGTGGAAAGACTGTAGTGGACAGAATAAAGTGGAGACTATAGTGGAAAGACTAAAGTGGAAAGACTAAAGTGGACAGACTATAGTGGAAAGACTGAAGTGGACAGACTAAAGTGGAAAAACTAAAGTGGAAAGACTAAAGTGGACAGACTATAGTGGAAAGACTGTAGTGGACAGTATAAAGTGGAGACTATAGTGGAAAGACTCAAGTGGACAGAGAATAGTGGAAGGACTAAAGAGGACAGACCACAGTGGAAAGACTATAGTGGAAAGACTATAGTGGACAGAATAAAGTGGAGACTATAGTGGAAAGACTAAAGTGGAAAGACTAAAGTGGACAGACTATAGTGGAAAGACTGAAGTGGACAGACTAAAGTGGAAAAACTAAAGTGGAAAGACTAAAGTGGACAGAGAATAGTGGAAAGACTAAAGTGGACAGACTATAGTGGAAAGACTATAGTGGAAAGACTGTAGTGGACAGAATAAAGTGGAGACTATAGTGGAAAGACTAAAGTGGAAAGACTAAAGTGGACAGACTATAGTGGAAAGACTGAAGTGGACAGACTAAAGTGGAAAGACTATAGTGGAAAGACTGTAGTGGACAGAATAAAGTGGAGAATATGGTGGAAACAATAAAGTGGACAGAGAATAGTGGAAAGACTAAAGTGGACAGATTATAGTGGAAAGACTATAGTGGAAAGACTGTAGTGGACAGAATAAAGTGGAGACTATAGTGGATAGACTAAAGTGGACAGAGAATAGTGGAAAGACTAAATTGGAAAGACTGTAGTGGACAGAATAAAGTGGAAAGACTAAAGTGGATAGACTATAGTGGAAAGTCTAAAGTGGACAGACTAAAGTGGAAAAACTAAAGTGGAAAGACTAAAGTGGACAGACTATAATAGAAAGACTATAGTGGAAAGACTGTAGTGGACAGAATAAAGTGGAGACTATAGTGGAAAGACTAAAGTGGACAGAGAATAGTGGAAAGACTAAAGTGGACAGACTACAGTGGAAAGCCTAAAATGGAAAAACTAAAGTGGAAAGACTAAAGAGGACAGACTATAGAGGAAAGACTAAAGTGGACAGACTAAAGTGGAAAGATTAAAGTGGAAAGACTAAAGTGGACAGACTATAGTGGAAAGACTATAGTGGAAAGACTGAAGTGGACAGAATAAAGTGGAGACTATAGTGGAAAGACTAAAGTGGAAAGACTAAAGTGGACAGACTATAGTGGAAAGACTGAAGTGGACAGACTAAAGTGGAAAAACTAAAGTGGAAAGACTAAAGTGGACAGACTATAGTGGAAAGACTGTAGTGGACAGAATAAAGTGGAGACTATAGTGGAAAGACTAAAGTGGACAGAGAATAGTGGAAGGACTAAAGAGGACAGACTACAGTGGAAAGACTATAGTGGAAAGACTATAGAGGACAGAATAAAGTGGAAACTATAGTGGAAAGACTAAAGTGGACAGAGAATAGTGGAAAGACTAAATTGGAAAGACTGTAGTGGAAAGACTAAAGTGGAAAAACTAAAGTGGAAAGACTAAAGTGGACACACTATAGTGGAAAGACTATAGTGGAAAGACTGTAGTGGACAGAATAAAGTGGAGACTATAGTGGAAAGACTAAAGTGGACAGAGAATAGTGGAAAGACTAAAGTGGATAGACTATAGTGGAAAGACTATAGTGGAAAGACTGTAGTGGACAGAATAAAGTGGAGAGTATAGTGGAAAGACTAAAGTGGACAGAGAATAGTGGAAAGACTAAAGTGGACAGACTATAGTGGAAAGACTGAAGTGGAAAGACTCAGTGGACAGACTAAGGTGTACACACTGAAGTGGACAGAATAAAGTGGAAAGACTAAAGTGGAAAGACTAAAGTGGAGAGACTATAGTGGAAAGACTAAAGTGGACAGACTATAGTGGAAAGACTCAGTGGAAAGACTAAAGTGTACACACTGAAGTTGACTGAATAAAGTGGAAAGACTAAAGTGGAAAGACTAAAGTGGATAGACTATAGTGGAAAGTCTAAAGTGGACAGACTAAAGTGGAAAGACTAAAGTGGACAGACTATAATGGAAAGACTATAGTGGAAAGACTGTAGTGGACAGAATAAAGTGGAGACTATAGTGGAAAGACTAAAGTGGACAGAGAATAGTGGAAAGACTAAAGTGGACAGACTATAGTGGAAAGACTAAAGTAGAAAAATAAGTGGAAAGACTAAAGTGGACAGACTATAGTGGAAAGACTATAGTGGAAAGACTGTAGTGGCCAGAATAAAGTGGAGACTATAGTGGAAAGACTAAAGTGGATAGAGAATAGTGGAAAGACTAAAGTGGACAGACTAGAGTCTAAAGACTATAGTGGAAAGACTGTAGTGAGCAGAATAAAGTGGAGACTATAGTGGAAAGACTAAAGTGGACAGAGAGTATTGGAAAGACTAAAGTGGAAAGTCTGTAGTGGACAGAATAAAGTGGAGACTATAGTGGAAAGACTAAAGTGGAAAGACTAAAGTGGATAGAGAATAGTGGAAAGACTAAAGTGGAAAGACTGTAGAGGACAGAATAAAGTGGGGACTATAGTGGAAAGACTAAAGTGGAAAGACTAAAGTGGACAGACTATATTGGAAAGACTATAGTGGAAAGACTGTAGTGGACAGAATAAAGTGGAGACTATAGTGGAAAGACTAAAGTGGACAGAGAATAGTGGAAAGACTAAAGTGGATAGACTATAGTGGAAAGACTATAGTGGAAAGACTGTAGTGGACAGAATAAAGTGGAGAGTATAGTGGAAAGACTAAAGTGGACAGAGAATAGTGGAAAGA
Source organism: Branchinecta sandiegonensis (assembly GCA_030848855.1). Lineage (NCBI taxonomy): Eukaryota > Metazoa > Arthropoda > Branchiopoda > Anostraca > Branchinectidae > Branchinecta > Branchinecta sandiegonensis. The sequence continues at coordinate 142,981 of JAUPMV010000072.1, forward strand.
CTAAAGTGGACAGAATATAGTGGAAAAACTATAGTGGAGAGACTGTAGTGGACAGGATAAATTGGAGACGATAGTGGAAATACTAAAGTGGAAAGACTAAAGTGGACAGACTATAGTGGAAAGACTGAAGTGGACAGACTAAAGTGGAAAAACTAATCTGGAAAGACTAAAGTGGACAGACTATAGTGGAAAGACTATAGTGGAAAGACTGTAGTGGACAGAATAAAGTGGAGACTATAGTGGATAGACTAAAGTGGACAGAGAATAGTGGAAAGACTAAATTGGAAAGACTGTAGTGGACAGAATAAAGTGGAGACTATAGTGGAAAGACTAAAGTGGAAAGACTAAAGTGGACAGACTATAGTGGAAAGACTGAAGTGGAAAGACTCAGTGGACAGACTAAGGTGTACAGACTGAACTGGACAGAATAAAGTGGAAAGACTAAAGTGGAAAGACTAAAGTGGATAGACTATAGTGGAAAGACTAAAGTGGACAGACTATAGTGGAAAGATTATAGTGGAAAGACTGTAGTGGACAGAATAAAGTGGAGACTATAGTGGACAGAGAAAGACTATAGTGGACAGAATAAAGTGGAGAATATAGTGGAAAGACTAAAGTGGACAGAGAATAGTGGAAAGACTAAATTGGAAAGACTGTAGTGGACAGAATAAAGTGGAGACTATAGTATAAAGACTAAAGTGGAAAGACTAAAGTGGACAGACTATAGTGGAAAGACTGAAGTCGAAAGACTGAGTGGAAAGACTAAAGTGTACACAATGAAGTGGACAGAATAAAGTGGAAAGACTAAAGGGGAAAGACTAAAGTGGATAGACTATAGTGGAAAGACTAAAGTGGAAAGACTAAAGTGGACAGACTATAGTGGAAAGACTGAAGTGGACAGACTAAAGTGGAAAAACTAAAGTGGAAAGACTAAAGTGGACAGACTATAGTGGAAAGACTATAGTGGAAAGACTGTAGTGGACAGAATAAAGTGGAGACTATAGTGGATAGACTAAAGTGGACAGAGAATAGTGGAAAGACTAAATTGGAAAGACTGTAGTGGACAGAATAAAGTGGAGACTATAGTGGAAAGACTAAAGTGGAAAGACTAAAGTGGACAGACTATAGTGGAAAGACTGAAGTGGAAAGTCTCAGTGGACAGACTAAGGTGTACACACTGAAGTGGACAGAATAAAGTGGAAAGACTAAAGTGGATAGACTATAGTGGAAAGACTAAAGTGGACAGACTATAGTGGAAAGACTCAGTGGAAAGACTAAAGTGTACACACTGAAGTTGACAGAATAAAGTGGAAAGACTAAAGTGGAAAGACTAAAGTGGATAGACTATAGTGGAAAGTCTAAAGTGGACAGACTAAAGTGGAAAGGCTAAAATGGACAGACTATAATGGAAAGACTGTAGTGGAAAGACTGTAGTGGACAGAATAAAGTGGAGACTATAGTGGAAAGACTAAAGTGGACAGAGAATAGTGGAAAGACTAAAGTGGACAGACTATAGTGGAAAGACTAAAGTAGAAAAATAAGTGGAAAGACTAAAGTGGACAGACTATAGTGGAAAGACTATAGTGGAAAGACTGTAGTGGACAGAATAAAGTGGAGACTATAGTGGAAAGACTAAAGTGGACAGAGAATAGTGGAAAGACTAAAGTGGACAGACTATAGTCTAAAGACTATAGTGGAAAGACTGTAGTGAGCAGAATAAAGTGGAGACTATAGTGGAAAGACTAAAGTGGACAGAGAGTATTGGAAAGACTAAAGTGGAAAGTCTGTAGTGGACAGAATAAAGTGGAGACTATAGTGGAAAGACTAAAGTGGAAAGACTAAAGTGGATAGAGAATAGTGGAAAGACTAAAGTGGAAAGACTGTAGAGGACAGAATAAAGTGGGGACTATAGTGGAAAGACTAAAGTGGAAAGACTAAAGTGGACAGACTATATTGGAAAGACTATAGTGGAAAGACTGTAGTGGACAGAATAAAGTGGAGACTATAGTGGAAAGACTAAAGTGGACAGAGAATAGTGGAAAGACTAAAGTGGATAGACTATAGTGGAAAGACTATAGTGGAAAGACTGTAGTGGACAGAATAAAGTGGAGAGTATAGTGGAAAGACTAAAGTGGACAGAGAATAGTGGAAAGACTAAAGTGGACAGACCATAGTGGAAAGACTATAGTGGAGAGACTGTAGTGGACAGAATAAATTGGAGACTATAGTGGAAATACTAAAGTGGAAAGACTAAAGTGGACAGACTATAGTGGAAAGACTGAAGTGGACAGACTAAAGTGGAAAAACTAAAGTGGAAAGACTAAAGTGGACAGACTATAGTGGAAAGACTATAGTGGAAAGACTGTAGTGGACAGAATAAAGTGGAGACTATAGTGGATAGACTAAAGTGGACAGAGAATAGTGGAAAGACCAAATTGGAAAGACTGTAGTGGACAGAATAAAATGGAGACTATAGTGGAAAGACTAAAGTGGAAAGACTAAAGTGGACAGACTATAGTGGAAAGACTGAAGTGGAAAGACTCAGTGGACAGACTAAGGTGTACACACTGAAGTGGACAGAATAAAGTGGAAAGACTAAAGTGGAAAGACTAAAGTGGATAGACTATAGTGGAAAGACTAAAGTGGACAGACTAAAGTGGAAAAACTAAAAAGGAAAGACTAAAGTGGACAGACTATAATGGAAAGACTATAGTGGAAAGACTGTAGTGGACAGAATAAAGTGGAGACTATAGTGGATAGACTAAAGTGGACAGAGAATAGTGGAAAGACTAAATTGGAAAGACTGTAGTGGACAGAATAAAGTGGAGACTATAGTGGAAAGACTAAAGTGGAAAGACTAAAGTGGACAGACTATAGTGGAAAGACTGAAGTGGAAAGACTCAGTGGACAGACTAAGGTGTACAGACTGAACTGGACAGAATAAAGTGGAAAGACTAAAGTGGAAAGACTAAAGTGGATAGACTATAGTGGAAAGACTAAAGTGGACAGACTATAGTGGAAAGATTATAGTGGAAAGACTGTAGTGGACAGAATAAAGTGGAGACTATAGTGGACAGAGAAAGACTATAGTGGACAGAATAAAGTGGAGAATATAGTGGAAAGACTAAAGTGGACAGAGAATAGTGGAAAGACTAAATTGGAAAGACTGTAGTGGACAGAATAAAGTGGAGACTATAGTGTAAAGACTAAAGTGGAAAGACTAAAGTGGACAGACTATAGTGGAAAGACTGAAGTCGAAAGACTGAGTGGAAAGACTAAAGTGTACACAATGAAGTGGACAGAATAAAGTGGAAAGACTAAAGGGGAAAGACTAAAGTGGATAGACTATAGTGGAAAGACTAAAGTGGAAAGACTAAAGTGGACAGACTATAGTGGAAAGACTGAAGTGGACAGACTAAAGTGGAAAAACTAAAGTGGAAAGACTAAAGTGGACAGACTATAGTGGAAAGACTATAGTGGAAAGACTGTAGTGGACAGAATAAAGTGGAGACTATAGTGGATAGACTAAAGTGGACAGAGAATAGTGGAAAGACTAAATTGGAAAGACTGTAGTGGACAGAATAAAGTGGAGACTATAGTGGAAAGACTAAAGTGGAAAGACTAAAGTGGACAGACTATAGTGGAAAGACTGAAGTGGAAAGTCTCAGTGGACAGACTAAGGTGTACACACTGAAGTGGACAGAATAAAGTGGAAAGACTAAAGTGGATAGACTATAGTGGAAAGACTAAAGTGGACAGACTATAGTGGAAAGACTCAGTGGAAAGACTAAAGTGTACACACTGAAGTTGACAGAATAAAGTGGAAAGACTAAAGTGGAAAGACTAAAGTGGATAGACTATAGTGGAAAGTCTAAAGTGGACAGACTAAAGTGGAAAGGCTAAAATGGACAGACTATAATGGAAAGACTGTAGTGGAAAGACTGTAGTGGACAGAATAAAGTGGAGACTATAGTGGAAAGACTAAAGTGGACAGAGAATAGTGGAAAGACTAAAGTGGACAGACTATAGTGGAAAGACTAAAGTAGAAAAATAAGTGGAAAGACTAAAGTGGACAGACTATAGTGGAAAGACTATAGTGGAAAGACTGTAGTGGACAGAATAAAGTGGAGACTATAGTGGAAAGACTAAAGTGGACAGAGAATAGTGGAAAGACTAAAGTGGACAGACTATAGTCTAAAGACTATAGTGGAAAGACTGTAGTGAGCAGAATAAAGTGGAGACTATAGTGGAAAGACTAAAGTGGACAGAGAGTATTGGAAAGACTAAAGTGGAAAGTCTGTAGTGGACAGAATAAAGTGGAGACTATAGTGGAAAGACTAAAGTGGAAAGACTAAAGTGGATAGAGAATAGTGGAAAGACTAAAGTGGAAAGACTGTAGAGGACAGAATAAAGTGGGGACTATAGTGGAAAGACTAAAGTGGAAAGACTAAAGTGGACAGACTATATTGGAAAGACTATAGTGGAAAGACTGTAGTGGACAGAATAAAGTGGAGACTATAGTGGAAAGACTAAAGTGGACAGAGAATAGTGGAAAGACTAAAGTGGATAGACTATAGTGGAAAGACTATAGTGGAAAGACTGTAGTGGACAGAATAAAGTGGAGAGTATAGTGGAAAGACTAAAGTGGACAGAGAATAGTGGAAAGACTAAAGTGGACAGACCATAGTGGAAAGACTATAGTGGAGAGACTGTAGTGGACAGAATAAATTGGAGACTATAGTGGAAATACTAAAGTGGAAAGACTAAAGTGGACAGACTATAGTGGAAAGACTGAAGTGGACAGACTAAAGTGGAAAAACTAAAGTGGAAAGACTAAAGTGGACAGACTATAGTGGAAAGACTATAGTGGAAAGACTGTAGTGGACAGAATAAAGTGGAGACTATAGTGGATAGACTAAAGTGGACAGAGAATAGTGGAAAGACCAAATTGGAAAGACTGTAGTGGACAGAATAAAATGGAGACTATAGTGGAAAGACTAAAGTGGAAAGACTAAAGTGGACAGACTATAGTGGAAAGACTGAAGTGGAAAGACTCAGTGGACAGACTAAGGTGTACACACTGAAGTGGACAGAATAAAGTGGAAAGACTAAAGTGGAAAGACTAAAGTGGATAGACTATAGTGGAAAGACTAAAGTGGACAGACTATAGTGGAAAGACTATAGTGGAAAGACTGTAGTGGACAGAATAAAGTGGAGACTATGGTGGACAGAGAAAGACTATAGTGGACAGAATAAAGTGGAGAATATAGTGGAAAGACTAAAATGGACAGAGAATAGTGGAAAGACTAAATTGGAAAGACTGTAGTGGACAGAATAAAGTGGAGACTATAGTGTAAAGACTAAAGTGGAAAGACTAAAGTGGACAGACTATAGTGGAAAGACTGCAGTGGAAAGACTCAGTGGAAAGACTAAAGTGTACACACTGAAGTGGACAGAATAAAGTGGAAAGACTAAAGTGGAAAGACTAAAGTGGATAGACTATAGTGGAAAGTCTAAAGTGGACAGACTAAAGTGGAAAAACTAAAAAGGAAAGACTAAAGTGGACAGACTATAATGGAAAGACTATAGTGGAAAGACTGTAGTGGACAGAATAAAGTGGAGACTATAGTGGAAAGACTAAAGTGGACAGACTATAGTGGAAAGACTGAAGTGGGAAGAATAAAAAGCACAGAGAATAGTGGAAAGACTAAAGTGGAAAGACTGTAGTGGACGGAATAAAGTGGAGACTATAGTGGAAAGACTAAAGTGGACAGACGATAGTGGAACGACTATAGTGGAAAGACTGTAGTGGACAGAATAAAGTGGAGACTATAGTGGAAAGAATAAAGTGGAAAGACTAAAGTGGACAGAGACTAGTGGAAAGACTAAAGTGGAAAGACTATAGTGGAAAGACTGTAGTGGATAGAATAAAGTGGAGACTATAGTGGAAAGACTAAAGTGGACAGAGAATAGTGGAAAGACGAAAGTGGAAAGACTGTAGTGGACAGAATAAAGTGGAGACTATAGTGGAAAGACTAAAGTGGAAAGACTAAAGTGGACAGACTATAGTGGAAAGACTGAAGTGGAAAGACTCAGTGGACAGACTAAAGTGTACACACTGAAGTGGACAGAATAAAGTGGAAAGACTAAAGTGGAAAGACTAAAGTGGACAGACTATAGTGGAAAGACTAAAGTGGACGGGACTAAAGTGGAAAGATTAAAGTGGAAAGACTAAAGTGGACAGACTATAGTGGAAAGACTGTAGTGGACATAATAAAGTTGAGACTATAGTGGAAAGACTCAAGTGGAAAGACTGAAGTGGACAGAGAATAGTGGAAAGACTAAACTGGACAGACTATAGTGGAAAGACTAAAGTGGACAGACTAAAGTGGAAAGACTAAAGTGGAAAGACTAAAGTGGACAGACTGTAGTGGAAAGATTATAGTGGAAAGACTGTAGTGGACAGAATAAAGTGGAGAGTATAGTAGAAAGACTAAAGTGGACAGAGAATAGTGGAAAGACTAAAGTGGACAGACTATAGTGGAAAGACTATAGTGGAAAGACTGTAGTGGACAGAATAAAGTGGAGACTATAGTGGAAAGACTAAAGTGGACAGACTATAGTGGAAAGACTGAAGTGGAAAGACTGTAGAGGACAGAATAAAGTGGGGACTATAGTGGAAAGACTAAAGTGGAAAGACTAAAGTGGACAGACTATATTGGAAAGACTATAGTGGAAAGACTGTAGTGGACAGAATAAAGTGGAGACTATAGTGGAAAGACTAAAGTGGACAGAGAATAGTGGAAAGACTAAAGTGGATAGACTATAGTGGAAAGACTATAGTGGAAAGACTGTAGTGGACAGAATAAAGTGGAGAGTATAGTGGAAAGACTAAAGTGGACAGAGAATAGTGGAAAGACTAAAGTGGAAAGACTGTAGTGGACAGAATAAAGTGGAGACTATAGTGGAAAGACTAAAGTGGAAAGACTAAAGTGGACAGACTATAGTGGAAAGACTGAAGTGGAAAGACTCAGTGGACAGACTAAAATGTACACACTGAAGTGGACAGAATAAAGTGGAAAGACCAAAGTGGAAAGACTAAAGTGGACAGACTATAGAGGAAAGACTAAAGTGGACAGACTAAAGTGGAAAGATTAAAGTGGAAAGACTAAAGTGAACAGACTAAAGTGGAACGATTAAAGTGGAAAGACTATAGTGGAAAGACTGTAGTGGACAGAATAAAGTGGAGACTATAGTGGAAAGACTAAAGTGGAAAGACTAAAGTGGACAGAGAATAGTGGAAGGACTAAAGTGGACAAACTATAGTGGAAAGACTAAAGTGGACAGACTAAAGTGGAAAGACTAAAGTGGAAAGACTAAAGTGGACAGACTATAGTGGAAAGACTATAGTGGAAAGACTGTAGTGGACAGAATAAAGTGGAGAGTATAGTGGAAAGACTAAAGTGGACCGAGAATAGTGGAAAGACTAAAGTGGACAGACTATAGTGGAAAGACTATAGTGTAAAGACTGTAGTGGACAGAATAAAGTGGAGACTATAGTGGAAAGACTAAAGTGGAAAGACTAAAGTGGACAGACTATAGTGGAAAGACTGAAGTGGACAGACTAAAGTGGAAAAACTAAAGTGGAAAGACTAAAGTGGACAGACTATAGTGGACAGAATAAAGTGGAGACTATAGTGGAAAGACTCAAGTGGACAGAGTATAGTGGAAGGACTAAAGAGGACAGACTACAGTGGAAAGACTATAGTGGAAAGACTGTAGTGGACAGAATAAAGTGGAGACTATACTGGAAAGACTAAAGTGGACAGAGAATAGTGGAAAGACTAAATTGGAAAGACTGTAGTGGACAGAATAAAGTGGAGACTATAGTGGAAAGACTAAAGTGGAAAGACTAAAGTGGACAGACTATAGTGGAAAGACTGAAGTGGAAAGACTCATTGGAAAGACTAAAGTGTACACACTGAAGTTGACAGAATAAAGTGGAAAGACTAAAGTGGATAGACTATAGTGGAAAGTCTAAAGTGGACAGAGAATAGTGGAAAGACTAAATTGGAAAGACTGTAGTGGACAGAATAAAGTGGAGACTATAGTGGATAGACTAAAGTGGACAGAGAATAGTGGAAAGACTAAATTGGAAAGACTGTAGTGGACAGAATAAAGTGGAGACTATAGTGGAAAGACTAAAGTGGAAAGACTAAAGTGGACAGACTATAGTGGAAAGACTGAAGTGGAAAGACTCAGTGGACAGACTAAGGTGTACACACTGAAGTGGACAGAATAAAGTGGAAAGACTAAAGTGGAAAGACTAAAGTGGATAGACTATAGTGGAAAGACTAAAGTGGACAGACTATAGTGGAAAGACTATAGTGGAAAGACTGTAGTGGACAGAATAAAGTGGAGACTATAGTGGACAGAGAAAGACTATAGTGGACAGAATAAAGTGGAGAATATAGTGGAAAGACTAAAATGGACAGAGAATAGTGGAAAGACTAAATTGGAAAGACTGTAGTGGACAGAATAAAGTGGAGACTATAGTGTAAAGACTAAAGTGGAAAGACTAAAGTGGACAGACTATAGTGGAAAGACTGAAGTGGAAAGACTCAGTGGAAAGACTAAAGTGTACACACTGAAGTGGACAGAATAAAGTGGAAAGACTAAAGTGGAAAGACTAAAGTGGATAGACTATAGTGGAAAGTCTAAAGTGGACAGACTAAAGTGGAAAAACTAAAAAGGAAAGACTAAAGTGGACAGACTATAATGGAAAGACTATAGTGGAAAGACTGTAGTGGACAGAATAAAGTGGAGACTATAGTGGAAAGACTAAAGTGGACAGACTATAGTGGAAAGACTGAAGTGGGAAGAATAAAAAGCACAGAGAATAGTGGAAAGACTAAAGTGGAAAGACTGTAGTGGACGGAATAAAGTGGAGACTATAGTGGAAAGACTAAAGTGGACAGACGATAGTGGAACGACTATAGTGGAAAGACTGTAGTGGACAGAATAAAGTGGAGACTATAGTGGAAAGAATAAAGTGGAAAGACTAAAGTGGACAGAGACTAGTGGAAAGACTAAAGTGGAAAGACTATAGTGGAAAGACTGTAGTGGATAGAATAAAGTGGAGACTATAGTGGAAAGACTAAAGTGGACAGAGAATAGTGGAAAGACGAAAGTGGAAAGACTGTAGTGGACAGAATAAAGTGGAGACTATAGTGGAAAGACTAAAGTGGAAAGACTAAAGTGGACAGACTATAGTGGAAAGACTGAAGTGGAAAGACTCAGTGGACAGACTAAAGTGTACACACTGAAGTGGACAGAATAAAGTGGAAAGACTAAAGTGGAAAGACTAAAGTGGACAGACTATAGTGGAAAGACTAAAGTGGACGGGACTAAAGTGGAAAGATTAAAGTGGAAAGACTAAAGTGGACAGACTATAGTGGAAAGACTGTAGTGGACATAATAAAGTTGAGACTATAGTGGAAAGACTCAAGTGGAAAGACTGAAGTGGACAGAGAATAGTGGAAAGACTAAACTGGACAGACTATAGTGGAAAGACTAAAGTGGACAGACTAAAGTGGAAAGACTAAAGTGGAAAGACTAAAGTGGACAGACTGTAGTGGAAAGATTATAGTGGAAAGACTGTAGTGGACAGAATAAAGTGCAGAGTATAGTAGAAAGACTAAAGTGGACAGAGAATAGTGGAAAGACTAAAGTGGACAGACTATAGTGGAAAGACTATAGTGGAAAGACTGTAGTGGACAGAATAAAGTGGAGACTATAGTGGAAAGACTAAAGTGGACAGACTATAGTGGAAAGACTGAAGTGGAAAGACTCTAGTGGAAAGACTGTAGTGGACATAATAAAGTTGAGACTATAGTGGAAAGACTAAAGTGGACAGAGAATAGTGGAAAGTCTAAAGTGAACAGACTATAGTGGAAAGACTGAAGTGGAAAGTCTCAGTGGACAGACTAAGGTGTACACACTGAAGTGGACAGAATAAAGTGGAAAGACTAAAGTGGATAGACTATAGTGGAAAGACTAAAGTGGACAGACTATAGTGGAAAGACTCAGTGGAAAGACTAAAGTGTACACACTGAAGTTGACAGAATAAAGTGGAAAGACTAAAGTGGAAAAACTAAAGTGGATAGACTATAGTGGAAAGTCTAAAGTGGACAGACTAAAGTGGAAAGGCTAAAATGGACAGACTATAATGGAAAGACTGTAGTGGAAAGACTGTAGTGGACAGAATAAAGTGGAGACTATAGTGGAAAGACTAAAGTGGACAGAGAATAGTGGAAAGACTAAAGTGGACAGACTATAGTGGAAAGACTAAAGTAGAAAAATAAGTGGAAAGACTAAAGTGGACAGACTATAGTGGAAAGACTATAGTGGAAAGACTGTAGTGGACAGAATAAAGTGGAGACTATAGTGGAAAGACTAAAGTGGACAGAGAATAGTGGAAAGACTAAAGTGGACAGACTATAGTCTAAAGACTATAGTGGAAAGACTGTAGTGAGCAGAATAAAGTGGAGACTATAGTGGAAAGACTAAAGTGGACAGAGAGTATTGGAAAGACTAAAGTGGAAAGTCTGTAGTGGACAGAATAAAGTGGAGACTATAGTGGAAAGACTAAAGTGGAAAGACTAAAGTGGATAGAGAATAGTGGAAAGACTAAAGTGGAAAGACTGTAGAGGACAGAATAAAGTGGGGACTATAGTGGAAAGACTAAAGTGGAAAGACTAAAGTGGACAGACTATATTGGAAAGACTATAGTGGAAAGACTGTAGTGGACAGAATAAAGTGGAGACTATAGTGGAAAGACTAAAGTGGACAGAGAATAGTGGAAAGACTAAAGTGGATAGACTATAGTGGAAAGACTATAGTGGAAAGACTGTAGTGGACAGAATAAAGTGGAGAGTACAGTGGAAAGACTAAAGTGGACAGAGAATAGTGGAAAGACTAAAGTGGACAGACCATAGTGGAAAGACTATAGTGGAGAGACTGTAGTGGACAGAATAAATTGGAGACTATAGTGGAAATACTAAAGTGGAAAGACTAAAGTGGACAGACTATAGTGGAAAGACTGAAGTGGACAGACTAAAGTGGAAAAACTAAAGTGGAAAGACTAAAGTGGACAGACTATAGTGGAAAGACTATAGTGGAAAGACTGTAGTGGACAGAATAAAGTGGAGACTATAGTGGATAGACTAAAGTGGACAGAGAATAGTGGAAAGACCAAATTGGAAAGACTGTAGTGGACAGAATAAAATGGAGACTATAGTGGAAAGACTAAAGTGGAAAGACTAAAGTGGACAGACTATAGTGGAAAGACTGAAGTGGAAAGACTCAGTGGACAGACTAAGGTGTACACACTGAAGTGGACAGAATAAAGTGGAAAGACTAAAGTGGAAAGACTAAAGTGGATAGACTATAGTGGAAAGACTAAAGTGGACAGACTATAGTGGAAAGACTATAGTGGAAAGACTGTAGTGGACAGAATAAAGTGGAGACTATGGTGGACAGAGAAAGACTATAGTGGACTATAGTGGAAAGACTAAAGTGGACAGACTATAGTGGAAAGACTCAGTGGAAAGACTAAAGTGTACACACTGAAGTTGACAGAATAAAGTGGAAAGACTAAAGTGGAAAGACTAAAGTGGATAGACTATAGTGGAAAGTCTAAAGTGGACAGACTAAAGTGGAAAGGCTAAAATGGACAGACTATAATGGAAAGACTGTAGTGGAAAGACTGTAGTGGACAGAATAAAGTGGAGACTATAGTGGAAAGACTAAAGTGGACAGAGAATAGTGGAAAGACTAAAGTGGACAGACTATAGTGGAAAGACTAAAGTAGAAAAATAAGTGGAAAGACTAAAGTGGACAGACTATAGTGGAAAGACTATAGTGGAAAGACTGTAGTGGACAGAATAAAGTGGAGACTATAGTGGAAAGACTAAAGTGGACAGAGAATAGTGGAAAGACTAAAGTGGACAGACTATAGTCTAAAGACTATAGTGGAAAGACTGTAGTGAGCAGAATAAAGTGGAGACTATAGTGGAAAGACTAAAGTGGACAGAGAGTATTGGAAAGACTAAAGTGGAAAGTCTGTAGTGGACAGAATAAAGTGGAGACTATAGTGGAAAGACTAAAGTGGAAAGACTAAAGTGGATAGAGAATAGTGGAAAGACTAAAGTGGAAAGACTGTAGAGGACAGAATAAAGTGGGGACTATAGTGGAAAGACTAAAGTGGAAAGACTAAAGTGGACAGACTATATTGGAAAGACTATAGTGGAAAGACTGTAGTGGACAGAATAAAGTGGAGACTATAGTGGAAAGACTAAAGTGGACAGAGAATAGTGGAAAGACTAAAGTGGATAGACTATAGTGGAAAGACTATAGTGGAAAGACTGTAGTGGACAGAATAAAGTGGAGAGTATAGTGGAAAGACTAAAGTGGACAGAGAATAGTGGAAAGACTAAAGTGGACAGACCATAGTGGAAAGACTATAGTGGAGAGACTGTAGTGGACAGAATAAATTGGAGACTATAGTGGAAATACTAAAGTGGAAAGACTAAAGTGGACAGACTATAGTGGAAAGACTGAAGTGGACAGACTAAAGTGGAAAAACTAAAGTGGAAAGACTAAAGTGGACAGACTATAGTGGAAAGACTATAGTGGAAAGACTGTAGTGGACAGAATAAAGTGGAGACTATAGTGGATAGACTAAAGTGGACAGAGAATAGTGGAAAGACCAAATTGGAAAGACTGTAGTGGACAGAATAAAATGGAGACTATAGTGGAAAGACTAAAGTGGAAAGACTAAAGTGGACAGACTATAGTGGAAAGACTGAAGTGGAAAGACTCAGTGGACAGACTAAGGTGTACACACTGAAGTGGACAGAATAAAGTGGAAAGACTAAAGTGGAAAGACTAAAGTGGATAGACTATAGTGGAAAGACTAAAGTGGACAGACTATAGTGGAAAGACTATAGTGGAAAGACTGTAGTGGACAGAATAAAGTGGAGACTATGGTGGACAGAGAAAGACTATAGTGGACAGAATAAAGTGGAGAATATAGTGGAAAGACTAAAATGGACAGAGAATAGTGGAAAGACTAAATTGGAAAGACTGTAGTGGACAGAATAAAGTGGAGACTATACTGTAAAGACTAAAGTGGAAAGACTAAAGTGGACAGACTATAGTGGAAAGACTGCAGTGGAAAGACTCAGTGGAAAGACTAAAGTGTACACACTGAAGTGGACAGAATAAAGTGGAAAGACTAAAGTGGAAAGACTAAAGTGGATAGACTATAGTGGAAAGTCTAAAGTGGACAGACTAAAGTGGAAAAACTAAAAAGGAAAGACTAAAGTGGACAGACTATAATGGAAAGACTATAGTGGAAAGACTGTAGTGGACAGAATAAAGTGGAGACTATAGTGGAAAGACTAAAGTGGACAGACTATAGTGGAAAGACTGAAGTGGGAAGAATAAAAAGCACAGAGAATAGTGGAAAGACTAAAGTGGAAAGACTGTAGTGGACGGAATAAAGTGGAGACTATAGTGGAAAGACTAAAGTGGACAGACGATAGTGGAACGACTATAGTGGAAAGACTGTAGTGGACAGAATAAAGTGGAGACTATAGTGGAAAGAATAAAGTGGAAAGACTAAAGTGGACAGAGACTAGTGGAAAGACTAAAGTGGAAAGACTATAGTGGAAAGACTGTAGTGGATAGAATAAAGTGGAGACTATAGTGGAAAGACTAAAGTGGACAGAGAATAGTGGAAAGACGAAAGTGGAAAGACTGTAGTGGACAGAATAAAGTGGAGACTATAGTGGAAAGACTAAAGTGGAAAGACTAAAGTGGACAGACTATAGTGGAAAGACTGAAGTGGAAAGACTCAGTGGACAGACTAAAGTGTACACACTGAAGTGGACAGAATAAAGTGGAAAGACTAAAGTGGAAAGACTAAAGTGGACAGACTATAGTGGAAAGACTAAAGTGGACGGGACTAAAGTGGAAAGATTAAAGTGGAAAGACTAAAGTGGACAGACTATAGTGGAAAGACTGTAGTGGACATAATAAAGTTGAGACTATAGTGGAAAGACTCAAGTGGAAAGACTGAAGTGGACAGAGAATAGTGGAAAGACTAAACTGGACAGACTATAGTGGAAAGACTAAAGTGGACAGACTAAAGTGGAAAGACTAAAGTGGAAAGACTAAAGTGGACAGACTGTAGTGGAAAGATTATAGTGGAAAGACTGTAGTGGACAGAATAAAGTGGAGAGTATAGTAGAAAGACTAAAGTGGACAGAGAATAGTGGAAAGACTAAAGTGGACAGACTATAGTGGAAAGACTATAGTGGAAAGACTGTAGTGGACAGAATAAAGTGGAGACTATAGTGGAAAGACTAAAGTGGACAGACTATAGTGGAAAGACTGAAGTGGAAAGACTGTAGAGGACAGAATAAAGTGGGGACTATAGTGGAAAGACTAAAATGGAAAGACTAAAGTGGACAGACTATATTGGAAAGACTATAGTGGAAAGACTGTAGTGGACAGAATAAAGTGGAGACTATAGTGGAAAGACTAAAGTGGACAGAGAATAGTGGAAAGACTAAAGTGGATAGACTATAGTGGAAAGACTATAGTGGAAAGACTGTAGTGGACAGAATAAAGTGGAGAGTATAGTGGAAAGACTAAAGTGGACAGAGAATAGTGGAAAGACTAAAGTGGAAAGACTGTAGTGGACAGAATAAAGTGGAGACTATAGTGGAAAGACTAAAGTGGAAAGACTAAAGTGGACAGACTATAGTGGAAAGACTGAAGTGGAAAGACTCAGTGGACAGACTAAAATGTACACACTGAAGTGGACAGAATAAAGTGGAAAGACCAAAGTGGAAAGACTAAAGTGGACAGACTATAGAGGAAAGACTAAAGTGGACAGACTAAAGTGGAAAGATTAAAGTGGAAAGACTAAAGTGAACAGACTAAAGTGGAACGATTAAAGTGGAAAGACTATAGTGGAAAGACTGTAGTGGACAGAATAAAGTGGAGACTATAGTGGAAAGACTAAAGTGGAAAGACTAAAGTGGACAGAGAATAGTGGAAGGACTAAAGTGGACAAACTATAGTGGAAAGACTAAAGTGGACAGACTAAAGTGGAAAGACTAAAGTGGAAAGACTAAAGTGGACAGACTATAGTGGAAAGACTATAGTGGAAAGACTGTAGTGGACAGAATAAAGTGGAGAGTATAGTGGAAAGACTAAAGTGGACCGAGAATAGTGGAAAGACTAAAGTGGACAGACTATAGTGGAAAGACTATAGTGTAAAGACTGTAGTGGACAGAATAAAGTGGAGACTATAGTGGAAAGACTAAAGTGGAAAGACTAAAGTGGACAGACTATAGTGGAAAGACTGAAGTGGACAGACTAAAGTGGAAAAACTAAAGTGGAAAGACTAAAGTGGACAGACTATAGTGGACAGACTATAGTGGAAAGACTGAAGTGGAAAGACTCAGTGGACAGACTAAAGTGTACACACTGAAGTGGACAGAATAAAGTGGAAAGACTAAAGTGGAAAGACTAAAGTGGACAGACTATAGTGGAAAGACTAAAGTGGACGGGACTAAAGTGGAAAGATTAAAGTGGAAAGACTAAAGTGGACAGACTATAGTGGAAAGACTGTAGTGGACATAATAAAGTTGAGACTATAGTGGAAAGACTCAAGTGGAAAGACTGAAGTGGACAGAGAATAGTGGAAAGACTAAACTGGACAGACTATAGTGGAAAGACTAAAGTGGACAGACTAAAGTGGAAAGACTAAAGTGGAAAGACTAAAGTGGACAGACTGTAGTGGAAAGATTATAGTGGAAAGACTGTAGTGGACAGAATAAAGTGCAGAGTATAGTAGAAAGACTAAAGTGGACAGAGAATAGTGGAAAGACTAAAGTGGACAGACTATAGTGGAAAGACTATAGTGGAAAGACTGTAGTGGACAGAATAAAGTGGAGACTATAGTGGAAAGACTAAAGTGGACAGACTATAGTGGAAAGACTGAAGAGGAAAGACTCTAGTGGAAAGACTGTAGTGGACATAATAAAGTTGAGACTATAGTGGAAAGACTAAAGTGGACAGAGAATAGTGGAAAGTCTAAAGTGAACAGACTATAGTGGAAAGACTGAAGTGGAAAGTCTCAGTGGACAGACTAAGGTGTACACACTGAAGTGGACAGAATAAAGTGGAAAGACTAAAGTGGATAGACTATAGTGGAAAGACTAAAGTGGACAGACTATAGTGGAAAGACTCAGTGGAAAGACTAAAGTGTACACACTGAAGTTGACAGAATAAAGTGGAAAGACTAAAGTGGAAAGACTAAAGTGGATAGACTATAGTGGAAAGTCTAAAGTGGACAGACTAAAGTGGAAAGGCTAAAATGGACAGACTATAATGGAAAGACTGTAGTGGAAAGACTGTAGTGGACAGAATAAAGTGGAGACTATAGTGGAAAGACTAAAGTGGACAGAGAATAGTGGAAAGACTAAAGTGGACAGACTATAGTGGAAAGACTAAAGTAGAAAAATAAGTGGAAAGACTAAAGTGGACAGACTATAGTGGAAAGACTATAGTGGAAAGACTGTAGTGGACAGAATAAAGTGGAGACTATAGTGGAAAGACTAAAGTGGACAGAGAATAGTGGAAAGACTAAAGTGGACAGACTATAGTCTAAAGACTATAGTGGAAAGACTGTAGTGAGCAGAATAAAGTGGAAACTATAGTGGAAAGACTAAAGTGGACAGAGAGTATTGGAAAGACTAAAGTGGAAAGTCTGTAGTGGACAGAATAAAGTGGAGACTATAGTGGAAAGACTAAAGTGGAAAGACTAAAGTGGATAGAGAATAGTGGAAAGACTAAAGTGGAAAGACTGTAGAGGACAGAATAAAGTGGGGACTATAGTGGAAAGACTAAAGTGGAAAGACTAAAGTGGACAGACTATATTGGAAAGACTATAGTGGAAAGACTGTAGTGGACAGAATAAAGTGGAGACTATAGTGGAAAGACTAAAGTGGACAGAGAATAGTGGAAAGACTAAAGTGGATAGACTATAGTGGAAAGACTATAGTGGAAAGACTGTAGTGGACAGAATAAAGTGGAGAGTATAGTGGAAAGACTAAAGTGGACAGAGAATAGTGGAAAGACTAAAGTGGACAGACCATAGTGGAAAGACTATAGTGGAGAGACTGTAGTGGACAGAATAAATTGGAGACTATAGTGGAAATACTAAAGTGGAAAGACTAAAGTGGACAGACTATAGTGGAAAGACTGAAGTGGACAGACTAAAGTGGAAAAACTAAAGTGGAAAGACTAAAGTGGACAGACTATAGTGGAAAGACTATAGTGGAAAGACTGTAGTGGACAGAATAAAGTGGAGACTATAGTGGATAGACTAAAGTGGACAGAGAATAGTGGAAAGACCAAATTGGAAAGACTGTAGTGGACAGAATAAAATGGAGACTATAGTGGAAAGACTAAAGTGGAAAGACTAAAGTGGACAGACTATAGTGGAAAGACTGAAGTGGAAAGACTCAGTGGACAGACTAAGGTGTACACACTGAAGTGGACAGAATAAAGTGGAAAGACTAAAGTGGAAAGACTAAAGTGGATAGACTATAGTGGAAAGACTAAAGTGGACAGACTATAGTGGAAAGACTATAGTGGAAAGACTGTAGTGGACAGAATAAAGTGGAGACTATGGTGGACAGAGAAAGACTATAGTGGACAGAATAAAGTGGAGAATATAGTGGAAAGACTAAAATGGACAGAGAATAGTGGAAAGACTAAATTGGAAAGACTGTAGTGGACAGAATAAAGTGGAGACTATAGTGTAAAGACTAAAGTGGAAAGACTAAAGTGGACAGACTATAGTGGAAAGACTGCAGTGGAAAGACTCAGTGGAAAGACTAAAGTGTACACACTGAAGTGGACAGAATAAAGTGGAAAGACTAAAGTGGAAAGACTAAAGTGGATAGACTATAGTGGAAAGTCTAAAGTGGACAGACTAAAGTGGAAAAACTAAAAAGGAAAGACTAAAGTGGACAGACTATAATGGAAAGACTATAGTGGAAAGACTGTAGTGGACAGAATAAAGTGGAGACTATAGTGGAAAGACTAAAGTGGACAGACTATAGTGGAAAGACTGAAGTGGGAAGAATAAAAAGCACAGAGAATAGTGGAAAGACTAAAGTGGAAAGACTGTAGTGGACGGAATAAAGTGGAGACTATAGTGGAAAGACTAAAGTGGACAGACGATAGTGGAACGACTATAGTGGAAAGACTGTAGTGGACAGAATAAAGTGGAGACTATAGTGGAAAGAATAAAGTGGAAAGACTAAAGTGGACAGAGACTAGTGGAAAGACTAAAGTGGAAAGACTATAGTGGAAAGACTGTAGTGGATAGAATAAAGTGGAGACTATAGTGGAAAGACTAAAGTGGACAGAGAATAGTGGAAAGACGAAAGTGGAAAGACTGTAGTGGACAGAATAAAGTGGAGACTATAGTGGAAAGACTAAAGTGGAAAGACTAAAGTGGACAGACTATAGTGGAAAGACTGAAGTGGAAAGACTCAGTGGACAGACTAAAGTGTACACACTGAAGTGGACAGAATAAAGTGGAAAGACTAAAGTGGAAAGACTAAAGTGGACAGACTATAGTGGAAAGACTAAAGTGGACGGGACTAAAGTGGAAAGATTAAAGTGGAAAGACTAAAGTGGACAGACTATAGTGGAAAGACTGTAGTGGACATAATAAAGTTGAGACTATAGTGGAAAGACTCAAGTGGAAAGACTGAAGTGGACAGAGAATAGTGGAAAGACTAAACTGGACAGACTATAGTGGAAAGACTAAAGTGGACAGACTAAAGTGGAAAGACTAAAGTGGAAAGACTAAAGTGGACAGACTGTAGTGGAAAGATTATAGTGGAAAGACTGTAGTGGACAGAATAAAGTGCAGAGTATAGTAGAAAGACTAAAGTGGACAGAGAATAGTGGAAAGACTAAAGTGGACAGACTATAGTGGAAAGACTATAGTGGAAAGACTGTAGTGGACAGAATAAAGTGGAGACTATAGTGGAAAGACTAAAGTGGACAGACTATAGTGGAAAGACTGAAGTGGAAAGACTGTAGAGGACAGAATAAAGTGGGGACTATAGTGGAAAGACTAAAGTGGAAAGACTAAAGTGGACAGACTATATTGGAAAGACTATAGTGGAAAGACTGTAGTGGACAGAATAAAGTGGAGACTATAGTGGAAAGACTAAAGTGGACAGAGAATAGTGGAAAGACTAAAGTGGATAGACTATAGTGGAAAGACTATAGTGGAAAGACTGTAGTGGACAGAATAAAGTGGAGAGTATAGTGGAAAGACTAAAGTGGACAGAGAATAGTGGAAAGACTAAAGTGGAAAGACTGTAGTGGACAGAATAAAGTGGAGACTATAGTGGAAAGACTAAAGTGGAAAGACTAAAGTGGACAGACTATAGTGGAAAGACTGAAGTGGAAAGACTCAGTGGACAGACTAAAATGTACACACTGAAGTGGACAGAATAAAGTGGAAAGACCAAAGTGGAAAGACTAAAGTGGACAGACTATAGAGGAAAGACTAAAGTGGACAGACTAAAGTGGAAAGATTAAAGTGGAAAGACTAAAGTGAACAGACTAAAGTGGAACGATTAAAGTGGAAAGACTATAGTGGAAAGACTGTAGTGGACAGAATAAAGTGGAGACTATAGTGGAAAGACTAAAGTGGAAAGACTAAAGTGGACAGAGAATAGTGGAAGGACTAAAGTGGACAAACTATAGTGGAAAGACTAAAGTGGACAGACTAAAGTGGAAAGACTAAAGTGGAAAGACTAAAGTGGACAGACTATAGTGGAAAGACTATAGTGGAAAGACTGTAGTGGACAGAATAAAGTGGAGAGTATAGTGGAAAGACTAAAGTGGACCGAGAATAGTGGAAAGACTAAAGTGGACAGACTATAGTGGAAAGACTATAGTGTAAAGACTGTAGTGGACAGAATAAAGTGGAGACTATAGTGGAAAGACTAAAGTGGAAAGACTAAAGTGGACAGACTATAGTGGAAAGACTGAAGTGGACAGACTAAAGTGGAAAAACTAAAGTGGAAAGACTAAAGTGGACAGACTATAGTGGACAGAATAAAGTGGAGACTATAGTGGAAAGACTCAAGTGGACAGAGTATAGTGGAAGGACTAAAGAGGACAGACTACAGTGGAAAGACTATAGTGGAAAGACTGTAGTGGACAGAATAAAGTGGAGACTATAGTGGAAAGACTAAAGTGGACAGAGAATAGTGGAAAGACTAAATTGGAAAGACTGTAGTGGACAGAATAAAGTGGAGACTATAGTGGAAAGACTAAAGTGGAAAGACTAAAGTGGACAGACTATAGTGGAAAGACTGAAGTGGAAAGACTCATTGGAAAGACTAAAGTGTACACACTGAAGTTGACAGAATAAAGTGGAAAGACTAAAGTGGAAAGACTAAAGTGGATAAACTATAGTGGAAAGTCTAAAGTGGACAGAGAATAGTGGAAAGACTAAATTGGAAAGACTGTAGTGGACAGAATAAAGTGGAGACTATAGTGGATAGACTAAAGTGGACAGAGAATAGTGGAAAGACTAAATTGGAAAGACTGTAGTGGACAGAATAAAGTGGAGACTATAGTGGAAAGACTAAAGTGGAAAGACTAAAGTGGACAGACTATAGTGGAAAGACTGAAGTGGAAAGACTCAGTGGACAGACTAAGGTGTACACACTGAAGTGGACAGAATAAAGTGGAAAGACTAAAGTGGAAAGACTAAAGTGGATAGACTATAGTGGAAAGACTAAAGTGGACAGACTATAGTGGAAAGACTATAGTGGAAAGACTGTAGTGGACAGAATAAAGTGGAGACTATAGTGGACAGAGAAAGACTATAGTGGACAGAATAAAGTGGAGAATATAGTGGAAAGACTAAAATGGACAGAGAATAGTGGAAAGACTAAATTGGAAAGACTGTAGTGGACAGAATAAAGTGGAGACTATAGTGTAAAGACTAAAGTGGAAAGACTAAAGTGGACAGACTATAGTGGAAAGACTGAAGTGGAAAGACTCAGTGGAAAGACTAAAGTGTACACACTGAAGTGGACAGAATAAAGTGGAAAGACTAAAGTGGAAAGACTAAAGTGGATAGACTATAGTGGAAAGTCTAAAGTGGACAGACTAAAGTGGAAAAACTAAAAAGGAAAGACTAAAGTGGACAGACTATAATGGAAAGACTATAGTGGAAAGACTGTAGTGGACAGAATAAAGTGGAGACTATAGTGGAAAGACTAAAGTGGACAGACTATAGTGGAAAGACTGAAGTGGGAAGAATAAAAAGCACAGAGAATAGTGGAAAGACTAAAGTGGAAAGACTGTAGTGGACGGAATAAAGTGGAGACTATAGTGGAAAGACTAAAGTGGACAGACGATAGTGGAACGACTATAGTGGAAAGACTGTAGTGGACAGAATAAAGTGGAGACTATAGTGGAAAGAATAAAGTGGAAAGACTAAAGTGGACAGAGACTAGTGGAAAGACTAAAGTGGAAAGACTATAGTGGAAAGACTGTAGTGGATAGAATAAAGTGGAGACTATAGTGGAAAGACTAAAGTGGACAGAGAATAGTGGAAAGACGAAAGTGGAAAGACTGTAGTGGACAGAATAAAGTGGAGACTATAGTGGAAAGACTAAAGTGGAAAGACTAAAGTGGACAGACTATAGTGGAAAGACTGAAGTGGAAAGACTCAGTGGACAGACTAAAGTGTACACACTGAAGTGGACAGAATAAAGTGGAAAGACTAAAGTGGAAAGACTAAAGTGGACAGACTATAGTGGAAAGACTAAAGTGGACGGGACTAAAGTGGAAAGATTAAAGTGGAAAGACTAAAGTGGACAGACTATAGTGGAAAGACTGTAGTGGACATAATAAAGTTGAGACTATAGTGGAAAGACTCAAGTGGAAAGACTGAAGTGGACAGAGAATAGTGGAAAGACTAAACTGGACAGACTATAGTGGAAAGACTAAAGTGGACAGACTAAAGTGGAAAGACTAAAGTGGAAAGACTAAAGTGGACAGACTGTAGTGGAAAGATTATAGTGGAAAGACTGTAGTGGACAGAATAAAGTGCAGAGTATAGTAGAAAGACTAAAGTGGACAGAGAATAGTGGAAAGACTAAAGTGGACAGACTATAGTGGAAAGACTATAGTGGAAAGACTGTAGTGGACAGAATAAAGTGGAGACTATAGTGGAAAGACTAAAGTGGACAGACTATAGTGGAAAGACTGAAGTGGAAAGACTCTAGTGGAAAGACTGTAGTGGACATAATAAAGTTGAGACTATAGTGGAAAGACTAAAGTGGACAGAGAATAGTGGAAAGTCTAAAGTGAACAGACTATAGTGGAAAGACTAAAGTGGACAGACTAAAGTGGAAAGAATAAAGTGGAAAGACTAAAGTGGACAGACTGTAGTGGAAAGACTATAGTGGAAAGACTTTAGTGGACAGAATGAAGTGGAGAATGTAGTGGAAAGACTAAAGTGGACAGAGAATAGTGGAAAGACTAAAGTGGACAGACTATGGTGGAAAGACTATAGTGGAAAGACTGTAGTGGACAGAATAAAGTGGAGACTATAGTGGAAAGACTAAAGTGGAAAGACTAAAGTGGACAGACTATAGTGGAAAGACTGAAGTGGAAAGACTCAGTAGACAGACGAAAATGTACACACTGAAGTGGACAGAATAAAGTGGAAAGACCAAAGTGGAAAGACTAAAGTGGACAGACTATAGAGGAAAGACTAAAGTGGACAGACTAAAGTGGAAAGATTAAAGTGGAAAGACTAAAGTGAACAGACTAAAGTGGAACGATTAAAGTGGAAAGACTATAGTGGAAAGACTGTAGTGGACAGAATAAAGTGGAGACTATAGTGGAAAGACTAAAGTGGAAAGACTAAAGTGGACAGAGAATAGTGGAAAGACTAAAGTGGACAAACTATAGTGGAAAGACTAAAGTGGACAGACTAAAGTGGAAAGACTAAAGTGGAAAGACTAAAGTGGACAGACTATAGTGGAAAGACTATAGTGGAAAGACTGTAGTGGACAGAATAAAGTGGAGAGTATAGTGGAAAGACTAAAGTGGACCGAGAATAGTGGAAAGACTAAATTGGAAAGACTGTAGTGGACAGAATAAAGTGGAGACTATAGTGGAAAGACTAAAGTGGAAAGACTAAAGTGGACAGACTATAGTGGAAAGACTGAAGTGGACAGACTAAAGTGGAAAAACTAAAGTGGAAAGACTAAAGTGGACAGACTATAGTGGACAGAATAAAGTGGAGACTATAGTGGAAAGACTCAAGTGGACAGAGAATAGTGGAAGGACTAAAGAGGACAGACTACAGTGGAAAGACTATAGTGGAAAGACTGTAGTGGACAGAATAAAGTGGAGACTATAGTGGAAAGACTAAAGTGGACAGAGAATAGTGGAAAGACTGAAGTGGACAGACTAAAGTGGAAAAACTAAAGTGGAAAGACTAAAGTGGACAGACTATAGTGGACAGAATAAAGTGGAGACTATAGTGGAAAGACTAAAGTGGACAGAGAATAGTGGAAAGACTGAAGTGGACAGACTAAAGTGGAAAAACTAAAGTGGAAAGACTAAAGTGGACAGACTATAGTGGACAGAATAAAGTGGAGACTATAGTGGAAAGACTCAAGTGGACAGAGAATAGTGGAAGGACTAAAGAGGACAGACTACAGTGGAAAGACTATAGTGGAAAGACTGTAGTGGACAGAATAAAGTGGAGACTATAGTGGAAAGACTAAAGTGGAAAGACTAAAGTGGACAGACTATAGTGGAAAGACTGAAGTGGAAAGACTCATTGGAAAGACTAAAGTGTACACACTGAAGTTGACAGAATAAAGTGGAAAGACTAAAGTGGAAAGACTAAAGTGGATAGACTATAGTGGAAAGTCTAAAGTGGACAGACTAAAGTGGAAAAACTAAAGTGGAAAGACTAAAGTGGACAGACTATAATGGAAAGACTATAGTGGAAAGACTGTAGTGGACAGAATAAAGTGGAGACTATAGTGGAAAGACTAAAGTGGACACAGAAAAGTGGAAAGACTAAAGTAGACAAACTATAGTGGAAAGACTATAGTGGAAAGACTAAAGTGGACAGAGAATAGTGGAAAGACGAAAGTGGAAAGACTGTAGTGGACAGAATAAAGTGGAGACTATAGTGGAAAGACTAAAGTGGAAATACTAAAGTGGACAGACTATAGTGGAAAGACTGAAGTGGAAAGACTCAGTGGACAGACTAAAGTGTAAACACTGAAGTGGACAGAATAAGTGGAAAGACCAAAGTGGAAAGACTAAAGTGGACAGACTATAGTGGAAAGACTAAAGTGGACAGACTAAAGTGGAAAGATTAAAGTGGAAAGACTAAAGTGGACAGACTATAATGGAAAGACTATAGTGGAAAGACTGTAGTGGACAGAATAAAGTGGAGACTATAGTGGAAAGACTAAAGTGGAAAGACTAAAGTGGACAGAGAATAGTGGAAAGACTAAAGTGGACAAACTATAGTGGAAAGACTAAAGTGGACAGACTAAAGTGGAAAGACTAAAGCGGAAAGACTAAAGTGGACAGACTATAGTGGAAAGACTATAGTGGAAAGACTGTAGTGGACAGAATAAAGTGGAGAGTATAGTGGAAAGACTAAAGTGGACAGAGAATAGTGGACAGACTATAGTGGAAAGACTATAGTGGAAAGACTGTAGTGGACAGAATAAAGTGGAGACTATAGTGGAAAGACTAAAGTGGAAAGACTAAAGTGGACAGACTATAGTGGAAAGACTGAAGTGGACAGACTAAAGTGGAAAAACTAAAGTGGAAAGACTAAAGTGGACAGACTATAGTGAAAAGACTGTAGTGGACAGTATAAAGTGGAGACTATAGTGGAAAGACTCAAGTGGACAGAGAATAGTGGAAGGACTAAAGAGGACAGACCACAGTGGAAAGACTATAGTGGAAAGACTATAGTGGACAGAATAAAGTGGAGACTATAGTGGAAAGACTAAAGTGGAAAGACTAAAGTGGACAGACTATAGTGGAAAGACTGAAGTGGACAGACTAAAGTGGAAAAACTAAAGTGGAAAGACTAAAGTGGACAGAGAATAGTGGAAACACTAAAGTGGACAGACTATAGTGGAAAGACTATAGTGGAAAGACTGTAGTGGACAGAATAAAGTGGAGACTATAGTGGAAAGACTAAAGTGGAAAGACTAAGTGGACAGACTATAGTGGAAAGACTGAAGTGGACAGACTAAAGTGGAAAAACTAAAGTGGAAAGACTAAAGTGGACAGACTATAGTGGAAAGACTATAGTGGAAAGACTGTAGTGGACAGAATAAAGTGGAGAATATAGTGGAAACAATAAAGTGGACAGAGAATAGTGGAAAGACTAAAGTGGACAGATTATAGTGGAAAGACTATAGTGGAAAGACTGTAGTGGACAGAATAAAGTGGAGACTATAGTGGATAGACTAAAGTGGACAGAGAATAGTGGAAAGACTAAAGTGGATAGACTATAGTGGAAAGTCTAAAGTGGACAGACTAAAGTGGAAAAACTAAAGTGGAAAGACTAAAGTGGACAGACTATACTGGAAAGACTATAGTGGAAAGACTGTAGTGGACAGAATAAAGTGGAGACTATAGTGGAAAGACTAAAGTGGACAGAGAATAGTGGAAAGACTAAAGTGGACAGACTACAGTGGAAAGCCTAAAATGGAAAAACTAAAGTGGAAAGACTAAAGTGGACAGACTATAGTGGAAAGACTATAGTGGAAAGACTGTAGTGGACAGAATAAAGTGGAGACTAAAGTGGAAAGACTAAAGTGGACAGACTGTAGTGGAAAGACTATAGTGGAAAGACTGTAGTGGACAGAATGAAGTGGAGAGTGTAGTTGAAAGACTAAAGTGGACAGAGAATAGTGGAAAGACTAAAGTGGACAGACTATAGTGGAAAGACTGAAGTGGAAAGACTCAGTGGACAGACGAAAATGTACACACTGAAGTGGACAGAATAAAGTGGAAAGACCAAAGTGGAAAGACTAAAGTGGACAGACTATAGAGGAAAGATTAAAGTGGACAGACTAAAGTGGAAAGATTAAAGTGGAAAGACTAAAGTGAACAGACTAAAGTGGAACGATTAAAGTGGAAAGACTATAGTGGAAAGACTGTAGTGGACAGAATAAAGTGGAGACTATAGTGGAAAGACTAAAGTGGAAAGACTAAAGTGGACAGACTATAGTGGAAAGACTGAAGTGGAAAGACTCAGTGGACAGACGAAAATGTACACACTGAAGTGGACAGAATAAAGTGGAAAGACCAAAGTGGAAAGACTAAAGTGGACAGACTATAGAGGAAAGACTAAAGTGGACAGACTAAAGTGGAAAGATTAAAGTGGAAAGACTATAGTGGAAAGACTGTAGTGGACAGAATAAAGTGGAGACTATAGTGGAAAGACTAAAGTGGAAAGACTAAAGTGGACAGAGAATAGTGGATAGACTAAAGTGGACAAACTATAGTGGAAAGACTAAAGTGGACAGACTAAAGTGGAAAGACTAAAGTGGAAAGACTAAAGTGGACAGACTATAGTGGAAAGACTATAGTGGAAAGACTGTAGTGGACAGAATAAAGTGGAGAGTATAGTGGAAAGACTAAAGTGGACCGAGAATAGTGGAAAGACTAAAGTGGACAGACTATAGTGGAAAGACTATAGTGTAAAGACTGTAGTGGACAGAATAAAGTGGAGACTATAGTGGAAAGACTAAAGTGGAAAGACTAAAGTGGACAGACTATAGTGGAAAGACTGAAGTGGACAGACTAAAGTGGAAAAACTAAAGTGGAAAGACTAAAGTGGACAGACTATAGTGGACAGAATAAAGTGGAGACTATAGTGGAAAGACTCAAGTGGACAGAGAATAGTGGAAGGACTAAAGAGGACAGACTACAGTGGAAAGACTATAGTGGAAAGACTGTAGTGGACAGAATAAAGTGGAGACTATAGTGGAAAGACTAAAGTGGACAGAGAATAGTGGAAAGACTAAATTGGAAAGACTGTAGTGGACAGAATAAAGTGGAGACTATAGTGGAAAGACTAAAGTGGAAAGACTAAAGTGGACAGACTATAGTGGAAAGACTGAAGTGGAAAGACTCATTGGAAAGACTAAAGTGTACACACTGAAGTTGACAGAATAAAGTGGAAAGACTAAAGTGGAAAGACTAAAGTGGATAGACTATAGTGGAAAGTCTAAAGTGGACAGACTAAAGTGGAAAAACTAAAGTGGAAAGACTAAAGTGGACAGACTATAATGGAAAGACTATAGTGGAAAGACTGTAGTGGACAGAATAAAGTGGAGACTATAGTGGAAAGACTAAAGTGGACACAGAAAAGTGGAAAGACTAAAGTAGACAAACTATAGTGGAAAGACTATAGTGGAAAGACTAAAGTGGACAGAGAATAGTGGAAAGACGAAAGTGGAAAGACTGTAGTGGACAGAATAAAGTGGAGACTATAGTGGAAAGACTAGAGTGGAAATACTAAAGTGGACAGACTATAGTGGAAAGACTGAAGTGGAAAGACTCAGTGGACAGACTAAAGTGTAAACACTGAAGTGGACAGAATAAGTGGAAAGACCAAAGTGGAAAGACTAAAGTGGACAGACTATAGTGGAAAGACTAAAGTGGACAGACTAAAGTGGAAAGATTAAAGTGGAAAGACTAAAGTGGACAGACTATAATGGAAAGACTATAGTGGAAAGACTGTAGTGGACAGAATAAAGTGGAGACTATAGTGGAAAGACTAAAGTGGAAAGACTAAAGTGGACAGAGAATAGTGGAAAGACTAAAGTGGACAAACTATAGTGGAAAGACTAAAGTGGACAGACTAAAGTGGAAAGACTAAAGCGGAAAGACTAAAGTGGACAGACTATAGTGGAAAGACTATAGTGGAAAGACTGTAGTGGACAGAATAAAGTGGAGAGTATAGTGGAAAGACTAAAGTGGACAGAGAATAGTGGACAGACTATAGTGGAAAGACTATAGTGGAAAGACTGCAGTGGACAGAATAAAGTGGAGACTATAGTGGAAAGACTAAAGTGGAAAGACTAAAGTGGACAGACTATAGTGGAAAGACTGAAGTGGACAGACTAAAGTGGAAAAACTAAAGTGGAAAGACTAAAGTGGACAGACTATAGTGAAAAGACTGTAGTGGACAGTATAAAGTGGAGACTATAGTGGAAAGACTCAAGTGGACAGAGAATAGTGGAAGGACTAAAGAGGACAGACCACAGTGGAAAGACTATAGTGGAAAGACTATAGTGGACAGAATAAAGTGGAGACTATAGTGGAAAGACTAAAGTGGAAAGACTAAAGTGGACAGACTATAGTGGAAAGACTGAAGTGGACAGACTAAAGTGGAAAAACTAAAGTGGAAAGACTAAAGTGGACAGAGAATAGTGGAAAGACTAAAGTGGACAGACTATAGTGGAAAGAATATAGTGGAAAGACTGTAGTGGACAGAATAAAGTGGAGACTATAGTGGAAAGACTAAAGTGGAAAGACTAAAGTGGACAGACTATAGTGGAAAGACTGAAGTGGACAGACTAAAGTGGAAAAACTAAAGTGGAAAGACTAAAGTGGACAGACTATAGTGGAAAGACTATAGTGGAAAGACTGTAGTGGACAGAATAAAGTGGAGAATATAGTGGAAACAATAAAGTGGACAGAGAATAGTGGAAAGACTAAAGTGGACAGATTATAGTGGAAAGACTATAGTGGAAAGACTGTAGTGGCCAGAATAAAGTGGAGACTATAGTGGATAGACTAAAGTGGACAGAGAATAGTGGAAAGACTAAAGTGGATAGACTATAGTGGAAAGTCTAAAGTGGACAGACTAAAGTGGAAAAACTAAAGTGGAAAGACTAAAGTGGACAGACTATACTGGAAAGACTATAGTGGAAAGACTGTAGTGGACAGAATAAAGTGGAGACTATAGTGGAAAGACTAAAGTGGACAGAGAATAGTGGAAAGACTAAAGTGGACAGACTACAGTGGAAAGCCTAAAATGGAAAAACTAAAGTGGAAAGACTAAAGTGGACAGACTATAGTGGAAAGACTATAGTGGAAAGACTGTAGTGGACAGAATAAAGTGGAGACTAAAGTGGAAAGACTAAAGTGGACAGACTGTAGTGGAAAGACTATAGTGGAAAGACTGTAGTGGACAGAATGAAGTGGAGAGTGTAGTTGAAAGACTAAAGTGGACAGAGAATAGTGGAAAGACTAAAGTGGACAGACTATAGTGGAAAGACTATAGTGGAAAGACTGTAGTGGACAGAATAAAGTGGAGACTATAGTGGAAAGACTAAAGTGGAAAGACTAAAGTGGACAGACTATAGTGGAAAGACTGAAGTGGAAAGACTCAGTGGACAGACTAAAATGTACACACTGAAGTGGACAGAATAAAGTGGAAAGACCAAAGTGGAAAGACTAAAGTGGACAGACTATAGAGGAAAGACTAAAGTGGACAGACTAAAGTGGAAAGATTAAAGTGGAAAGACTAAAGTGGACAGACTAAAGTGGAACGATTAAAGTGGAAAGACTATAGTGGAAAGAATGTAGTGGACAGAATAAAGTGGAGACTATAGTGGAAAGACTAAAGTGGAAAGACTAAAGTGGACAGAGAATAGTGGAAAGACTAAAGTGGACAAACTATAGTGGAAAGACTAAAGTGGACAGACTAAAGTGGAAAGACTAAAGTGGAAAGACTAAAGTGGAAAGACTAAAGTGGACAGACTATAGTGGAAAGACTATAGTGGAAAGACTGTAGTGGACAGAATAAAGTGGAGAGTATAGTGGAAAGACTAAAGTGGACCGAGAATAGTGGAAAGACTAAAGTGGACAGACTATAGTGGAAAGACTATAGTGTAAAGACTGTAGTGGACAGAATAAAGTGGAGACTACAGTGGAAAGACTAAAGTGGAAAGACTAAAGTGGACAGACTATAGTGGAAAGACTGAAGTGGACAGACTAAAGTGGAAAAACTAAAGTGGAAAGACTAAAGTGGACAGACTATAGTGGACAGAATAAAGTGGAGACTATAGTGGAAAGACTCAAGTGGACAGAGAATAGTGGAAGGACTAAAGAGGACAGACTACAGTGGAAAGACTATAGTGGAAAGACTGTAGTGGACAGAATAAAGTGGAGACTATAGTGGAAAGACTAAAGTGGACAGAGAATAGTGGAAAGACTAAATTGGAAAGACTGTAGTGGACAGAATAAAGTGGAGACTATAGTGGAAAGACTAAAGTGGAAAGACTAAAGTGGACAGACTATAGTGGAAAGACTGAAGTGGAAAGACTCATTGGAAAGACTAAAGTGTACACACTGAAGTTGACAGAATAAAGTGGAAAGACTAAAGTGGAAAGACTAAAGTGGATAGACTATAGTGGAAAGTCTAAAGTGGACAGACTAAAGTGGAAAAACTAAAGTGGAAAGACTAAAGTGGACAGACTATAATGGAAAGACTATAGTGGAAAGACTGTAGTGGACAGAATAAAGTGGAGACTATAGTGGAAAGACTAAAGTGGACAGAGAAAAGTGGAAAGACTAAAGTAGACAGACTATAGTGGAAAGACTATAGTGGAAAGACTAAAGTGGACAGAGAATAGTGGAAAGACGAAAGTGGAAAGACTGTAGTGGACAGAATAAAGTGGAGACTATAGTGGAAAGACTAAAGTGGAAATACTAAAGTGGACAGACTATAGTGGAAAGACTGAAGTGGAAAGACTCAGTGGACAGACTAAAGTGTAAACACTGAAGTGTACAGAATAAGTGGAAAGACCAAAGTGGAAAGACTAAAGTGGACAGAGAATAGTGGAAAGACTAAAGTGGACAAACTATAGTGGAAAGACTAAAGTGGACAGACTAAAGTGGAAAGACTAAAGCGGAAAGACTAAAGTGGACAGACTATAGTGGAAAGACTATAGTGGAAAGACTGTAGTGGACAGAATAAAGTGGAGAGTATAGTGGAAAGACTAAAGTGGACAGAGAATAGTGGACAGACTATAGTGGAAAGACTATAGTGGAAAGACTGTAGTGGACAGAATAAAGTGGAGACTATAGTGGAAAGACTAAAGTGGAAAGACTAAAGTGGACAGACTATAGTGGAAAGACTGAAGTGGACAGACTAAAGTGGAAAAACTAAAGTGGAAAGACTAAAGTGGACAGACTATAGTGGAAAGACTGTAGTGGACAGTATAAAGTGGAGACTATAGTGGAAAGACTCAAGTGGACAGAGAATAGTGGAAGGACTAAAGAGGACAGACCACAGTGGAAAGACTATAGTGGAAAGACTATAGTGGACAGAATAAAGTGGAGACTATAGTGGAAAGACTAAAGTGGAAAGACTAAAGTGGACAGACTATAGTGGAAAGACTGAAGTGGACAGACTAAAGTGGAAAAACTAAAGTGGACAGAGAATAGTGGAAAGACTAAAGTGGACAGACTATTGTGGAAAGACTATAGTGGAAAGACTGTAGTGGACAGAATAAAGTGGAGACTATAGTGGAAAGACTAAAGTGGAAAGACTAATGTGGACAGACTATAGTGGAAAGACTGAAGTGGACAGACTAAAGTGGAAAAACTAAAGTGGAAAGACTAAAGTGGACAGACTATAGTGGAAAGACTATAGTGGAAAGACTGTAGTGGACAGAATAAAGTGGAGAATATAGTGGAAACAATAAAGTGGACAGAGAATAGTGGAAAGACTAAAGTGGACAGATTATAGTGTAAAGACTATAGTGGAAAGACTGTAGTGGACAGAATAAAGTGGAGACTATAGTGGATAGACTAAAGTGGACAGAGAATAGTGGAAAGACTAAAGTGGATAGACTATAGTGGAAAGTCTAAAGTGGACAGACTAAAGTGGAAAAACTAAAGTGGAAAGACTAAAGTGGACAGACTATACTGGAAAGACTATAGTGGAAAGACTGTAGTGGACAGAATAAAGTGGAGACTATAGTGGAAAGACTAAAGTGGACAGAGAATAGTGGAAAGACTAAAGTGGACAGACTACAGTGGAAAGCCTAAAATGGAAAAACTAAAGTGGAAAGACTAAAGTGGACAGACTATAGTGGAAAGACTATAGTGGAAAGACTGTAGTGGACAGAATAAAGTGGAGACTATAGTGGAAAGACTAAAGTGGACAGAGAATAGTGGAAAGACTAAAGTGGACAGACTACAGTGGAAAGCCTAAAATGGAAAAACTAAAGTGGAAAGACTAAAGTGGACAGACTATAGTGGAAAGACTATAGTGGAAAGACTGTAGTGGACAGAATAAAGTGGAGACTATAGTGGAAAGACTAAAGTGGACAGATAATAGTAGAAAGACTAAAGTTGACAGACTATAGTGGAAAGACTATAGTGGAAAGACTGTAGTGAGCAGAATAAAGTGGAGACTATAGTGGAAAGACTAAAGTGGAAAGACTAAAGTGGACAGACTATAATGGAAAGACTGAAGTGGAAAGACTCAGTGAACAGACTAAAGTGTACACACTGAAGTGGACAGTATAAAGTGAAGACTATAGTGGAAAGACTAAAGTGGAAAGACTAAAGTGGACAGAGAATCGTGGAAAGACTAAAGTGGAAAGACTGTAGTGGACAGAATAAAGTGGAGACTATAGTGGAAAGACTAAAGTGGAAAGACTAAAGTGGACAGACTATAGTGGAAAGACTATAGTGGAAAGACTGTAGTGGACAGAATAAAGTGGAGACTATAGTGGAAAGACTAAAGTGGCCAGAGAATAGTGGAAAGACTAAAGTGGACAGAGAATAGTGGAAAGACTAAAGTGGACAGACTATAGTGGAAAGACTATAGTGGAAAGACTAAAGTGGACAGACTATAGTGGAAAGACTATAGTGGAAAGACTGTAGTGGACAGAATAAAGTGGAGACTATAGTGGAAAGACTAAAGTGGAAAGACTAAAGTGGACAGACTATAGTGGAAAGACTGAAGTGGAAAGACTCAGTGGACCGACTAAAATGTACACACTGAAGTGGACAGAATAAAGTGGAAAGACCAAAGTAGAAAGACTAAAGTGGACAGACTATAGAGGAAAGACTAAAGTGGACAGACTAAAGTGGAAAGATTAAAGTGGAAAGACTAAAGTGGACAGACTAAAGTGGAACGATTAAAGTGGAAAGACTATAGTGGAAAGACTGTAGTGGACAGAATAAAGTGGAGACTATAGTGGAAAGACTAAAGTGGAAAGACTAAAGTGGACAGAGAATAGTGGAAAGACTAAAGTGGACAAACTATAGTGGAAAGACTAAAGTGGACAGACTAAAGTGGAAAGACTAAAGTGGAAAGACTAAAGTGGACAGACTATAGTGGAAAGACTATAGTGTAAAGACTGTAGTGGACAGAATAAAGTGGAGACTATAGTGGAAAGACTAAAGTGGAAAGACTAAAGTGGACAGACTATAGTGGAAAGACTGAAGTGGACAGACTAAAGTGGAAAAACTAAAGTGGAAAGACTAAAGTGGACAGACTATAGTGGACAGAATAAAGTGGAGACTATAGTGGAAAGACTCAAGTGGACAGAGAATAGTGGAAGGACTAAAGAGGACAGACTACAGTGGAAAGACTATAGTGGAAAGACTGTAGTGGACAGAATAAAGTGGAGACTATAGTGGAAAGACTAAAGTGGACAGAGAATAGTGGAAAGACTAAATTGGAAAGACTGTAGTGGACAGAATAAAGTGGAGACTATAGTGGAAAGACTAAAGTGGAAAGACTAAAGTGGACAGACTATAGTGGAAAGACTAAAGTGGACAGAGAATAGTGGAAAGACTAAATTGGAAAGACTGTAGTGGACAGAATAAAGTGGAGACTATAGTGGAAAGGCTAAAGTGGATAGACTATAGTGGAAAGTCTAAAGTGGACAGACTAAAGTGGAAAAACTAAAGTGGAAAGACTATAGTGGAAAGACTGTAGTGGACAGAATAAAGTGGAGACTATAGTGGAAAGACTAAAGTGGACAGAGAAAAGTGGAAAGACTAAAGTGGACAGACCTTAGTGGAAAGACTATAGTGGAAAGACTAAAGTGGACAGAGAATAGTGGAAAGACGAAAGTGGAAAGACTGTAGTGGACAGAATAAAGTGGAGACTATAGTGGAAAGACTAAAGTGGAAATACTAAAGTGGACAGACTATAGTGGAAAGACTGAAGTAGAAAGACTCAGTGGACAGACTAAAGTGTACACACTGAAGTGGACAGAATAAAGTGGAAAGACCAAAGTGGAAAGACTAAAGTGGACAGACTATAGTGGAAAGACTAAAGTGGACAGACTAAAGTGGAAAGATTAAAGTGGAAAGACTAAAGTGGACAGACTATAATGGAAAGACTATTGTGGAAAGACTGTAGTGGACAGAATAAAGTGGAGACTATAGTGGAAAGACTAAAGTGGAAAGACTAAAGTGGACAGAGAATAGTGGAAAGACTAAAGTGGACAAACTATTGTGGAAAGACTAAAGTGGACAGACTAAAGTGGAAAGACTAAAGCGGAAAGACTAAAGTGGACAGACTATAGTGGAAAGACTATAGTGGAAAGACTGTAGTGGACAGAATAAAGTGGAGAGTATAGTGGAAAGACTAAAGTGGACAGAGAATAGTGGACAGACTATAGTGGAAAGACTATAGTGGAAAGACTGTAGTGGACAGAATAAAGTGGAGACTATAGTGGAAAGACTAAAGTGGAAAGACTAAAGTGGACAGACTATAGTGGAAAGACTGAAGTGGACAGACTAAAGTGGAAAAACTAAAGTGGAAAGACTAAAGTGGACAGACTATAGTGGAAAGACTGTAGTGGACAGTATAAAGTGGAGACTATAGTGGAAAGACTCAAGTGGACAGAGAATAGTGGAAGGACTAAAGAGGACAGACCACAGTGGAAAGACTATAGTGGAAAGACTATAGTGGACAGAATAAAGTGGAGACTATAGTGGAAAGACTAAAGTGGAAAGACTAAAGTGGACAGACTATAGTGGAAAGACTGAAGTGGACAGACTAAAGTGGAAAAACTAAAGTGGAAAGACTAAAGTGGACAGAGAATAGTGGAAAGACTAAAGTGGACAGACTATGGTGGAAAGACTATAGTGGAAAGACTATAGTGGAAAGACTGAAGTGGACAGACTAAAGTGGAAAAACTAAAGTGGAAAGACTAAAGTGGACAGAGAATAGTGGAAAGACTAAATTGGAAAGACTGTAGTGGACAGAATAAAGTGGAGACTATAGTGGAAAGACTAAAGTGGAAAGACTAAAGTGGACAGACTATAGTGGAAAGACTGAAGTGGAAAGACTCATTGGAAAGACTAAAGTGTACACACTGAAGTTGACAGAATAAAGTGGAAAGACTAAAGTGGAAAGACTAAAGTGGATAGACTATAGTGGAAAGTCTAAAGTGGACAGACTAAAGTGGAAAAACTAAAGTGGAAAGACTAAAGTGGACAGACTATAATGGAAAGACTATAGTGGAAAGACTAAAGTGGAAAGACTAAAGTGGACAGACTATAGTGGACAGAATAAAGTGGAGACTATAGTGGAAAGACTCAAGTGGACAGAGAATAGTGGAAGGACTAAAGAGGACAGACTACAGTGGAAAGACTATAGTGGAAAGACTGTAGTGGACAGAATAAAGTGGAGACTATAGTGGAAAGACTAAAGTGGACAGAGAATAGTGGAAAGACTAAATTGGAAAGACTGTAGTGGACAGAATAAAGTGGAGACTATAGTGGAAAGACTAAAGTGGAAAGACTAAAGTGGACAGACTATAGTGGAAAGACTGAAGTGGAAAGACTCATTGGAAAGACTAAAGTGTACACACTGAAGTTGACAGAATAAAGTGGAAAGACTAAAGTGGAAAGACTAAAGTGGATAGACTATAGTGGAAAGTCTAAAGTGGACAGACTAAAGTGGAAAAACTAAAGTGGAAAGACTAAAGTGGACAGACTATAATGGAAAGACTATAGTGGAAAGACTGTAGTGGACAGAATAAAGTGGAGACTATAGTGGAAAGACTAAAGTGGACACAGAAAAGTGGAAAGACTAAAGTAGACAAACTATAGTGGAAAGACTATAGTGGAAAGACTAAAGTGGACAGAGAATAGTGGAAAGACGAAAGTGGAAAGACTGTAGTGGACAGAATAAAGTGGAGACTATAGTGGAAAGACTAAAGTGGAAATACTAAAGTGGACAGACTATAGTGGAAAGACTGAAGTGGAAAGACTCAGTGGACAGACTAAAGTGTAAACACTGAAGTGGACAGAATAAGTGGAAAGACCAAAGTGGAAAGACTAAAGTGGACAGACTATAGTGGAAAGACTAAAGTGGACAGACTAAAGTGGAAAGATTAAAGTGGAAAGACTAAAGTGGACAGACTATAATGGAAAGACTATAGTGGAAAGACTGTAGTGGACAGAATAAAGTGGAGACTATAGTGGAAAGACTAAAGTGGAAAGACCAAAGTGGACAGAGAATAGTGGAAAGACTAAAGTGGACAAACTATAGTGGAAAGACTAAAGTGGACAGACTAAAGTGGAAAGACTAAAGCGGAAAGACTAAAGTGGACAGACTATAGTGGAAAGACTATAGTGGAAAGACTGTAGTGGACAGAATAAAGTGGAGAGTATAGTGGAAAGACTAAAGTGGACAGAGAATAGTGGACAGACTATAGTGGAAAGACTATAGTGGAAAGACTGTAGTGGACAGAATAAAGTGGAGACTATAGTGGAAAGACTAAAGTGGAAAGACTAAAGTGGACAGACTATAGTGGAAAGACTGAAGTGGACAGACTAAAGTGGAAAAACTAAAGTGGAAAGACTAAAGTGGACAGACTATAGTGAAAAGACTGTAGTGGACAGTAGAAAGTGGAGACTATAGTGGAAAGACTCAAGTGGACAGAGAATAGTGGAAGGACTAAAGAGGACAGACCACAGTGGAAAGACTATAGTGGAAAGACTAAAGTGGACAGAATAAAGTGGAGACTATAGTGGAAAGACTAAAGTGGAAAGACTAAAGTGGACAGACTATAGTGGAAAGACTGAAGTGGACAGACTAAAGTGGAAAAACTAAAGTGGAAAGACTAGAGTGGACAGAGAATAGTGGAAAGACTAAAGTGGACAGACTATAGTGGAAAGACTATAGTGGAAAGACTGTAGTGGACAGAATAAAGTGGAGACTATAGTGGAAAGACTAAAGTGGAAAGACTAAAGTGGACAGACTACAGTGGAAAGCCTAAAATGGAAAAACTAAAGTGGAAAGACTAAAGTGGACAGACTATAGTGGAAAGACTATAGTGGAAAGACTGTAGTGGACAGAATAAAGTGGAGACTAAAGTGGAAAGACTAAAGTGGACAGACTGTAGTGGAAAGACTATAGTGGAAAGACTGTAGTGGACAGAATGAAGTGGAGAGTGTAGTTGAAAGACTAAAGTGGACAGAGAATAGTGGAAAGACTAAAGTGGACAGACTATAGTGGAAAGACTATAGTGGAAAGACTGTAGTGGACAGAATAAAGTGGAGACTATAGTGGAAAGACTAAAGTGGACAGACTATAGTGGAAAGACTGAAGTGGAAAGACTCAGTGGACAGACTAAAATGTACACACTGAAGTGGACAGAATAAAGTGGAAAGACCAAAGTGGAAAGACTAAAGTGGACAGACTATAGAGGAAAGACTAAAGTGGACAGACTAAAGTGGAAAGATTAAAGTGGAAAGACTAAAGTGGACAGACTAAAGTGGAACGATTAAAGTGGAAAGACTATAGTGGAAAGAATGTAGTGGACAGAATAAAGTGGAGACTATAGTGGAAAGACTAAAGTGGAAAGACTAAAGTGGACAGAGAATAGTGGAAAGACTAAAGTGGACAAACTATAGTGGAAAGACTAAAGTGGACAGACTAAAGTGGAAAGACTAAAGTGGAAAGACTAAAGTGGAAAGACTAAAGTGGACAGACTATAGTGGAAAGACTATAGTGGAAAGACTGTAGTGGACAGAATAAAGTGGAGAGTATAGTGGAAAGACTAAAGTGGACCGAGAATAGTGGAAAGACTAAAGTGGACAGACTATAGTGGAAAGACTATAGTGTAAAGACTGTAGTGGACAGAATAAAGTGGAGACTATAGTGGAAAGACTAAAGTGGAAAGACTAAAGTGGACAGACTATAGTGGAAAGACTGAAGTGGACAGACTAAAGTGGAAAAACTAAAGTGGAAAGACTAAAGTGGACAGACTATAGTGGACAGAATAAAGTGGAGACTATAGTGGAAAGACTCAAGTGGACAGAGAATAGTGGAAGGACTAAAGAGGACAGACTACAGTGGAAAGACTATAGTGGAAAGACTGTAGTGGACAGAATAAAGTGGAGACTATAGTGGAAAGACTAAAGTGGACAGAGAATAGTGGAAAGACTAAATTGGAAAGACTGTAGTGGACAGAATAAAGTGGAGACTATAGTGGAAAGACTAAAGTGGAAAGACTAAAGTGGACAGACTATAGTGGAAAGACTGAAGTGGAAAGACTCATTGGAAAGACTAAAGTGTACACACTGAAGTTGACAGAATAAAGTGGAAAGACTAAAGTGGAAAGACTAAAGTGGATAGACTATAGTGGAAAGTCTAAAGTGGACAGACTAAAGTGGAAAAACTAAAGTGGAAAGACTAAAGTGGACAGACTATAATGGAAAGACTATAGTGGAAAGACTGTAGTGGACAGAATAAAGTGGAGACTATAGTGGAAAGACTAAAGTGGACAGAGAAAAGTGGAAAGACTAAAGTAGACAGACTATAGTGGAAAGACTATAGTGGAAAGACTAAAGTGGACAGAGAATAGTGGAAAGACGAAAGTGGAAAGACTGTAGTGGACAGAATAAAGTGGAGACTATAGTGGAAAGACTAAAGTGGAAATACTAAAGTGGACAGACTATAGTGGAAAGACTGAAGTGGAAAGACTCAGTGGACAGACTAAAGTGTAAACACTGAAGTGGACAGAATAAGTGGAAAGACCAAAGTGGAAAGACTAAAGTGGACAGAGAATAGTGGAAAGACTAAAGTGGACAAACTATAGTGGAAAGACTAAAGTGGACAGACTAAAGTGGAAAGACTAAAGCGGAAAGACTAAAGTGGACAGACTATAGTGGAAAGACTATAGTGGAAAGACTGTAGTGGACAGAATAAAGTGGAGAGTATAGTGGAAAGACTAAAGTGGACAGAGAATAGTGGACAGACTATAGTGGAAAGACTATAGTGGAAAGACTGTAGTGGACAGAATAAAGTGGAGACTATAGTGGAAAGACTAAAGTGGAAAGACTAAAGTGGACAGACTATAGTGGAAAGACTGAAGTGGACAGACTAAAGTGGAAAAACTAAAGTGGAAAGACTAAAGTGGACAGACTATAGTGGAAAGACTGTAGTGGACAGTATAAAGTGGAGACTATAGTGGAAAGACTCAAGTGGACAGAGAATAGTGGAAGGACTAAAGAGGACAGACCACAGTGGAAAGACTATAGTGGAAAGACTATAGTGGACAGAATAAAGTGGAGACTATAGTGGAAAGACTAAAGTGGAAAGACTAAAGTGGACAGACTATAGTGGAAAGACTGAAGTGGACAGACTAAAGTGGAAAAACTAAAGTGGAAAGACTAAAGTGGACAGAGAATAGTGGAAAGACTAAAGTGGACAGACTATAGTGGAAAGACTATAGTGGAAAGACTGTAGTGGACAGAATAAAGTGGAGACTATAGTGGAAAGACTAAAGTGGAAAGACTAATGTGGACAGACTATAGTGGAAAGACTGAAGTGGACAGACTAAAGTGGAAAAACTAAAGTGGAAAGACTAAAGTGGACAGACTATAGTGGAAAGACTATAGTGGAAAGACTGTAGTGGACAGAATAAAGTGGAGAATATAGTGGAAACAATAAAGTGGACAGAGAATAGTGGAAAGACTAAAGTGGACAGATTATAGTGTAAAGACTATAGTGGAAAGACTGTAGTGGACAGAATAAAGTGGAGACTATAGTGGATAGACTAAAGTGGACAGAGAATAGTGGAAAGACTAAAGTGGATAGACTATAGTGGAAAGTCTAAAGTGGACAGACTAAAGTGGAAAAACTAAAGTGGAAAGACTAAAGTGGACAGACTATACTGGAAAGACTATAGTGGAAAGACTGTAGTGGACAGAATAAAGTGGAGACTATAGTGGAAAGACTAAAGTGGACAGAGAATAGTGGAAAGACTAAAGTGGACAAACTATAGTGGAAAGACTAAAGTGGACAGACTAAAGTGGAAAGACTAAAGCGGAAAGACTAAAGTGGACAGACTATAGTGGAAAGACTATAGTGGAAAGACTGTAGTGGACAGAATAAAGTGGAGAGTATAGTGGAAAGACTAAAGTGGACAGAGAATAGTGGACAGACTATAGTGGAAAGACTATAGTGGAAAGACTGTAGTGGACAGAATAAAGTGGAGACTATAGTGGAAAGACTAAAGTGGAAAGACTAAAGTGGACAGACTATAGTGGAAAGACTGAAGTGGACAGACTAAAGTGGAAAAACTAAAGAGGAAAGACTAAAGTGGACAGACTATAGTGGAAAGACTGTAGTGGACAGTATAAAGTGGAGACTATAGTGGAAAGACTCAAGTGGACAGAGAATAGTGGAAGGACTAAAGAGGACAGACCACAGTGGAAAGACTATAGTGGAAAGACTATAGTGGACAGAATAAAGTGGAGACTATAGTGGAAAGACTAAAGTGGAAAGACTAAAGTGGACAGACTATAGTGGAAAGACTGAAGTGGACAGACTAAAGTGGAAAAACTAAAGTGGAAAGACTAAAGTGGACAGAGAATAGTGGAAAGACTAAAGTGGACAGACTATAGTGGAAAGACTATAGTGGAAAGACTGTAGTGGACAGAATAAAGTGGAGACTATAGTGGAAAGACTAAAGTGGAAAGACTAATGTGGACAGACTATAGTGGAAAGACTGAAGTGGACAGACTAAAGTGGAAAAACTAAAGTGGAAAGACTAAAGTGGACAGACTATAGTGGAAAGACTATAGTGGAAAGACTGTAGTGGACAGAATAAAGTGGAGAATATAGTGGAAACAATAAAGTGGACAGAGAATAGTGGAAAGACTAAAGTGGACAGATTATAGTGTAAAGACTATAGTGGAAAGACTGTAGTGGACAGAATAAAGTGGAGACTATAGTGGATAGACTAAAGTGGACAGAGAATAGTGGAAAGACTAAAGTGGATAGACTATAGTGGAAAGTCTAAAGTGGACAGACTAAAGTGGAAAAACTAAAGTGGAAAGACTAAAGTGGACAGACTATACTGGAAAGACTATAGTGGAAAGACTGTAGTGGACAGAATAAAGTGGAGACTATAGTGGAAAGACTAAAGTGGACAGAGAATAGTGGAAAGACTAAAGTGGACAGACTACAGTGGAAAGCCTAAAATGGAAAAACTAAAGTGGAAAGACTAAAGTGGACAGACTATAGTGGAAAGACTATAGTGGAAAGACTGTAGTGGACAGAATAAAGTGGAGACTATAGTGGAAAGACTAAAGTGGACAGAGAATAGTGGAAAGACTAAAGTGGACAGACTACAGTGGAAAGCCTAAAATGGAAAAACTAAAGTGGAAAGACTAAAGTGGACAGACTATAGTGGAAAGACTATAGTGGAAAGACTGTAGTGGACAGAATAAAGTGGAGACTATAGTGGAAAGACTAAAGTGGACAGATAATAGTAGAAAGACTAAAGTTGACAGACTATAGTGGAAAGACTATAGTGGAAAGACTGTAGTGAGCAGAATAAAGTGGAGACTATAGTGGAAAGACTAAAGTGGAAAGACTAAAGTGGACAGACTATAGTGGAAAGACTGAAGTGGAAAGACTCAGTGAACAGACTAAAGTGTACACACTGAAGTGGACAGTATAAAGTGAAGACTATAGTGGAAAGACTAAAGTGGAAAGACTAAAGTGGACAGAGAATCGTGGAAAGACTAAAGTGGAAAGACTGTAGTGGACAGAATAAAGTGGAGACTATAGTGGAAAGACTAAAGTGGAAAGACTAAAGTGGACAGACTATAGTGGAAAGACTATAGTGGAAAGACTGTAGTGGACAGAATAAAGTGGAGACTATAGTGGAAAGACTAAAGTGGCCAGAGAATAGTGGAAAGACTAAAGTGGACAGAGAATAGTGGAAAGACTAAAGTGGACAGACTATAGTGGAAAGACTATAGTGGAAAGACTAAAGTGGACAGACTATAGTGGAAAGACTCAAGTGGACAGAGAATAGTGGAAGGACTAAAGAGGACAGACCACAGTGGAAAGACTATAGTGGAAAGACTATAGTGGACAGAATAAAGTGGAGACTATAGTGGAAAGACTAAAGTGGAAAGACTAAAGTGGACAGACTATAGTGGAAAGACTGAAGTGGACAGACTAAAGTGGAAAAACTAAAGTGGAAAGACTAAAGTGGACAGAGAATAGTGGAAAGACTAAAGTGGACAGACTATAGTGGAAAGACTATAGTGGAAAGACTGTAGTGGACAGAATAAAGTGGAGACTATAGTGGAAAGACTAAAGTGGAAAGACTAAAGTGGACAGACTATAGTGGAAAGACTATAGTGGAAAGACTGTAGTGGACAGAATAAAGTGGAGACTATAGTGGAAAGACTAAAGTGGCCAGAGAATAGTGGAAAGACTAAAGTGGACAGAGAATAGTGGAAAGACTAAAGTGGACAGACTATAGTGGAAAGACTATAGTGGAAAGACTAAAGTGGACAGACTATAGTGGAAAGACTATAGTGGAAAGACTGTAGTGGACAGAATAAAGTGGAGACTATAGTGGAAAGACTAAAGTGGAAAGACTAAAGTGGACAGACTATAGTGGAAAGACTGAAGTGGAAAGACTCAGTGGACCGACTAAAATGTACACACTGAAGTGGACAGAATAAAGTGGAAAGACCAAAGTGGAAAGACTAAAGTGGACAGACTATAGAGGAAAGACTAAAGTGGACAGACTAAAGTGGAAAGATTAAAGTGGAAAGACGAAAGTGGACAGACTAAAGTGGAACGATTAAAGTGGAAAGACTATAGTGGAAAGACTGTAGTGGACAGAATAAAGTGGAGACTATAGTGGAAAGACTAAAG
This sequence comes from Branchinecta sandiegonensis, assembly GCA_030848855.1. Classification (NCBI taxonomy): domain Eukaryota; kingdom Metazoa; phylum Arthropoda; class Branchiopoda; order Anostraca; family Branchinectidae; genus Branchinecta; species Branchinecta sandiegonensis. The sequence goes on from JAUPMV010000072.1 coordinate 186,362, forward strand.
TGGAAAGACTAAAGTGGACAGAGAATAGTGGAAAGACTAAAGTGGACAAACTATAGTGGAAAGACTAAAGTGGACAGACTAAAGTGGAAAGACTAAAGTGGAAAGACTAAAGTGGACAGACTATAGTGGAAAGACTATAGTGTAAAGACTGTAGTGGACAGAATAAAGTGGAGACTATAGTGGAAAGACTAAAGTGGAAAGACTAAAGTGGACAGACTATAGTGGAAAGACTGAAGTGGACAGACTAAAGTGGAAAAACTAAAGTGGAAAGACTAAAGTGGACAGACTATAGTGGACAGAATAAAGTGGAGACTATAGTGGAAAGACTCAAGTGGACAGAGAATAGTGGAAGGACTAAAGAGGACAGACTACAGTGGAAAGACTATAGTGGAAAGACTGTAGTGGACAGAATAAAGTGGAGACTATAGTGGAAAGACTAAAGTGGACAGAGAATAGTGGAAAGACTAAATTGGAAAGACTGTAGTGGACAGAATAAAGTGGAAACTATAGTGGAAAGACTAAAGTGGAAAGACTAAAGTGGACAGACTATAGTGGAAAGACTAAAGTGGACAGAGAATAGTGGAAAGACTAAATTGGAAAGACTGTAGTGGACAGAATAAAGTGGAGACTATAGTGGAAAGGCTAAAGTGGATAGACTATAGTGGAAAGTCTAAAGTGGACAGACTAAAGTGGAAAAACTAAAGTGGAAAGACTATAGTGGAAAGACTGTAGTGGACAGAATAAAGTGGAGACTATAGTGGAAAGACTAAAGTGGACAGAGAAAAGTGGAAAGACTAAAGTGGACAGACTATAGTGGAAAGACTATAGTGGAAAGACTAAAGTGGACAGAGAATAGTGGAAAGACGAAAGTGGAAAGACTGTAGTGGACAGAATAAAGTGGAGACTATAGTGGAAAGACTAAAGTGGAAATACTAAAGTGGACAGACTATAGTGGAAAGACTGAAGTGGAAAGACTCAGTGGACAGACTAAAGTGTACACACTGAAGTGGACAGAATAAAGTGGAAAGACCAAAGTGGAAAGACTAAAGTGGACAGACTATAGTGGAAAGACTAAAGTGGACAGACTAAAGTGGAAAGATTAAAGTGGAAAGACTAAAGTGGACAGACTATAATGGAAAGACTATTGTGGAAAGACTGTAGTGGACAGAATAAAGTGGAGACTATAGTGGAAAGACTAAAGTGGAAAGACTAAAGTGGACAGAGAATAGTGGAAAGACTAAAGTGGACAAACTATTGTGGAAAGACTAAAGTGGACAGACTAAAGTGGAAAGACTAAAGCGGAAAGACTAAAGTGGACAGACTATAGTGGAAAGACTATAGTGGAAAGACTGTAGTGGACAGAATAAAGTGGAGAGTATAGTGGAAAGACTAAAGTGGACAGAGAATAGTGGACAGACTATAGTGGAAAGACTATAGTGGAAAGACTGTAGTGGACAGAATAAAGTGGAGACTATAGTGGAAAGACTAAAGTGGAAAGACTAAAGTGGACAGACTATAGTGGAAAGACTGAAGTGGACAGACTAAAGTGGAAAAACTAAAGTGGAAAGACTAAAGTGGACAGACTATAGTGGAAAGACTGTAGTGGACAGTATAAAGTGGAGACTATAGTGGAAAGACTCAAGTGGACAGAGAATAGTGGAAGGACTAAAGAGGACAGACCACAGTGGAAAGACTATAGTGGAAAGACTATAGTGGACAGAATAAAGTGGAGACTATAGTGGAAAGACTAAAGTGGAAAGACTAAAGTGGACAGACTATAGTGGAAAGACTGAAGTGGACAGACTAAAGTGGAAAAACTAAAGTGGAAAGACTAAAGTGGACAGAGAATAGTGGAAAGACTAAAGTGGACAGACTATGGTGGAAAGACTATAGTGGAAAGACTATAGTGGAAAGACTGAAGTGGACAGACTAAAGTGGAAAAACTAAAGTGGAAAGACTAAAGTGGACAGAGAATAGTGGAAAGACTAAATTGGAAAGACTGTAGTGGACAGAATAAAGTGAAGACTATAGTGGAAAGACTAAAGTGGAAAGACTAAAGTGGACAGACTATAGTGGAAAGACTGAAGTGGAAAGACTCATTGGAAAGACTAAAGTGTACACACTGAAGTTGACAGAATAAAGTGGAAAGACTAAAGTGGAAAGACTAAAGTGGATAGACTATAGTGGAAAGTCTAAAGTGGACAGACTAAAGTGGAAAAACTAAAGTGGAAAGACTAAAGTGGACAGACTATAATGGAAAGACTATAGTGGAAAGACTGTAGTGGACAGAATAAAGTGGAGACTATAGTGGAAAGACTAAAGTGGACAGAGAAAAGTGGAAAGACTAAAGTAGACAGACTATAGTGGAAAGACTATAGTGGAAAGACTAAAGTGGACAGAGAATAGTGGAAAGACGAAAGTGGAAAGACTGTAGTGGACAGAATAAAGTGGAGACTATAGTGGAAAGACTAAAGTGGAAATACTAAAGTGGACAGACTATAGTGGAAAGACTGAAGTGGAAAGACTCAGTGGACAGACTAAAGTGTAAACACTGAAGTGGACAGAATAAGTGGAAAGACCAAAGTGGAAAGACTAAAGTGGACAGAGAATAGTGGAAAGACTAAAGTGGACAAACTATAGTGGAAAGACTAAAGTGGACAGACTAAAGTGGAAAGACTAAAGCGGAAAGACTAAAGTGGACAGACTATAGTGGAAAGACTATAGTGGAAAGACTGTAGTGGACAGAATAAAGTGGAGAGTATAGTGGAAAGACTAAAGTGGACAGAGAATAGTGGACAGACTATAGTGGAAAGACTATAGTGGAAAGACTGTAGTGGACAGAATAAAGTGGAGACTATAGTGGAAAGACTAAAGTGGAAAGACTAAAGTGGACAGACTACAGTGGAAAGACTGAAGTGGACAGACTAAAGTGGAAAAACTAAAGTGGAAAGACTAAAGTGGACAGACTATAGTGGAAAGACTGTAGTGGACAGTATAAAGTGGAGACTATAGTGGAAAGACTCAAGTGGACAGAGAATAGTGGAAGGACTAAAGAGGACAGACCACAGTGGAAAGACTATAGTGGAAAGACTATAGTGGACAGAATAAAGTGGAGACTATAGTGGAAAGACTAAAGTGGAAAGACTAAAGTGGACAGACTATAGTGGAAAGACTGAAGTGGACAGACTAAAGTGGAAAAACTAAAGTGGAAAGACTAAAGTGGACAGAGAATAGTGGAAAGACTAAAGTGGACAGACTATAGTGGAAAGACTATAGTGGAAAGACTGTAGTGGACAGAATAAAGTGGAGACTATAGTGGAAAGACTAAAGTGGAAAGACTAATGTGGACAGACTATAGTGGAAAGACTGAAGTGGACAGACTAAAGTGGAAAAACTAAAGTGGAAAGACTAAAGTGGACAGACTATAGTGGAAAGACTATAGTGGAAAGACTGTAGTGGACAGAATAAAGTGGAGAATATAGTGGAAAACAATAAAGTGGACAGAGAATAGTGGAAAGACTAAAGTGGACAGATTATAGTGGAAAGACTATAGTGGAAAGACTGTAGTGGACAGAATAAAGTGGAGACTATAGTGGATAGACTAAAGTGGACAGAGAATAGTGGAAAGACTAAAGTGGATAGACTATAGTGGAAAGTCTAAAGTGGACAGACTAAAGTGGAAAAACTAAAGTGGAAAGACTAAAGTGGACAGACTATACTGGAAAGACTATAGTGGAAAGACTGTAGTGGACAGAATAAAGTGGAGACTATAGTGGAAAGACTAAAGTGGACAGAGAATAGTGGAAAGACTAAAGTGGACAGACTACAGTGGAAAGCCTAAAATGGAAAAACTAAAGTGGAAAGACTAAAGTGGACAGACTATAGTGGAAAGACTATAGTGGAAAGACTGTAGTGGACAGAATAAAGTGGAGACTATAGTGGAAAGACTAAAGTGGACAGATAATAGTAGAAAGACTAAAGTTGACAGACTATAGTGGAAAGACTATAGTGGAAAGACTGTAGTGAGCAGAAGAAAGTGGAGACTATAGTGGAAAGACTAAAGTGGAAAGACTAAAGTGGACAGACTATAGTGGAAAGACTGAAGTGGAAAGACTCAGTGAACAGACTAAAGTGTACACACTGAAGTGGACAGTATAAAGTGAAGACTATAGTGGAAAGACTAAAGTGGAAAGACTAAAGTGGACAGAGAATCGTGGAAAGACTAAAGTGGAAAGACTGTAGTGGACAGAATAAAGTGGAGACTATAGTGGAAAGACTAAAGTGGAAAGACTAAAGTGGACAGACTACAGTGGAAAGACTGAAGTGGAAAGACTAAAGTGGACAGACTACAGTGGAAAGACTGAAGTGGACAGACTAAAGTGGAAAAACTAAAGTGGAAAGACTAAAGTGGACAGACTATAGTGGAAAGACTGAAGTGGACAGACTAAAGTGGAAAAACTAAAGTGGAAAGACTAAAGTGGACAGAGAATAGTGGAAAGACTAAAGTGGACAGACTATGGTGGAAAGACTATAGTGGAAAGACTATAGTGGAAAGACTGAAGTGGACAGACTAAAGTGGAAAAACTAAAGTGGAAAGACTAAAGTGGACAGAGAATAGTGGAAAGACTAAATTGGAAAGACTGTAGTGGACAGAATAAAGTGAAGACTATAGTGGAAAGACTAAAGTGGAAAGACTAAAGTGGACAGACTACAGTGGAAAGACTGAAGTGGACAGACTAAAGTGGAAAAACTAAAGTGGAAAGACTAAAGTGGACAGACTATAGTGGAAAGACTGAAGTGGACAGACTAAAGTGGAAAAACTAAAGTGGAAAGACTAAAGTGGACAGAGAATAGTGGAAAGACTAAAGCGGACAGACTATGGTGGAAAGACTATAGTGGAAAGACTATAGTGGAAAGACTAAAGTGGAAAGACTAAAGTGGACAGAGAATCGTGGAAAGACTAAAGTGGAAAGACTGTAGTGGACAGAATAAAGTGGAGACTATAGTGGAAAGACTTAAGTGGAAAGACTAAAGTGGACAGACTACAGTGGAAAGACTGAAGTGGACAGACTAAAGTGGAAAAACTAAAGTGGAAAGACTAAAGTGGACAGACTATAGTGGAAAGACTGAAGTGGACAGACTAAAGTGGAAAAACTAAAGTGGAAAGACTAAAGTGGACAGAGAATAGTGGAAAGACTAAAGTGGACAGACTATGGTGGAAAGACTATAGTGGAAAGACTATAGTGGAAAGACTGAAGTGGACAGACTAAAGTGGAAAAACTAAAGTGGAAAGACTAAAGTGGACAGAGAATAGTGGAAAGACTAAATTGGAAAGACTGTAGTGGACAGAATAAAGTGAAGACTATAGTGGAAAGACTAAAGTGGAAAGACTAAAGTGGACAGACTATAGTGGAAAGACTGAAGTGGAAAGACTCATTGGAAAGACTAAAGTGTACACACTGAAGTTGACAGAATAAAGTGGAAAGACTAAAGTGGAAAGACTAAAGTGGATAGACTATAGTGGAAAGTCTAAAGTGGACAGACTAAAGTGGAAAAACTAAAGTGGAAAGACTAAAGTGGACAGACTATAATGGAAAGACTATAGTGGAAAGACTGTAGTGGACAGAATAAAGTGGAGACTATAGTGGAAAGACTAAAGTGGACAGAGAAAAGTGGAAAGACTAAAGTAGACAGACTATAGTGGAAAGACTATAGTGGAAAGACTAAAGTGGACAGAGAATAGTGGAAAGACGAAAGTGGAAAGACTGTAGTGGACAGAATAAAGTGGAGACTATAGTGGAAAGACTAAAGTGGAAATACTAAAGTGGACAGACTATAGTGGAAAGACTGAAGTGGAAAGACTCAGTGGACAGACTAAAGTGTAAACACTGAAGTGGACAGAATAAGTGGAAAGACCAAAGTGGAAAGACTAAAGTGGACAGAGAATAGTGGAAAGATTAAAGTGGACAAACTATAGTGGAAAGACTAAAGTGGACAGACTAAAGTGGAAAGACTAAAGCGGAAAGACTAAAGTGGACAGACTATAGTGGAAAGACTATAGTGGAAAGACTGTAGTGGACAGAATAAAGTGGAGAGTATAGTGGAAAGACTAAAGTGGACAGAGAATAGTGGACAGACTATAGTGGAAAGACTATAGTGGAAAGACTGTAGTGGACAGAATAAAGTGGAGACTATAGTGGAAAGACTAAAGTGGAAAGACTAAAGTGGACAGACTACAGTGGAAAGACTGAAGTGGACAGACTAAAGTGGAAAAACTAAAGTGGAAAGACTAAAGTGGACAGACTATAGTGGAAAGACTGTAGTGGACAGTATAAAGTGGAGACTATAGTGGAAAGACTCAAGTGGACAGAGAATAGTGGAAGGACTAAAGAGGACAGACCACGGTGGAAAGACTATAGTGGAAAGACTATAGTGGACAGAATAAAGTGGAGACTATAGTGGAAAGACTAAAGTGGAAAGACTAAAGTGGACAGACTATAGTGGAAAGACTGAAGTGGACAGACTAAAGTGGAAAAACTAAAGTGGAAAGACTAAAGTGGACAGAGAATAGTGGAAAGACTAAAGTGGACAGACTATAGTGGAAAGACTATAGTGGAAAGACTGTAGTGGACAGAATAAAGTGGAGACTATAGTGGAAAGACTAAAGTGGAAAGACTAATGTGGACAGACTATAGTGGAAAGACTGAAGTGGACAGACTAAAGTGGAAAAACTAAAGTGGAAAGACTAAAGTGGACAGACTATAGTGGAAAGACTATAGTGGAAAGACTGTAGTGGACAGAATAAAGTGGAGAATATAGTGGAAAACAATAAAGTGGACAGAGAATAGTGGAAAGACTAAAGTGGACAGATTATAGTGGAAAGACTATAGTGGAAAGACTGTAGTGGACAGAATAAAGTGGAGACTATAGTGGATAGACTAAAGTGGACAGAGAATAGTGGAAAGACTAAAGTGGATAGACTATAGTGGAAAGTCTAAAGTGGACAGACTAAAGTGGAAAAACTAAAGTGGAAAGACTAAAGTGGACAGACTATACTGGAAAGACTATAGTGGAAAGACTGTAGTGGACAGAATAAAGTGGAGACTATAGTGGAAAGACTAAAGTGGACAGAGAATAGTGGAAAGACTAAAGTGGACAGACTACAGTGGAAAGCCTAAAATGGAAAAACTAAAGTGGAAAGACTAAAGTGGACAGACTATAGTGGAAAGACTATAGTGGAAAGACTGTAGTGGACAGAATAAAGTGGAGACTATAGTGGAAAGACTAAAGTGGACAGAGAATAGTGGAAAGACTAAAGTGGACAGACTACAGTGGAAAGCCTAAAATGGAAAAACTAAAGTGGAAAGACTAAAGTGGACAGACTATAGTGGAAAGACTATAGTGGAAAGACTGTAGTGGACAGAATAAAGTGGAGACTATAGTGGAAAGACTAAAGTGGACAGATAATAGTAGAAAGACTAAAGTTGACAGACTATAGTGGAAAGACTATAGTGGAAAGACTGTAGTGAGCAGAAGAAAGTGGAGACTATAGTGGAAAGACTAAAGTGGAAAGACTAAAGTGGACAGACTATAGTGGAAAGACTGAAGTGGAAAGACTCAGTGAACAGACTAAAGTGTACACACTGAAGTGGACAGTATAAAGTGAAGACTATAGTGGAAAGACTAAAGTGGAAAGACTAAAGTGGACAGAGAATCGTGGAAAGACTAAAGTGGAAAGACTGTAGTGGACAGAATAAAGTGGAGACTATAGTGGAAAGACTAAAGTGGAAAGACTAAAGTGGACAGACTATAGTGGAAAGACTATAGTGAAAAGACTGTAGTGGACAGAATAAAGTGGAGACTATAGTGGAAAGACTAAAGTGGACAGAGAATAGTGGAAAGACTAAAGTGGACAGAGAATAGTGGAAAGACTAAAGTGGACAGACTATAGTGGAAAGACTATAGTGGAAAGAATGTAGTGGACAGAATAAAGTGGAGACTATAGTGGAAAGACTAAAGTGGACAGACTATAGTGGAAAGACTATAGTGGAAAGACTGTAGTGGACAGAATAAAGTGGAGACTATAGTGGAAAGACTAAAGTGGAAAGACTAAAGTGGACAGACTATAGTGGAAAGACTGAAGTGGAAAGACTCAGTGGACAGACTAAAATGTACACACTGAAGTGGACAGAATAAAGTGGAAAGACCAAAGTGGAAAGACTAAAGTGGACAGACTATAGAGGACAGAATAAAGTGGAGACTATAGTGGAAAGACTAAAGTGGAAAGACTAAAGTGGACAGACTATAGTGGAAAGACTGAAGTGGACAGACTAAAGTGGAAAAACTAAAGTGGAAAGACTAAAGTGGACAGACTATAGTGGAAAGACTATAGTGGAAAGACTGTAGTGGACAGAATAAAGTGGAGAATATAGTGGAAACAATAAAGTGGACAGAGAATAGTGGAAAGACTAAAGTGGACAGATTATAGTGGAAAGACTATAGTGGAAAGACTGTAGTGGACAGAATAAAGTGGAGACTATAGTGGATAGACTAAAGTGGACAGAGAATAGTGGAAAGACTAAAGTGGATAGACTATAGTGGAAAGTCTAAAGTGGACAGACTAAAGTGGAAAAACTAAAGTGGAAAGACTAAAGTGGACAGACTATACTGGAAAGACTATAGTGGAAAGACTGTAGTGGACAGAATAAAGTGGAGACTATAGTGGAAAGACTAAAGTGGACAGAGAATAGTGGAAAGACTAAAGTGGACAGACTACAGTGGAAAGCCTAAAATGGAAAAACTAAAGTGGAAAGACTAAAGTGGACAGACTATAGTGGAAAGACTATAGTGGAAAGACTGTAGTGGACAGAATAAAGTGGAGACTAAAGTGGAAAGACTAAAGTGGACAGACTGTAGTGGAAAGACTATAGTGGAAAGACTGTAGTGGACAGAATGAAGTGGAGAGTGTAGTGGAAAGACTAAAGTGGACAGAGAATAGTGGAAAGACTAAAGTGGACAGACTATAGTGGAAAGACTATAGTGGAAAGACTGTAGTGGAAAGAATAAAGTGGAGACTATAGTGGAAAGACTAAAGTGGAAAGACTAAAGTGGACAGACTATAGTGGAAAGACTGAAGTGGAAAGACTCAGTGGACAGACTAAAATGTACACACTGAAGTGGACAGAACAAAGTGGAAAGACCAAAGTGGAAAGACTAAAGTGGACAGACTAGAGAGGAAAGACTAAAGTGGACAGACTAAAGTGGAAAGATTAAAGTGGAAAGACTAAAGTGGACAGACTAAAGTGGAACGATTAAAGTGGAAAGACTATAGTGGAAAGAATGTAGTGGACAGAATAAAGTGGAGACTACAGTGGAAAGACTAAAGTGGAAAGACTAAAGTGGACAGAGAATAGTGGAAAGACTAAAGTGGACAAACTATAGTGGAAAGACTAAAGTGGACAGACTAAAGTGGAAAGACTAAAGTGGAAAGACTAAAGTGGAAAGACTAAAGTGGACAGACTATAGTGGAAAGACTATAGTGGAAAGACTGTAGTGGACAGAATAAATTGGAGAGTATAGTGGAAAGACTAAAGTGGACCGAGAATAGTGGAAAGACTAAAGTGGACAGACTATAGTGGAAAGACTATAGTGTAAAGACTGTAGTGGACAGAATAAAGTGGAGACTATAGTGGAAAGACTAAAGTGGAAAGACTAAAGTGGACAGACTATAGTGGAAAGACTGAAGTGGACAGACTAAAGTGGAAAAACTAAAGTGGAAAGACTAAAGTGGACAGACTATAGTGGACAGAATAAAGTGGAGACTATAGTGGAAAGACTCAAGTGGACAGAGAATAGTGGAAGGACTAAAGAGGACAGACTACAGTGGAAAGACTATAGTGGAAAGACTGTAGTGGACAGAATAAAGTGGAGACTATAGTGGAAAGACTAAAGTGGACAGAGAATAGTGGAAAGACTAAATTGGAAAGACTGTAGTGGACAGAATAAAGTGGAGACTATAGTGGAAAGACTAAAGTGGAAAGACTAAAGTGGACAGACTATAGTGGAAAGACTGAAGTGGAAAGACTCATTGGAAAGACTAAAGTGTACACACTGAAGTTGACAGAATAAAGTGGAAAGACTAAAGTGGAAAGACTAAAGTGGATAGACTATAGTGGAAAGTCTAAAGTGGACAGACTAAAGTGGAAAAACTAAAGTGGAAAGACTAAAGTGGACAGACTATAATGGAAAGACTATAGTGGAAAGACTGTAGTGGACAGAATAAAGTGGAGACTATAGTGGAAAGACTAAAGTGGACAGAGAAAAGTGGAAAGACTAAAGTAGACAGACTATAGTGGAAAGACTATAGTGGAAAGACTAAAGTGGACAGAGAATAGTGGAAAGACGAAAGTGGAAAGACTGTAGTGGACAGAATAAAGTGGAGACTATAGTGGAAAGACTAAAGTGGAAATACTAAAGTGGACAGACTATAGTGGAAAGACTGAAGTGGAAAGACTCAGTGGACAGACTAAAGTGTAAACACTGAAGTGGACAGAATAAGTGGAAAGACCATAGTGGAAAGACTAAAGTGGACAGAGAATAGTGGAAAGACTAAAGTGGACAAACTATAGTGGAAAGACTAAAGTGGACAGACTAAAGTGGAAAGACTAAAGCGGAAAGACTAAAGTGGACAGACTATTGTGGAAAGACTATAGTGGAAAGACTGTAGTGGACAGAATAAAGTGGAGAGTATAGTGGAAAGACTAAAGTGGACAGAGAATAGTGGACAGACTATAGTGGAAAGACTATAGTGGAAAGACTGTAGTGGACAGAATAAAGTGGAGACTATAGTGGAAAGACTAAAGTGGAAAGACTAAAGTGGACAGACTATAGTGGAAAGACTGAAGTGGACAGACTAAAGTGGAAAAACTAAAGTGGAAAGACTAAAGTGGACAGACTATAGTGGAAAGACTGTAGTGGACAGTATAAAGTGGAGACTATAGTGGAAAGACTCAAGTGGACAGAGAATAGTGGAAGGACTAAAGAGGACAGACCACAGTGGAAAGACTATAGTGGAAAGACTATAGTGGACAGTATAAAGTGGAGACTATAGTGGAAAGACTAAAGTGGAAAGACTAAAGTGGACAGACTATAGTGGAAAGACTGAAGTGGACAGACTAAAGTGGAAAAACTAAAGTGGAAAGACTAAAGTGGACAGAGAATAGTGGAAAGACTAAAGTGGACAGACTATAGTGGAAAGACTATAGTGGAAAGACTGTAGTGGACAGAATAAAGTGGAGACTATAGTGGAAAGACTAAAGTGGAAAGACTAATGTGGACAGACTATAGTGGAAAGACTGAAGTGGACAGACTAAAGTGGAAAAACTAAAGTGGAAAGACTAAAGTGGACAGACTATAGTGGAAAGACTATAGTGGAAAGACTGTAGTGGACAGAATAAAGTGGAGAATATAGTGGAAACAATAAAGTGGACAGAGAATAGTGGAAAGACTAAAGTGGACAGATTATAGTGGAAAGACTATAGTGGAAAGACTGTAGTGGACAGAATAAAGTGGAGACTATAGTGGATAGACTAAAGTGGACAGAGAATAGTGGAAAGACTAAAGTGGATAGACTATAGTGGAAAGTCTAAAGTGGACAGACTAAAGTGGAAAAACTAAAGTGGAAAGACTAAAGTGGACAGACTATACTGGAAAGACTATAGTGGAAAGACTGTAGTGGACAGAATAAAGTGGAGACTATAGTGGAAAGACTAAAGTGGACAGAGAATAGTGGAAAGACTAAAGTGGACAGACTACAGTGGACAGACTACAGTGGAAAGCCTAAAATGGAAAAACTAAAGTGGAAAGACTAAAGTGGACAGACTATAGTGGAAAGACTATAGTGGAAAGACTGTAGTGGACAGAATAAAGTGGAGACTATAATGGAAAGACTAAAGTGGACAGAGAATAGTGGAAAGACTAAAGTGGACAGACTACAGTGGAAAGCCTAAAATGGAAAAACTAAAGTGGAAAGACTAAAGTGGACAGACTATAGTGGAAAGACTATAGTGGAAAGACTGTAGTGGACAGAATAAAATGGAGACTATAGTGGAAAGACTAAAGTGGACAGATAATAGTAGAAAGACTAAAGTTGACAGACTGTAGTGGAAAGACTATAGTGGAAAGACTGTAGTGAGCAGAATAAAGTGGAGACTATAGTGGAAAGACTAAAGTGGAAAGACTAAAGTGGACAGACTATAGTGGAAAGACTGAAGTGGAAAGACTCAGTGAACAGACTAAAGTGTACACACTGAAGTGGACAGTATAAAGTGAAGACTATAGTGGAAAGACTAAAGTGGACAGAGAATCGTAGAAAGACTAAAGTGGAAAGACTGTAGTGGACAGAATAAAGTGGAGACTATAGTGGAAAGACTAAAGTGGAAAGACTAAAGTGGACAGACTATAGTGGAAAGACTATAGTGGAAAGACTGTAGTGGACAGAATAAAGTGGAGACTATAGTGGAAAGACTAAAGTGGACAGAGAATAGTGGAAAGACTAAAGTGGACAGAGAATAGTGGAAAGACTAAAGTGGACAGACTATAGTGGAAAGACTATAGTGGAAAGAATGTAGTGGACAGAATAAAGTGGAGACTATAGTGGAAAGACTAAAGTGGACAGACTATAGTGGAAAGACTATGGTGGAAAGACTGTAGTGGACAGAATAAAGTGGAGACTATAGTGGAAAGACTAAAGTGGAAAGACTAAAGTGGACAGACCATAGTGGAAAGACTGAAGTGGAAAGACTCAGTGGACAGACTAAAATGTACACACTGAAGTGGACTGAATGAAGTGGAAAGACCAAAGTGGAAAGACTAAAGTGGACAGACTATATAGGAAAGACTAAAGTGGACAGACTAAAGTGGAAAGATTAAAGTGGAAAGACTAAAGTGGACAGACTAAAGTGGAACGATTAAAGTGGAAAGACTATAGTGGAAAGACTTTAGTGGACAGAATAAAGTGGAGACTATAGTGGAAAGACTAAAGTGGAAAGACTAAATTGGACAGAGAATAGTGGAAAGACTAAAGTGGACAAACTATAGTGGAAAGACTAAAGTGGACAGACTAAAGTGGAAAGACTAAAGTGGAAAGACTAAAGTGGACAGACTATAGTGGAAAGACTATAGTGGAAAGACTGTAGTGGACAGAATAAAGTGGAGAGCATAGTGGAAAGACTAAAGTGGACCGAGAATAGTGGAAAGACTAAAGTGGACAGACTATAGTGGAAAGACTATAGTGTAAAGACTGTAGTGGACAGAATAAAGTGGAGACTATAGTGGAAAGACTAAAGTGGAAAGACTAAAGTGGACAGACTATAGTGGAAAGACTGAAGTGGACAGACTAAAGTGGAAAAACTAAAGTGGAAAGACTAAAGTGGACAGACTATAGTGGACAGAATAAAGTGGAGACTATAGTGGAAAGACTCAAGTGGACAGAGAATAGTGGAAGGACTAAAGAGGACAGACTACAGTGGAAAGACTATAGTGGAAAGACTGTAGTGGACAGAATAAAGTGGAGACTATAATGGAAAGACTAAAGTGGACAGAGAATAGTGGAAAGACTAAATTGGAAAGACTGTAGTGGACAGAATAAAGTGGAGACTATAGTGGAAAGACTAAAGTGGAAAGACTAAAGTGGACAGACTATAGTGGAAAGACTGAAGTGGAAAGACTGATTGGAAAGACTAAAGTGTACACAGTGAAGTTGACAGAATAAAGTGGAAAGACTAAAGTGGAAAGGCTAAAGTGGATAGACTATAGTGGAAAGTCTAAAGTGGACAGACTAAAGTGGAAAAACTAAAGTGGAAAGACTAAAGTTGACAGACTATAATGGAAAGACTATAGTGGAAAGACTGTAGTGGACAGAATAAAGTGGAGACTATAGTGGAAAGACTAAAGTGGACAGAGAAAAGTGGAAAGACTAAAGTGGACAGACTATAGTGGAAAGACTATAGTGGAAAGACTAAAGTGGACAGAGAATAGTGGAAAGACGAAAGTGGAAAGACTGTAGTGGACAGAATAAAGTGGAGACTATAGTGGAAAGACTAAAGTGGAAATACTAAAGTGGACAGACTATAGTGGAAAGACTGAAGTGGAAAGACTCAGTGGACGGACTGAAGTGTACACACTGAAGTGGACAGAATAAAGTGGAAAGACTAAAGTGGACAGACTATAGTGGAAAGACTAAAGTGGACAGACTAAAGTGGAAAGATTAAAGTGGAAAGACAAAAGTGGACAGACTATAATGGAAAGACTATAGTGGAAAGACTGTAGTGGACAGAATAAAGTGGAGACTATAGTGGAAAGACTAAAGTGGAAAGACTAAAGTGGACAGAGAATAGTGGAAAGACTAAAGTGGACAAACTATTGTGGAAAGACTAAAGTGGACAGACTAAAGTGGAAAGACTAAAGCGGAAAGACTAAAGTGGACAGACTATAGTGGAAAGACTATAGTGGAAAGACTGTAGTGGACAGAATAAAGTGGAGAGTATAGTGGAAAGACTAAAGTGGACAGAGAATAGTCGACAGACTATAGTGGAAAGACTATAGTGGAAAGACTGTAGTGGACAGAATAAAGTGGAGACTATAGTGGAAAGACTAAAGTGGAAAGACTAAAGTGGACAGACTATAGTGGAAAGACTGAAGTGGACAGACTAAAGTGGAAAAACTAAAGTGGAAAGACTAAAGTGGACAGACTATAGTGGAAAGACTGTAGTGGACAGTATAAAGTGGAGACTATAGTGGAAAGACTCAAGTGGACAGAGAATAGTGGAAGGACTAAAGAGGACAGACCACAGTGGAAAGACTATAGTGGAAAGACTATAGTGGACAGAATAAAGTGGAGACTATAGTGGAAAGACTAAAGTGGAAAGACTAAAGTGGACAGACTATAGTGGAAAGACTGAAGTGGACAGACTAAAGTGGAAAAACTAAAGTGGAAAGACTAAAGTTGATAGAGAATATTGAAAGACTAAAGTGGACAGACTATGGTGGAAAGACTATAGTGGAAAGACTGTAGTGGACAGAATAAAGTGGAGACTATAGTGGAAAGACTAAAGTGGAAAGACTAAAGTGGACAGACTATAGTGGAAAGACTGAAGTGGACAGACTAAAGTGGAAAAACTAAAGTGGAAAGACTAAAGTGGACAGAGAATAGTGGAAAGACTAAATTGGAAAGACTGTAGTGGACAGAATAAAGTGGAGACTATAGTGGAAAGACTAAAGTGGAAAGACTAAAGTGGACAGACTATAGTGGAAAGACTGAAGTGGAAAGACTCATTGGAAAGACTAAAGTGTACACACTGAAGATGACAGAATAAAGTGGAAAGACTAAAGTGGAAAGACTCAAGTGGATAGACTATAGTGGAAAGTCTAAAGTGGACAGAATAAAGTGGAGACTATAGTGGAAAGACTAAAGTGGACAGAGAAAAGTGGAAAGACTAAAGTAGACAGACTATAGTGGAAAGACTATAGTGGAAAGACTAAAGTGGACAGAGAATAGTGGAAAGACGAAAGTGGAAAGACTGTAGTGGACAGAATAAAGTGGAGACTATAGTGAAAAGACTAAAGTGGAAATACTAAAGTGGACAGACTATAGTGGAAAGACTGAAGTGGAAAGACTCAGTGGACAGACTAAAGTGTAAACACTGAAGTGGACAGAATAAGTGGAAAGACCAAAGTGGAAAGACTAAAGTGGACAGAGAATAGTGGAAAGACTAAAGTGGACAAACTATAGTGGAAAGACTAAAGTGGACAGACTAAAGTGGAAAGACTAAAGCGGAAAGACTAAAGTGGACAGACTATAGTGGAAAGACTATAGTGGAAAGACTGTAGTGGACAGAATAAAGTGGAGAGTATAGTGGAAAGACTAAAGTGGACAGAGAATAGTGGACAGACTATAGTGGAAAGACTATAGTGGAAAGACTGTAGTGGACAGAATAAAGTGGAGACTATAGTGGAAAGACTAAAGTGGAAAGACTAAAGTGGACAGACTATAGTGGAAAGACTGAAGTGGACAGACTAAAGTGGAAAAACTAAAGTGGAAAGACTAAAGTGGACAGACTATAGTGGAAAGACTGTAGTGGACAGTATAAAGTGGAGACTATAGTGGAAAGACTCAAGTGGACAGAGAATAGTGGGAGGACTAAAGAGGACAGACCACAGTGGAAAGACTATAGTGGAAAGACTATAGTGGACAGAATAAAGTGGAGACTATAGTGGAAAGACTAAAGTGGAAAGACTAAAGTGGACAGACTATAGTGGAAAGACTGAAGTGGACAGACTAAAGTGGAAAAACTAAAGTGGAAAGACTAAAGTGGACAGAGAATAGTGGAAAGACTAAAGTGGACAGACTATAGTGGAAAGACTATAGTAGAAAGACTGTAGTGGACAGAATAAAGTGGAGACTATAGTGGAAAGACTAAAGTGGAAAGACTAATGTGGACAGACTATAGTGGAAAGCCTGAAGTGGATAGACTAAAGTGGAAAAACTAAAGTGGAAAGACTAAAGTGGACAGACTATAGTGGAAAGACTATAGTGGAAAGACTGTAGTGGACAGAATAAAGTGGAGAATATAGTGGAAACAATAAAGTGGACAGAGAATAGTGGAAAGACTAAAGTGGACAGATTATAGTGGAAAGACTATAGTGGAAAGACTGTAGTGGACAGAATAAAGTGGAGACTATAGTGGATAGACTAAAGTGGACAGAGAATAGTGGAAAGACTAAAGTGGATAGACTATAGTGGAAAGTCTAAAGTGGACAGACTAAAGTGGAAAAACTAAAGTGGAAAGACTAAAGTGGACAGACTATAGTGGAAAGACTATAGTGGAAAGACTGTAGTGGACAGAATAAAGTGGAGACTATAGTGGAAAGACTAAAGTGGACAGAGAATAGTGGAAAGACTAAAGTGGACAGACTACAGTGGAAAGCCTAAAATGGAAAAACTAAAGTGGAAAGACTAAAGTGGACGGACTATAGTGGAAAGACTATAGTGGAAAGACTGTAGTGGACAGAATAAAGTGGAGACTATAGTGGAAAGACTAAAGTGGACAGATAATAGTAGAAAGACTAAAGTTGACAGACTATAGTGGAAAGACTATAGTGGAAAGTCTGTAGTGAGCAGAATAAAGTGGAGACTATAGTGGAAAGACTAAAGTGGAAAGACTAAAGTGGACAGACTATAGTGGAAAGACTGAAGTGGAAAGACTCAGTGAATAGACTAAAGTGTACACACTGAAGTGGACAGTATAAAGTGAAGACTATAGTGGAAAGACTAAAGTGGAAAGACTAAAGTGGACAGAGAATCGTGGAAAGACTAAAGTGGAAAGACTGTAGTGGACAGAATAAAGTGGAGACTATAGTGGAAAGACTAAAGTGGAAAGACTAAAGTGGACAGACTATAGTGGAAAGACTATAGTGGAAAGACTGTAGTGGACAGAATAAAGTGGAGACTATAGTGGAAAGACTAAAGTGGACAGAGAATAGTGGAAAGACTAAAGTGGACAGAGAATAGTGGAAAGACTAAAGTGGACAGACTATAGTGGAAAGACTATAGTGGAAAGAATGTAGTGGACAGAATAAAGTGGAGACTATAGTGGAAAGACTAAAGTGGACAGACTATAGTGGAAAGACTATAGTGGAAAGACTGTAGTGGACAGAATAAAGTGGAGACTATAGTGGAAAGACTAAAGTGGAAAGACTAAAGTGGACAGACTATAGTGGAAAGACTGAAGTGGAAAGACTCAGTGGACCGACTAAAATGTACACACTGAAGTGGACATAATAAAGTGGAAAGACCAAAGTGGAAAGACTAAAGTGGACAGACTATAGAGGAAAGACTAAAGTGGACAGACTAAAGTGGAAAGATTAAAGTGGAAAGACTAAAGTGGACAGACTAAAGTGGAACGATTAAAGTGGAAAGACTATAGTGGAAAGACTGTAGTGGACAGAATAAAGTGGAGACTATAGTGGAAAGACTAAAGTGGAAAGACTAAAGTGGACAGAGAATAGTGGAAAGACTAAAGTGGACAAACTATAGTGGAAAGACTAAAGTGGACAGACTAAAGTGGAAAGACTAAAGTGGAAAGACTGAAGTGGACAGACTATAGTGGAAAGACTATAGTGGAAAGACTGTAGTGGACAGAATAAAGTGGAGAGTATAGTGAAAAGACTAAAGTGGACCGAGAATAGTGGAAAGACTAAAGTGGACAGACTATAGTGGAAAGACTATAGTGTAAAGACTGTAGTGGACAGAATAAAGTGGAGACTATAGTGGAAAGACTAAAGTGGAAAGACTAAAGTGGACAGACTATAGTGGAAAGACTGAAGTGGACAGACTAAAGTGGAAAAACTAAAGTGGAAAGACTAAAGTGGACAGACTATAGTGGACAGAATAAAGTGGAGACTATAGTGGAAAGACTCAAGTGGACAGAGAATAGTGGAAGGACTAAAGAGGACAGACTACAGTGGAAAGACTATAGTGGAAAGACTGTAGTGGACAGAATAAAGTGGAGACTATAGTGGAAAGACTAAAGTGGACAGAGAATAGTGGAAAGACTAAATTGGAAAGACTGTAGTGGACAGAATAAAGTGGAGACTATTGTGGAAAGACTAAAGTGGAAAGACTAAAGTGGACAGACTATAGTGGAAAGACTGAAATGGAAAGACTGATTGGAAAGACTAAAGTGTACACAGTGAAGTTGACAGAATAAAGTGGAAAGACTAAAGTGGAAAGGCTAAAGTGGATAGACTATAGTGGAAAGTCTAAAGTGGACAGACTAAAGTGGAAAAACTAAAGTGGAAAGACTAAAGTGGACAGACTATAATGGAAAGACTATAGTGGAAAGACTGTAGTGGACAGAATAAAGTGGAGACTATAGTGGAAAGACTAAAGTGGACAGAGAAAAGTGGAAAGACTAAAGTGGACAGACTATAGTGGAAAGACTATAGTGGAAAGGCTAAAGTGGACAGAGAATAGTGGAAAGACGAAAGTGGAAAGACTGTAGTGGACAGAATAAAGTGGAGACTATAGTGGAAAGACTAAAGTGGAAATACTAAAGTGGACAGACTATAGTGGAAAGACTGAAGTGGAAAGACTCAGTGGACAGACTAAAGTGTACACACTGAAGTGGACAGAATAAAGTGGAAAGACCAAAGTGGAAAGACTAAAGTGGACAGACTATAGTGGAAAGACTAAAGTGGACAGACTAAAGTGGAAAGATTAAAGTGGAAAGACTAAAGTGGACAGACTATAATGGAAAGACTATAGTGGAAAGACTGTAGTGGACAGAATAAAGTGGAGACTATAGTGGAAAGACTAAAGTGGAAAGACTAAAGTGGACAGAGAATAGTGGAAAGACTAAAGTGGACAAACTATTGTGGAAAGACTAAAGTGGACAGACTAAAGTGGAAAGACTAAAGCGGAAAGACTAAAGTGGACAGACTATAGTGGAAAGACTATAGTGGAAAGACTGTAGTGGACAGAATAAAGTGGAGAGTATAGTGGAAAGACTAAAGTGGAGAGAGAATAGTGGACAGACTATAGTGGAAAGACTATAGTGGAAAGACTGTAGTGGACAGAATAAAGTGGAGACTATAGTGGAAAGACTAAAGTGGAAAGACTAAAGTGGACAGACTATAGTGGAAAGACTGAAGTGGACAGACTAAAGTGGAAAAACTAAAGTGGAAAGACTAAAGTGGACAGACTATAGTGGAAAGACTGTAGTGGACAGTATAAAGTGGAGACTATAGTGGAAAGACTCAAGTGGACAGAGAATAGTGGAAGGACTAAAGAGGACAGACCACAGTGGAAAGACTATAGTGGAAAGACTATAGTGGACAGTATAAAGTGGAGACTATAGTGGAAAGACTAAAGTGGAAAGACTAAAGTGGACAGACTATAGTGGAAAGACTGAAGTGGACAGACTAAAGTGGAAAAACTAAAGTGGAAAGACTAAAGTGGACAGAGAATAGTGGAAAGACTAAAGTGGACAGACTATGGTGGAAAGACTGTAGTGGACAGAATAAAGTGGAGACTATAGTGGAAAGACTAAAGTGGAAAGACTAAAGTGGACAGACTATAGTGGAAAGACTGAAGTGGACAGACTAAAGTGGAAAAACTAAAGTGGAAAGACTAAAGTGGACAGACTATAGTGGAAAGACTATAGTGGAAAGACTGTAGTGGACAGAATAAAGTGGAGAATATAGTGGAAACAATAAAGTGGACAGAGAATAGTGGAAAGACTAAAGTGGATAGACTATAGTGGAAAGTCTAAAGTGGACAGACTAAAGTGGAAAAACTAAAGTGGAAAGACTAAAGTGGACAGACTATACTGGAAAGACTATAGTGGAAAGACTGTAGTGGACAGAATTAAGTGGAGACTATAGTGGAAAGACTAAAGTGGACAGAGAATAGTGGAAAGACTAAAGTGGACAGACTACAGTGGAAAGCCTAAAATGGAAAAACTAAAGTGGAAAGACTAAAGTGGACAGACTATAGTGGAAAGACTATAGTGGAAAGACTGTAGTGGACAGAATAAAGTGGAGACTATAGTGGAAAGACTAAAGTGGACAGAGAATAGTGGAAAGACTAAAGTGGACAGACTACAGTGGAAAGCCTAAAATGGAAAAACTAAAGTGGAAAGACTAAAGTGGACAGACTATAGTGGAAAGACTATAGTGGAAAGACTGTAGTGGACAGAATAAAGTGGAGACTATAGTGGAAAGACTAAAGTGGACAGATAATAGTAGAAAGACTAAAGCTGACAGACTATAGTGGAAAGACTATAGTGGAAAGACTGTAGTGAGCAGAATAAAGTGGAGACTATAGTGGAAAGACTAAAGTGGAAAGACTAAAGTGGACAGACTATAGTGGAAAGACTGAAGTGGAAAGAATCAGTGAACAGACTAAAGTGTACACACTGAAGTGGACAGTATAAAGTGAAGACTATAGTGGAAAGACTAAAGTGGAAAGACTAAAGTGGACAGAGAATCGTGGAAAGACTAAAGTGGAAAGACTGTAGTGGACAGAATAAAGTGGAGACTATAGTGGAAAGACTAAAGTGGAAAGACTAAAGTGGACAGACAATAGTGGAAAGACTATAGTGGAAAGACTGTAGTGGACAGAATAAAGTGGAGACTATAGTGGAAAGACTAAAGTGGACAGAGAATAGTGGAAAGACTAAAGTGGACAGAGAATAGTGGAAAGACTAAAGTGGACAGACTATAGTGGAAAGACTATAGTAGAAAGAATGTAGTGGACAGAATAAAGTGGAGACTATAGTGGAAAGACTAAAGTGGAAAGACTATAGTGGAAAGACTGAAGTGGACAGACTAAAGTGGAAAAACTAAAGTGGAAAGACTAAAGTGGATAGACTATAGTGGAAAGACTGTAGTGGACAGAATAAAGTGGAGACTATAGTGGAAAGACTCAAGTGGACAGAGAATAGTGGAAGGACTAAAGAGGACAGACTACAGTGGAAAGACTATAGTGGACAGAACAAAGTGGAGACTATAGTGGAAAGACTAGAGTGGACAGAGAATAGTGGAAAGACTAAATTGGAAAGACTGTAGTTGACAGAATAAAGTGGAGACTATAGTGGAAAGACTAAAGTGGAAAGACTAAAGTGGACAGACTATAGTGGAAAGACTGAAGTGGAAAGACTCAGTGGAAAGACTAAAGTGTACACACTGAAGTTGACAGAATAAAGTGGAAAGACTAAAGTGGATAGACTATAGTGGAAAGTCTAAAGTGGACAGACTAAAGTGGAAAAAATAAAGTGGAAAGACTAAAGTGGACAGACTATAATGGAAAGACTATAGTGGAAAGACTGTAGTGGAGACTATAGTGGAAAGACTCAAGTGGACAGAGAATAGTGGAAGGACTAAAGAGGACAGACTACAGTGGAAAGACTATAGTGGACAGAATAAAGTGGAGACTATAGTGGAAAGACTAAAGTGGAAAGACTAAAGTGGACAGACTATAGTGGAAAGACTGAAGTGGAAAGACTCAGTGGAAAGACTAAAGTGTACACACTGAAGTTGACAGAATAAAGTGGAAAAACTAAAGTGGAAAGACTAAAGTGGACAGACTGTAGTGGAAAGACTGTAGTGGACAGAATAGAGTGCAGACTATAGTGGAAAGACTAAAGTGGACAGATAATAGTAGAAAGATGAAAGTGGACAGACTATAGTGGAAAGACTGTAGTGGACAGAATAAAGTGGAGACTATAGTGGAAAGACTGAAGTGGACAGAATATAGTGGAAAGACTAAAGTGGACAGACTATAGTGGAAAGACTAAAGTGGAAAGACTGAAGTGGAAAGACTCAGTGGAAAGACTAAAGTGTACACACTGAAGTTGACAGAATAAAGTGGAAAGACTAAAGTGGATAGACTATAGTGGAAAGTCTAAAGTGGACAGACTAAAGTGGAAAAAATAAAGTGGAAAGACTAAGGTGGACAGACTATAATGGAAAGACTATAGTGGAAAGACTGTAGTGGACAGAATAAAGTGGAGACTATAGTGGAAAGACTGAAGTGGACAGAATATAGTGGAAAGACTAAAGTGGACAGACTATAGTGGAAAGACTAAAGTGGAAAGACTAAAGTGGATAGACTATTGTGGAATGTCTAAAGTGGACAGACTAAAGTGGAAAAACTAAAGTGGAAAGACTAAAGTGGAAAGACTATAGTGGAAAGACTGAAGTGGACAGACTAAAGTGGAAAAACTAAAGTGGAAAGACTAAAGTGGATAGACTATAGTGGAAAGACTGTAGTGGACAGAATAAAGTGGAGACTATAGTGGAAAGACTCAAGTGGACAGAGAATAGTGGAAGGACTAAAGAGGACAGTCTACAGTGGAAAGACTATAGTGGACAGAATAAAGTGGAGACTATAGTGGAAAGACTAGAGTGGACAGAGAATAGTGGAAAGACTAAATTGGAAAGACTGTAGTGGACAGAATAAAGTGGAGACTATAGTGGAAAGACTAAAGTGGAAAGACTAAAGTGGACAGACTATAGTGGAAAGACTGAAGTGGAAAGACTCAGTGGAATGACTAAAGTGTACACACTGAAGTTGACAGAATAAAGTGGAAAAACTAAAGTGGAAAGACTAAAGTGGACAGACTATAATGGAAAGACTATAGTGGAAAGACTGTAGTGGACAGAATAAAGTGGAGACTATAGTGGAAAGACTAAAGTGGACAGAGAATAGTGGAAAGACGAAAGTGGAAAGACTGTAGTGGACAGAATAAAGTGGAGACTATAGTGGAAAGACTAAAGTGGAAATACTAAAGTGGACAGACTATAGTGGAAAGACTGAAGTGGAAAGACTCAGTGGACAGACTAAAGTGTACACACTGAAGTGGACAGAATAAAGTGGAAAGACCAAAGTGGAAAGACTAAAGTGGATAGACTATAGTGGATAGACTAAAGTGGACAGACTAAAGTGGAAAGATTAAAGTGGAAAGACTAAAGTGGACAGACTATAATGGAAAGACTATAGTGGAAAGACTGTAGTGGACAGAATAAAGTGGAGAGTATAGTGGAAAGACTAAAGTGGACAGAGAATAGTGGACAGACTATAGTGGAAAGACTATAGTGGAAAGACTGTAGTGGACAGAATAAAGTGGAGACTATAGTGGAAAGACTCAAGTGGACAGAGAATAGTGGAAGGACTAAAGAGGACAGACTACAGTGGAAAGACTATAGTGGACAGAATAAAGTGGAGACTATAGTGGAAAGACTAGAGTGGACAGAGAATAGTGGAAAGACTAAATTGGAAAGACTGTAGTGGACAGAATAAAGTGGAGACTATAGTGGAAAGACTAAAGTGGAAAGACTAAAGTGGACAGACTATAGTGGAAAGACTGAAGTGGAAAGACTCAGTGGAAAGACTAAAGTGTACACACTGAAGTTGACAGAATAAAGTGGAAAGACTAAAGTGGACAGACTAAAGTGGATAGACTAAAGCGGAAAGACTAAAGTGGACAGACTATAGTGGAAAGACTATAGTGGAAAGACTGTAGTGGACAGAATAAAGTGGAGAGTATAGTGGAAAGACTAAAGTGGACAGAGAATAGTGGACAGACTATAGTGGAAAGACTATAGTGGAAAGACTGTAGTGGACAGAATAAAGTGGAGACTATAGTGGAAAGACTAAAGTGGAAAGACTAAAGTTGACAGACTATAGTGGAAAGACTGAAGTGGACAGACTAAAGTGGAAAAACTAAAGTGGAAAGACTAAAGTGGACAGACTATAGTGGAAAGACTGTAGTGGACAGTATAAAGTGGAGACTATAGTGGAAAGACTCAAGTGGAAAGACTAAAGTGGACAGACTACAGTGGAAAGCCTAAAATGGAAAAACTAAAGTGGAAAGACTAAAGTGGACAGACTATAGTGGAAAGACTCAAGTGGAAAGACTAAAGTGGACAGACTACAGTGGAAAGCCTAAAATGGAAAAACTAAAGTGGAAAGACTAAAGTGGACAGACTATAGTGGAAAGACTATAGTGGAAAGACTGTAGTGGACAGAATAAAGTGGAGACTATAGTGGAAAGACTAAATCGGACAGAGAATAGTGGAAAGACTAAAGTGGACAGACTACAGTGGAAAGCCTAAAATGGAAAGACTAAAGTGGAAAGACTAAAGTGGACAGACTATAGTGGAAAGACTATAGTGGAAAGACTGTAGTGGACAGAATAAAGTGGAGAGTATAGTGAAAAGACTAAAGTGGACCGAGAATAGTGGAAAGACTAAAGTGGACAGACTATAGTGGAAAGACTACAGTGTAAAGACTGTAGTGGACAGAATAAAGTGGAGACTATAGTGGAAAGACTAAAGTGGAAAGACTAAAGTGGACAGACTATAGTGGAAAGACTGAAGTGGACAGACTAAAGTGGAAAAACTAAAGTGGAAAGACTAAAGTGGACAGACTATAGTGGACAGAATAAAGTGGAGACTATAGTGGAAAGACTCAAGTGGACAGAGAATAGTGGAAGGACTAAAGAGGACAGACTACAGTGGAAAGACTATAGTGGAAAGACTGTAGTGGACAGAATAAAGTGGAGACTATAGTGGAAAGACTAAAGTGGACAGAGAATAGTGGAAAGACTAAATTGGAAAGACTGTAGTGGACAGAATAAAGTGGAGACTATTGTGGAAAGACTAAAGTGGAAAGACTAAAGTGGACAGACTATAGTGGAAAGACTGAAGTGGAAAGACTGATTGGAAAGACTAAAGTGTACACAGTGAAGTTGACAGAATAAAGTGGAAAGACTAAAGTGGAAAGGCTAAAGTGGATAGACTATAGTGGAAAGTCTAAAGTGGACAGACTAAAGTGGAAAAACTAAAGTGGAAAGACTAAAGTGGACAGACTATAATGGAAAGACTATAGTGGAAAGACTGTAGTGGACAGAATAAAGTGGAGACTATAGTGGAAAGACTAAAGTGGACAGAGAAAAGTGGAAAGACTAAAGTGGACAGACTATAGTGGAAAGACTATAGTGGAAAGACTAAAGTGGACAGAGAATAGTGGAAAGACGAAAGTGGAAAGACTGTAGTGGACAGAATAAAGTGGAGACTATAGTGGAAAGACTAAAGTGGAAATACTAAAGTGGACAGACTATAGTTGAAAGACTGAAGTGGAAAGACTCAGTGGACAGACTAAAGTGTACACACTGAAGTGGACAGAATAAAGTGGAAAGACCAAAGTGGAAAGACTAAAGTGGACAGACTATAGTGGAAAGACTAAAGTGGACAGACTAAAGTGGAAAGATTAAAGTGGAAAGACTAAAGTGGACAGACTATAATGGAAAGACTATAGTGGAAAGACTGTAGTGGACAGAATAAAGTGGAGACTATAGTGGAAAGACTAAAGTGGAAAGACTAAAGTGGACAGAGAATAGTGGAAAGACTAAAGTGGACAAACTATTGTGGAAAGACTAAAGTGGACAGACTAAAGTGGAAAGACTAAAGCGGAAAGACTAAAGTGGACAGACTATAGTGGAAAGACTATAGTGGAAAGACTGTAGTGGACAGAATAAAGTGGAGAGTATAGTGGAAAGACTAAAGTGGACAGAGAATAGTGGACAGACTATAGTGGAAAGACTATAGTGGAAAGACTGTCGTGGACAGAATAAAGTGGAGACTATAGTGGAAAGACTAAAGTGGAAAGACTAAAGTGGACAGACTATAGTGGAAAGACTGAAGTGGACAGACTAAAGTGGAAAAACTAAAGTGGAAAGACTAAAGTGGACAGACTATAGTGGAAAGACTGTAGTGGACAGTATAAAGTGGAGACTATAGTGGAAAGACTAAAGTGGACAGAGAATAGTGGAAAGACGAAAGTGGAAAGACTGTAGTGGACAGAATAAAGTGGAGACTATAGTGGAAAGACTCAAGTGGACAGAGAATAGTGGAAGGACTAAAGAGGACAGACTACAGTGGAAAGACTATAGTGGACAGAATAAAGTGGAGACTATAGTGGAAAGACTAGAGTGGACAGAGAATAGTGGAAAGACTAAATTGGAAAGACTGTAGTGGACAGAATAAAGTGGAGACTATAGTGGAAAGACTAAAGTGGAAAGACTAAAGTGGACAGACTATAGTGGAAAGCCTGAAGTGGAAAGACTCAGTGGAAAGACTAAAGTGTACACACTGAAGTTGACAGAATAAAGTGGAAAAACTAAAGTGGAAAGACTAAAGTGGACAGACTGTAGTGGAAAGACTGTAGTGGACAGAATAGAGTGCAGACTATAGTGGAAAGACTAAAGTGGACAGATAATAGTAGAAAGACGAAAGTGGACAGACTATAGTGGAAAGACTGTAGTGGACAGAATAAAGTGGAGACTATAGTGGAAAGACTGAAGTGGACAGAATATAGTGGAAAGACTAAAGTGGACAGACTATAGTGGAAAGACTAAAGTGGAAAGACTGAAGTGGAAAGACTCAGTGGAAAGACTAAAGTGTACACACTGAAGTTGACAGAATAAAGTGGAAAGACTAAAGTGGATAGACTATAGTGGAAAGTCTAAAGTGGACAGACTAAAGTGGAAAAAATAAAGTGGAAAGACTAAGGTGGACAGACTATAATGGAAAGACTATAGTGGAAAGACTGTAGTGGACAGAATAAAGTGGAGACTATAGTGGAAAGACTGAAGTGGACAGAATATAGTGGAAAGACTAAAGTGGACAGACTATAGTGGAAAGACTAAAGTGGAAAGACTAAAGTGGATAGACTATTGTGGAATGTCTAAAGTGGACAGACTAAAGTGGAAAAACTAAAGTGGAAAGACTAAAGTGGAAAGACTATAGTGGAAAGACTGAAGTGGACAGACTAAAGTGGAAAAACTAAAGTGGAAAGACTAAAGTGGATAGACTATAGTGGAAAGACTGTAGTGGACAGAATAAAGTGGAGACTATAGTGGAAAGACTCAAGTGGACAGAGAATAGTGGAAGGACTAAAGAGGACAGACTACAGTGGAAAGACTATAGTGGACAGAATAAAGTGGAGACTATAGTGGAAAGACTAGAGTGGACAGAGAATAGTGGAAAGACTAAATTGGAAAGACTGTAGTGGACAGAATAAAGTGGAGACTATAGTGGAAAGACTAAAGTGGAAAGACTAAAGTGGACAGACTATAGTGGAAAGACTGAAGTGGAAAGACTCAGTGGAATGACTAAAGTGTACACACTGAAGTTGACAGAATAAAGTGGAAAAACTAAAGTGGAAAGACTAAAGTGGACAGACTATAATGGAAAGACTATAGTGGAAAGACTGTAGTGGACAGAATAAAGTGGAGACTATAGTGGAAAGACTAAAGTGGACAGAGAATAGTGGAAAGACGAAAGTGGAAAGACTGTAGTGGACAGAATAAAGTGGAGACTATAGTGGAAAGACTAAAGTGGAAATACTAAAGTGGACAGACTATAGTGGAAAGACTGAAGTGGAAAGACTCAGTGGACAGACTAAAGTGTACACACTGAAGTGGACAGAATAAAGTGGAAAGACCAAAGTGGAAAGACTAAAGTGGATAGACTATAGTGGATAGACTAAAGTGGACAGACTAAAGTGGAAAGATTAAAGTGGAAAGACTAAAGTGGACAGACTATAATGGAAAGACTATAGTGGAAAGACTGTAGTGGACAGAATAAAGTGGAGAGTATAGTGGAAAGACTAAAGTGGACAGAGAATAGTGGACAGACTATAGTGGAAAGACTATAGTGGAAAGACTGTAGTGGACAGAATAAAGTGGAGACTATAGTGGAAAGACTAAAGTGGACAGAGAATAGTGGAAAGACGAAATTGGAAAGACTGTAGTGGACAGAATAAAGTGGAGACTATAGTGGAAAGACTAAAGTGGAAATACTAAAGTGGACAGACTATAGTGGAAAGACTGAAGTGGAAAGACTCAGTGGACAGACTAAAGTGTACACACTGAAGTGGACAGAATAAAGTGGAAAGACCAAAGTGGAAAGACTAAAGTGGACAGACTATAGTGGAAAGACTAAAGTGGACAGACTAAAGTGGAAAGACTAAAGTGGACAAACTATAGTGGAAAGACTAAAGTGGACAGACTAAAGTGGAAAGACTAAAGCGGAAAGACTAAAGTGGACAGACTATAGTGGAAAGACTATAGTGGAAAGATTGTAGTGGACAGAATAAAGTGGAGAGTATAGTGGAAAGACTAAAGTGGACAGAGAATAGTGGACAGACTATAGTGGAAAGACTATAGTGGAAAGACTGTAGTGGACAGAATAAAGTGGAGACTATAGTGGAAAGACTAAAGTGGAAAGACTAAAGTTGACAGACTATAGTGGAAAGACTGAAGTGGACAGACTAAAGTGGAAAAACTAAAGTGGAAAGACTAAAGTGGACAGACTATAGTGGAAAGACTGTAGTGGACAGTATAAAGTGGAGACTATAGTGGAAAGACTCAAGTGGAAAGACTAAAGTGGACAGACTACAGTGGAAAGCCTAAAATGGAAAAACTAAAGTGGAAAGACTAAAGTGGACAGACTATAGTGGAAAGACTCAAGTGGAAAGACTAAAGTGGACAGACTACAGTGGAAAGCCTAAAATGGAAAAACTAAAGTGGAAA
This sequence comes from Branchinecta sandiegonensis, assembly GCA_030848855.1. Classification (NCBI taxonomy): domain Eukaryota; kingdom Metazoa; phylum Arthropoda; class Branchiopoda; order Anostraca; family Branchinectidae; genus Branchinecta; species Branchinecta sandiegonensis. The sequence goes on from JAUPMV010000072.1 coordinate 215,518, forward strand.
GACTAAAGTGGACAGACTATAGTGGAAAGACTATAGTGGAAAGACTGTAGTGGACAGAATAAAGTGGAGACTATAGTGGAAAGACTAAATCGGACAGAGAATAGTGGAAAGACTAAAGTGGACAGACTACAGTGGAAAGCCTAAAATGGAAAGACTAAAGTGGAAAGACTAAAGTGGACAGACTATAGTGGAAAGACTATAGTGGAAAGACTGTAGTGGACAGAATAAAGTGGAGAGTATAGTGAAAAGACTAAAGTGGACCGAGAATAGTGGAAAGACTAAAGTGGACAGACTATAGTGGAAAGACTACAGTGTAAAGACTGTAGTGGACAGAATAAAGTGGAGACTATAGTGGAAAGACTAAAGTGGAAAGACTAAAGTGGACAGACTATAGTGGAAAGACTGAAGTGGACAGACTAAAGTGGAAAAACTAAAGTGGAAAGACTAAAGTGGACAGACTATAGTGGACAGAATAAAGTGGAGACTATAGTGGAAAGACTCAAGTGGACAGAGAATAGTGGAAGGACTAAAGAGGACAGACTACAGTGGAAAGACTATAGTGGAAAGACTGTAGTGGACAGAATAAAGTGGAGACTATAGTGGAAAGACTAAAGTGGACAGAGAATAGTGGAAAGACTAAATTGGAAAGACTGTAGTGGACAGAATAAAGTGGAGACTATTGTGGAAAGACTAAAGTGGAAAGACTAAAGTGGACAGACTATAGTGGAAAGACTGAAGTGGAAAGACTGATTGGAAAGACTAAAGTGTACACAGTGAAGTTGACAGAATAAAGTGGAAAGACTAAAGTGGAAAGGCTAAAGTGGATAGACTATAGTGGAAAGTCTAAAGTGGACAGACTAAAGTGGAAAAACTAAAGTGGAAAGACTAAAGTGGACAGACTATAATGGAAAGACTATAGTGGAAAGACTGTAGTGGACAGAATAAAGTGGAGACTATAGTGGAAAGACTAAAGTGGACAGAGAAAAGTGGAAAGACTAAAGTGGACAGACTATAGTGGAAAGACTATAGTGGAAAGACTAAAGTGGACAGAGAATAGTGGAAAGACGAAAGTGGAAAGACTGTAGTGGACAGAATAAAGTGGAGACTATAGTGGAAAGACTAAAGTGGAAATACTAAAGTGGACAGACTATAGTTGAAAGACTGAAGTGGAAAGACTCAGTGGACAGACTAAAGTGGAAAAACTAAAGTGGAAAGACTAAAGTGGACAGACTATAGTGGAAAGACTGTAGTGGACAGTATAAAGTGGAGACTATAGTGGAAAGACTAAAGTGGACAGAGAATAGTGGAAAGACGAAAGTGGAAAGACTGTAGTGGACAGAATAAAGTGGAGACTATAGTGGAAAGACTCAAGTGGACAGAGAATAGTGGAAGGACTAAAGAGGACAGACTACAGTGGAAAGACTATAGTGGACAGAATAAAGTGGAGACTATAGTGGAAAGACTAGAGTGGACAGAGAATAGTGGAAAGACTAAATTGGAAAGACTGTAGTGGACAGAATAAAGTGGAGACTATAGTGGAAAGACTAAAGTGGAAAGACTAAAGTGGACAGACTATAGTGGAAAGACTGAAGTGGAAAGACTCAGTGGAAAGACTAAAGTGTACACACTGAAGTTGACAGAATAAAGTGGAAAAACTAAAGTGGAAAGACTAAAGTGGACAGACTGTAGTGGAAAGACTGTAGTGGACAGAATAGAGTGCAGACTATAGTGGAAAGACTAAAGTGGACAGATAATAGTAGAAAGACGAAAGTGGACAGACTATAGTGGAAAGACTGTAGTGGACAGAATAAAGTGGAGACTATAGTGGAAAGACTGAAGTGGACAGAATATAGTGGAAAGACTAAAGTGGACAGACTATAGTGGAAAGACTAAAGTGGAAAGACTGAAGTGGAAAGACTCAGTGGAAAGACTAAAGTGTACACACTGAAGTTGACAGAATAAAGTGGAAAGACTAAAGTGGATAGACTATAGTGGAAAGTCTAAAGTGGACAGACTAAAGTGGAAAAAATAAAGTGGAAAGACTAAGGTGGACAGACTATAATGGAAAGACTATAGTGGAAAGACTGTAGTGGACAGAATAAAGTGGAGACTATAGTGGAAAGACTGAAGTGGACAGAATATAGTGGAAAGACTAAAGTGGACAGACTATAGTGGAAAGACTAAAGTGGAAAGACTAAAGTGGATAGACTATTGTGGAATGTCTAAAGTGGACAGACTAAAGTGGAAAAACTAAAGTGGAAAGACTAAAGTGGAAAGACTATAGTGGAAAGACTGAAGTGGACAGACTAAAGTGGAAAAACTAAAGTGGAAAGACTAAAGTGGATAGACTATAGTGGAAAGACTGTAGTGGACAGAATAAAGTGGAGACTATAGTGGAAAGACTCAAGTGGACAGAGAATAGTGGAAGGACTAAAGAGGACAGACTACAGTGGAAAGACTATAGTGGACAGAATAAAGTGGAGACTATAGTGGAAAGACTAGAGTGGACAGAGAATAGTGGAAAGACTAAATTGGAAAGACTGTAGTGGACAGAATAAAGTGGAGACTATAGTGGAAAGACTAAAGTGGAAAGACTAAAGTGGACAGACTATAGTGGAAAGACTGAAGTGGAAAGACTCAGTGGAATGACTAAAGTGTACACACTGAAGTTGACAGAATAAAGTGGAAAAACTAAAGTGGAAAGACTAAAGTGGACAGACTATAATGGAAAGACTATAGTGGAAAGACTGTAGTGGACAGAATAAAGTGGAGACTATAGTGGAAAGACTAAAGTGGACAGAGAATAGTGGAAAGACGAAAGTGGAAAGACTGTAGTGGACAGAATAAAGTGGAGACTATAGTGGAAAGACTAAAGTGGAAATACTAAAGTGGACAGACTATAGTGGAAAGACTGAAGTGGAAAGACTCAGTGGACAGACTAAAGTGTACACACTGAAGTGGACAGAATAAAGTGGAAAGACCAAAGTGGAAAGACTAAAGTGGATAGACTATAGTGGATAGACTAAAGTGGACAGACTAAAGTGGAAAGATTAAAGTGGAAAGACTAAAGTGGACAGACTATAATGGAAAGACTATAGTGGAAAGACTGTAGTGGACAGAATAAAGTGGAGAGTATAGTGGAAAGACTAAAGTGGACAGAGAATAGTGGACAGACTATAGTGGAAAGACTATAGTGGAAAGACTGTAGTGGACAGAATAAAGTGGAGACTATAGTGGAAAGACTAAAGTGGACAGAGAATAGTGGAAAGACGAAATTGGAAAGACTGTAGTGGACAGAATAAAGTGGAGACTATAGTGGAAAGACTAAAGTGGAAATACTAAAGTGGACAGACTATAGTGGAAAGACTGAAGTGGAAAGACTCAGTGGACAGACTAAAGTGTACACACTGAAGTGGACAGAATAAAGTGGAAAGACCAAAGTGGAAAGACTAAAGTGGACAGACTATAGTGGAAAGACTAAAGTGGACAGACTAAAGTGGAAAGACTAAAGTGGACAAACTATAGTGGAAAGACTAAAGTGGACAGACTAAAGTGGAAAGACTAAAGCGGAAAGACTAAAGTGGACAGACTATAGTGGAAAGACTATAGTGGAAAGACTGTAGTGGACAGAATAAAGTGGAGAGTATAGTGGAAAGACTAAAGTGGACAGAGAATAGTGGACAGACTATAGTGGAAAGACTATAGTGGAAAGACTGTAGTGGACAGAATAAAGTGGAGACTATAGTGGAAAGACTAAAGTGGAAAGACTAAAGTTGACAGACTATAGTGGAAAGACTGAAGTGGACAGACTAAAGTGGAAAAACTAAAGTGGAAAGACTAAAGTGGACAGACTATAGTGGAAAGACTGTAGTGGACAGTATAAAGTGGAGACTATAGTGGAAAGACTCAAGTGGAAAGACTAAAGTGGACAGACTACAGTGGAAAGCCTAAAATGGAAAAACTAAAGTGGAAAGACTAAAGTGGACAGACTATAGTGGAAAGACTCAAGTGGAAAGACTAAAGTGGACAGACTACAGTGGAAAGCCTAAAATGGAAAAACTAAAGTGGAAAGACTAAAGTGGACAGACTATAGTGGAAAGACTATAGTGGAAAGACTGTAGTGGACAGAATAAAGTGGAGACTATAGTGGAAAGACTAAATCGGACAGAGAATAGTGGAAAGACTAAAGTGGACAGACTACAGTGGAAAGCCTAAAATGGAAAGACTAAAGTGGAAAGACTAAAGTGGACAGACTATAGTGGAAAGACTATAGTGGAAAGACTGTAGTGGACAGAATAAAGTGGAGAGTATAGTGAAAAGACTAAAGTGGACCGAGAATAGTGGAAAGACTAAAGTGGACAGACTATAGTGGAAAGACTACAGTGTAAAGACTGTAGTGGACAGAATAAAGTGGAGACTATAGTGGAAAGACTAAAGTGGAAAGACTAAAGTGGACAGACTATAGTGGAAAGACTGAAGTGGACAGACTAAAGTGGAAAAACTAAAGTGGAAAGACTAAAGTGGACAGACTATAGTGGACAGAATAAAGTGGAGACTATAGTGGAAAGACTCAAGTGGACAGAGAATAGTGGAAGGACTAAAGAGGACAGACTACAGTGGAAAGACTATAGTGGAAAGACTGTAGTGGACAGAATAAAGTGGAGACTATAGTGGAAAGACTAAAGTGGACAGAGAATAGTGGAAAGACTAAATTGGAAAGACTGTAGTGGACAGAATAAAGTGGAGACTATTGTGGAAAGACTAAAGTGGAAAGACTAAAGTGGACAGACTATAGTGGAAAGACTGAAGTGGAAAGACTGATTGGAAAGACTAAAGTGTACACAGTGAAGTTGACAGAATAAAGTGGAAAGACTAAAGTGGAAAGGCTAAAGTGGATAGACTATAGTGGAAAGTCTAAAGTGGACAGACTAAAGTGGAAAAACTAAAGTGGAAAGACTAAAGTGGACAGACTATAATGGAAAGACTATAGTGGAAAGACTGTAGTGGACAGAATAAAGTGGAGACTATAGTGGAAAGACTAAAGTGGACAGAGAAAAGTGGAAAGACTAAAGTGGACAGACTATAGTGGAAAGACTATAGTGGAAAGACTAAAGTGGACAGAGAATAGTGGAAAGACGAAAGTGGAAAGACTGTAGTGGACAGAATAAAGTGGAGACTATAGTGGAAAGACTAAAGTGGAAATACTAAAGTGGACAGACTATAGTTGAAAGACTGAAGTGGAAAGACTCAGTGGACAGACTAAAGTGTACACACTGAAGTGGACAGAATAAAGTGGAAAGACCAAAGTGGAAAGACTAAAGTGGACAGACTATAGTGGAAAGACTAAAGTGGACAGACTAAAGTGGAAAGATTAAAGTGGAAAGACTAAAGTGGACAGACTATAATGGAAAGACTATAGTGGAAAGACTGTAGTGGACAGAATAAAGTGGAGACTATAGTGGAAAGACTAAAGTGGAAAGACTAAAGTGGACAGAGAATAGTGGAAAGACTAAAGTGGACAAACTATTGTGGAAAGACTAAAGTGGACAGACTAAAGTGGAAAGACTAAAGCGGAAAGACTAAAGTGGACAGACTATAGTGGAAAGACTATAGTGGAAAGACTGTAGTGGACAGAATAAAGTGGAGAGTATAGTGGAAAGACTAAAGTGGACAGAGAATAGTGGACAGACTATAGTGGAAAGACTATAGTGGAAAGACTGTAGTGGACAGAATAAAGTGGAGACTATAGTGGAAAGACTAAAGTGGAAAGACTAAAGTGGACAGACTATAGTGGAAAGACTGAAGTGGACAGACTAAAGTGGAAAAACTAAAGTGGAAAGACTAAAGTGGACAGACTATAGTGGAAAGACTGTAGTGGACAGTATAAAGTGGAGACTATAGTGGAAAGACTCAAGTGGACAGAGAATAGTGGAAGGACTAAAGAGGACAGACCACAGTGGAAAGACTATAGTGGAAAGACTATAGTGGACAGAATAAAGTGGAGACTATAGTGGAAAGACTAAAGTGGAAAGACTAAAGTGGACAGACTATAGTGGAAAGACTGAAGTGGACAGACTAAAGTGGAAAAACTAAAGTGGAAAGACTAAAGTGGACAGAGAATAGTGGAAAGACTAAAGTGGACAGACTATGGTGGAAAGACTGTAGTGGACAGAATAAAGTGGAGACTATAGTGGAAAGACTAAAGTGGAAAGACTAAAGTGGACAGACTATAGTGGAAAGACTGAAGTGGACAGACTAAAGTGGAAAAACTAAAGTGGAAAGACTAAAGTGGACAGACTATAGTGGAAAGACTATAGTGGAAAGACTGTAGTGGACAGAATAAAGTGGAGAATATAGTGGAAACAATAAAGTGGACAGAGAATAGTGGAAAGACTAAAGTGGACAGATTATAGTGGAAAGACTATAGTGGAAAGACTGTAGTGGACAGAATAAAGTGGAGACTATAGTGGATAGACTAAAGTGGACAGAGAATAGTGGAAAGACTAAAGTGGATAGACTATAGTGGAAAGTCTAAAGTGGACAGACTAAAGTGGAAAAACTAAAGTGGAAAGACTAAAGTGGACAGACTATACTGGAAAGACTATAGTGGAAAGACTGTAGTGGACAGAATTAAGTGGAGACTATAGTGGAAAGACTAAAGTGGACAGAGAATAGTGGAAAGACTAAAGTGGACAGACTACAGTGGAAAGCCTAAAATGGAAAAACTAAAGTGGAAAGACTAAAGTGGACAGACTATAGTGGAAAGACTATAGTGGAAAGACTGTAGTGGACAGAATAAAGTGGAGACTATAGTGGAAAGACTAAAGTGGACAGAGAATAGTGGAAAGACTAAAGTGGACAGACTACAGTGGAAAGCCTAAAATGGAAAAACTAAAGTGGAAAGACTAAAGTGGACAGACTATAGTGGAAAGACTATAGTGGAAAGACTGTAGTGGACAGAATAAAGTGGAGACTATAGTGGAAAGACTAAAGTGGACAGATAATAGTAGAAAGACTAAAGCTGACAGACTATAGTGGAAAGACTATAGTGGAAAGACTGTAGTGAGCAGAATAAAGTGGAGACTATAGTGGAAAGACTAAAGTGGAAAGACTAAAGTGGACAGACTATAGTGGAAAGACTGAAGTGGAAAGACTCAGTGAACAGACTAAAGTGTACACACTGAAGTGGACAGTATAAAGTGAAGACTATAGTGGAAAGACTAAAGTGGAAAGACTAAAGTGGACAGAGAATCGTGGAAAGACTAAAGTGGAAAGACTGTAGTGGACAGAATAAAGTGGAGACTATAGTGGAAAGACTAAAGTGGAAAGACTAAAGTGGACAGACTATAGTGGAAAGACTATAGTGGAAAGACTGTAGTGGACAGAATAAAGTGGAGACTATAGTGGAAAGACTAAAGTGGACAGAGAATAGTGGAAAGACTAAAGTGGACAGAGAATAGTGGAAAGACTAAAGTGGACAGACTATAGTGGAAAGACTATAGTAGAAAGAATGTAGTGGACAGAATAAAGTGGAGACTATAGTGGAAAGACTAAAGTGGAAAGACTATAGTGGAAAGACTGAAGTGGACAGACTAAAGTGGAAAAACTAAAGTGGAAAGACTAAAGTGGATAGACTATAGTGGAAAGACTGTAGTGGACAGAATAAAGTGGAGACTATAGTGGAAAGACTCAAGTGGACAGAGAATAGTGGAAGGACTAAAGAGGACAGACTACAGTGGAAAGACTATAGTGGACAGAACAAAGTGGAGACTATAGTGGAAAGACTAGAGTGGACAGAGAATAGTGGAAAGACTAAATTGGAAAGACTGTAGTTGACAGAATAAAGTGGAGACTATAGTGGAAAGACTAAAGTGGAAAGACTAAAGTGGACAGACTATAGTGGAAAGACTGAAGTGGAAAGACTCAGTGGAAAGACTAAAGTGTACACACTGAAGTTGACAGAATAAAGTGGAAAGACTAAAGTGGATAGACTATAGTGGAAAGTCTAAAGTGGACAGACTAAAGTGGAAAAAATAAAGTGGAAAGACTAAAGTGGACAGACTATAATGGAAAGACTATAGTGGAAAGACTGTAGTGGACAGAATAAAGTGGAGACTATAGTGGAAAGACTAAAGTGGACAGAATATAGTGGAAAGACTAAAGTGGACAGACTATAGTGGAAAGACTAAAATGGAAAAACTAAAGTGGAAAGACTAAAGTGGACAGACTATAGTGGAAAGACTATAGTGGAAAGACTGTAGTGGACCGAATAAAGTGGAGACTATAGTGGAAAGACTGAAGTGGACAGACTAATGTGGAAAAACTAAAGTGGAAAGACTAAAGTGGATAGACTATAGTGGAAAGACTGTAGTGGACAGAATAAAGTGGAGACTATAGTGGAAAGACTAAAGTGGATAGACTATAGTGGAAAGACTGTAGTGGACAGAATAAAGTGGAGAGTATAGTGGAAAGACTAAAGTGGACAGAGAATAGTGGACAGACTATAGTGGAAAGACTATAGTGGAAAGACTGTAGTGGACAGAATAAAGTGGAGACTATAGTGGAAAGACTAAAGTGGAAAGACTAAAGTTGACAGACTATAGTGGAAAGACTGAAGTGGACAGACTAAAGTGGAAAAACTAAAGTGGAAAGACTAAAGTGGACAGACTATAGTGGAAAGACTGTAGTGGACAGTATAAAGTGGAGACTATAGTGGAAAGACTCAAGTGGAAAGACTAAAGTGGACAGACTACAGTGGAAAGCCTAAAATGGAAAAACTAAAGTGGAAAGACTAAAGTGGACAGACTATAGTGGAAAGACTATAGTGGAAAGACTGTAGTGGACAGAATAAAGTGGAGACTATAGTGGAAAGACTAAAGTGGACAGAGAATAGTGGAAAGACTAAAGTGGACAGACTACAGTGGAAAGCCTAAAATGGAAAAACTAAAGTGGAAAGACTAAAGTGGACAGACTATAGTGGAAAGACTATAGTGGAAAGACTGTAGTGGACAGAATAAAGTGGAGACTATAGTGGAAAGACTAAAGTGGACAGATAATAGTAGAAAGACTAAAGTTGACAGACTATAGTGGAAAGACTATAGTGGAAAGACTGTAGTGAGCAGAATAAAGTGGAGACTATAGTGGAAAGACTAAAGTGGAAAGACGAAAGTGGACAGACTATAGTGGAAAGACTGAAGTGGAAAGACTCAGTGAACAGACTAAAGTGTCCACACTGAAGTGGACAGTATAAAGTGAAGACTATAGTGGAAAGACTAAAGTGGAAAGACTAAAGTGGACAGAGAATAGTGGAAAGACTAAAGTGGAAAGACTGTAGTGGACAGAATAAAGTGGAGACTAGTGGAAAGACTAAAGTGGAAAGACTAAAGTGGACAGACTATAGTGGAAAGACTATAGTGGAAAGACTGTAGTGGACAGAATAAAGTGGAGACTATAGTGGAAAGACTAAAGTGGACAGAGAATAGTGGAAAGACTAAATTGGAAAGACTGTAGTGGACAGAATAAAGTGGAGACTATAGTGGAAAGACTAAAGTGGAAAGACTAAAGTGGACAGACTATAGTGGAAAGACTGAAGTGGAAAGACTCAGTGGAAAGACTAAAGTGTACATACTGAAGTTGACAGAATAAAGTGGAAAAACTAAAGTGGAAAGACTAAAGTGGACAGACTATAGTGGAAAGACTGTAGTGGACAGAATAAAGTGGAGACTATAGTGGAAAGACTAAAGTGGACAGATAATAGTAGAAAGACGAAAGTGGACAGACTATAGTGGAAAGACTATAGTGGAAAGACTGTAGTGAGCAGAATAAAGTGGAGACTATAGTGGAAAGACTAAAGTGGAAAGACTAAAGTGGACAGACTATAGTGGAAAGACTGAAGTGGAAAGACTCAGTGGAAAGACTAAAGTGTACACACTGAAGTTGACAGAATAAAGTGGAAAGACTAAAGTGGATAGACTATAGTGGAAAGTCTAAAGTGGACAAACTAAAGTGGAAAAAATAAAGTGGAAAGACTAAAGTGGACAGACTATAATGGAAAGACTATAGTGGAAAGACTGTAGTGGACAGAATAAAGTGGAGACTATAGTGGAAAGACTAAAGTGGACAGAATATAGTGGAAAGACTAAAGTGGACAGACTATAGTGGAAAGACTAAAGTGGAAAGACTAAAGTGGATAGACTATTGTGGAAAGTCTAAAGTGGACAGACTAAAGTGGAAAAACTAAAGTGGAAAGACTAAAGTGGAAAGACTATAGTGGAAAGACTGAAGTGGACAGACTAAAGTGGAAAAACTAAAGTGGAAAGACTAAAGTGGATAGACTATAGTGGAAAGACTGTAGTGGACAAAATAAAGTGGAGACTATAGTGGAAAGACTCAAGTGGACAGAGAATAGTGGAAGGACTAAAGAGGACAGACTACAGTGGAAAGACTATAGTGGACAGAATAAAGTGGAGACTATAGTGGAAAGACTAGAGTGGACAGAGAATAGTGGAAAGACTAAACTGGAAAGACTGTAGTGGACAGAATAAAGTGGAGACTATAGTGGAAAGACTAAAGTGGAAAGACTAAAGTGGACAGACTATAGTGGAAAGACTGAAGTGGAAAGACTCAGTGGAAAGACTAAAGTGTACACACTGAAGTTGACAGAATTAAGTGGAAAAACTAAAGTGGAAAGACTAAAGTGGACAGACTATAATGGAAAGACTATAGTGGAAAGACTGTAGTGGACAGAATAAAGTGGAGACTATAGTGGAAAGACTAAAGTGGACAGAGAATAGTGGAAAGACGAAAGTGGAAAGACTGTAGTGGACAGAATAAAGTGGAGACTATAGTGGAAAGACTAAAGTGGAAATACTAAAGTGGACAGACTATAGTGGAAAGACTGAAGTGGAAAGACTCAGTGGACAGACTAAAGTGTACACACTGAAGTGGACAGAATAAAGTGGAAAGACCAAAGTGGAAAGACTAAAGTGGACAGACTATAGTGGAAAGACTAAAGTGGACAGACTAAAGTGGAAAGATTAAAGTGGAAAGACTAAAGTGGACAGAGTATAATGGAAAGACTATAGTGGAAAGACTGTAGTGGACAGAATAAAGTGGAGACTATAGTGGAAAGACTAAAGTGGAAAGACTAAAGTGGACAGAGAATAGTGGAAAGACTAAAGTGGACAAACTATAGTGGAAAGACTAAAGTGGACAGACTAAAGTGGAAAGACTAAAGCGGAAAGACTAAATTTGGACAGACTATAGTGGAAAGACTATAGTGGAAAGACTGTAGTGGACAGAATAAAGTGGAGAGTATAGTGGAAAGACTAAAGTGGACAGAGAATAGTGGACAGACTATAGTGGAAAGACTATAGTGGAAAGACTGTAGTGGACAGAATAAAGTGGAGACTATAGTGGAAAGACTAAAGTTGAAAGACTAAAGTGGACAGACTATAGTGGAAAGACTGAAGTGGACAGACTAAAGTGGAAAAACTAAAGTGGAAAGACTAAAGTGGACAGACTATAGTGGAAAGACTGAAGTGGACAGTATAAAGTGGAGACTATAGTGGAAAGACTCAAGTGGACAGAGAATAGTGGAAGGACTAAAGAGGACAGACCACAGTGGAAAGACTATAGTGGAAAGACTATAGTGGACAGAATAAAGTGGAGACTATAGTGGAAAGACTAAAGTGGAAAGACTAAAGTGGACAGACTATAGTGGAAAGACTGAAGTGGACAGACTAAAGTGGAAAAACTAAAGTGGAAAGACTAAAGTGGACAGAGAATAGTGGAAAGACTAAAGTGGACAGACTATAGTGGAAAGACTATAGTGGAAAGACTGTAGTGGACAGAATAAAGTGGAGACTATAGTGGAAAGACTAAAGTGGAAAGACTAAAGTGGACAGACTATAGTGGAAAGACTGAAGTGGACAGACTAAAGTGGAAAAACTAAAGTGGAAAGACTAAAGTGGACAGACTATAGTGGAAAGACTATAGTGGAAAGACTGTAGTTGACAGAATAAAGTGGAGAATATAGTGGAAACAATAAAGTGGACAGAGAATAGTGGAAAGACTAAAGTGGACAGATTATAGTGGAAAGACTATAGTGGAAAGACTGTAATGGACAGAATAAAGTGGAGACTATAGTGGATAGACTAAAGTGGACAGAGAATAGTGGAAAGACTAAATTGGAAAGACCGTAGTGGACAGAATAAAGTGGAAAGACTAAAGTGGATAGACTATAGTGGAAAGTCTAAAGTGGACAGACTAAAGTGGAAAAACTAAAGTGGAAAGACTAAAGTGGACAGACTATACTGGAAAGACTATAGTGCAAAGACTGTATTGGACAGAATAAAATGGAGACTATAGTGGAAAGACTAAAGTGGACAGAGAATAGTGGAAAGACTAAAGTGGACAGACTACAGTGGAAAGCCTAAAATTGAAAAACTAAAGTGGAAAGACTAAAGTGGACAGACTATAGTGGAAAGACTATAGTGGAAAGACTGTAGTGGACAGAATAAAGTGGAGACTATAGTGGAAAGACTAAAGTGGACAGAGAATAGTGGAAAGACTAAAGTGGACAGACTACAGTGGAAAGCCTAAAATGGAAAAACTAAAGTGGAAAGACTAAAGTGGACAGACTATAGTGGAAAGACTATAGTGGAAAGACTGTAGTGGACAGAATAAAGTGGAGACTATAGTGGAAAGACTAGAGTGGACAGAGAATAGTGGAAAGACTAAACTGGAAAGACTGTAGTGGACAGAATAAAGTGGAGACTATAGTGGAAAGACTAAAGTGGAAAGACTAAAGTGGACAGACTATAGTGGAAAGACTGAAGTGGAAAGACTCAGTGGAAAGACTAAAGTGTACACACTGAAGTTGACAGAATTAAGTGGAAAAACTAAAGTGGAAAGACTAAAGTGGACAGACTATAATGGAAAGACTATAGTGGAAAGACTGTAGTGGACAGAATAAAGTGGAGACTATAGTGGAAAGACTAAAGTGGACAGAGAATAGTGGAAAGACGAAAGTGGAAAGACTGTAGTGGACAGAATAAAGTGGAGACTATAGTGGAAAGACTAAAGTGGAAATACTAAAGTGGACAGACTATAGTGGAAAGACTGAAGTGGAAAGACTCAGTGGACAGACTAAAGTGTACACACTGAAGTGGACAGAATAAAGTGGAAAGACCAAAGTGGAAAGACTAAAGTGGACAGACTATAGTGGAAAGACTAAAGTGGACAGACTAAAGTGGAAAGATTAAAGTGGAAAGACTAAAGTGGACAGAGTATAATGGAAAGACTATAGTGGAAAGACTGTAGTGGCCAGAATAAAGTGGAGACTATAGTGGAAAGACTAAAGTGGAAAGACTAAAGTGGACAGAGAATAGTGGAAAGACTAAAGTGGACAAACTATAGTGGAAAGACTAAAGTGGACAGACTAAAGTGGAAAGACTAAAGCGGAAAGACTAAAGTGGACAGACTATAGTGGAAAGACTATAGTGGAAAGACTGTAGTGGACAGAATAAAGTGGAGAGTATAGTGGAAAGACTAAAGTGGACAGAGAATAGTGGACAGACTATAGTGGAAAGACTATAGTGGAAAGACTGTAGTGGACAGAATAAAGTGGAGACTATAGTGGAAAGACTAAAGTTGAAAGACTAAAGTGGACAGACTATAGTGGAAAGACTGAAGTGGACAGACTAAAGTGGAAAAACTAAAGTGGAAAGACTAAAGTGGACAGACTATATTGGAAAGACTGAAGTGGACAGTATAAAGTGGAGACTATAGTGGAAAGACTCAAGTGGACAGAGAATAGTGGAAGGACTAAAGAGGACAGACCACAGTGGAAAGACTATAGTGGAAAGACTATAGTGGACAGAATAAAGTGGAGACTATAGTGGAAAGACTAAAGTGGAAAGACTAAAGTGGACAGACTATAGTGGAAAGACTGAAGTGGACAGACTAAAGTGGAAAAACTAAAGTGGAAAGACTAAAGTGGACAGAGAATAGTGGAAAGACTAAAGTGGACAGACTATAGTGGAAAGACTATAGTGGAAAGACTGTAGTGGACAGAATAAAGTGGAGACTATAGTGGAAAGACTAAAGTGGAAAGACTAAAGTGGACAGACTATAGTGGAAAGACTGAAGTGGACAGACTAAAGTGGAAAAACTAAAGTGGAAAGACTAAAGTGGACAGACTATAGTGGAAAGACTATAGTGGAAAGACTGTAGTTGACAGAATAAAGTGGAGAATATAGTGGAAACAATAAAGTGGACAGAGAATAGTGGAAAGACTAAAGTGGACAGATTATAGTGGAAAGACTATAGTGGAAAGACTGTAATGGACAGAATAAAGTGGAGACTATAGTGGATAGACTAAAGTGGACAGAGAATAGTGGAAAGACTAAATTGGAAAGACCGTAGTGGACAGAATAAAGTGGAAAGACTAAAGTGGATAGACTATAGTGGAAAGTCTAAAGTGGACAGACTAAAGTGGAAAAACTAAAGTGGAAAGACTAAAGTGGACAGACTATACTGGAAAGACTATAGTGCAAAGACTGTATTGGACAGAATAAAATGGAGACTATAGTGGAAAGACTAAAGTGGACAGAGAATAGTGGAAAGACTAAAGTGGACAGACTACAGTGGAAAGCCTAAAATTGAAAAACTAAAGTGGAAAGACTAAAGTGGACCGACTATAGTGGAAAGACTATAGTGGAAAGACTGTAGTGGACAGAATAAAGTGGAGACTATAGTGGAAAGACTAAAGTGGACAGAGAATAGTGGAAAGACTAAAGTGGACAGACTACAGTGGAAAGCCTAAAATGGAAAAACTAAAGTGGAAAGACTAAAGTGGACAGACTATAGTGGAAAGACTATAGTGGAAAGACTGTAGTGGACAGAATAAAGTGGAGACTATAGTGGAAAGACTAAAGTGGACAGATAATAGTAGAAAGACTAAAGTTGACAGACTATAGTGGAAAGACTATAGTGGAAAGACTGTAGTGAGCAGAATAAAGTGGAGACTATAGTGGAAAGACTAAAGTGGAAAGACTAAAGTGGACAGACTATAGTGGAAAGACTGAAGTGGAAAG